>CM022671.1:1520831-1598331 GCA_012295275.1 Chrysomallon squamiferum | reverse complement strand
AAGCATGAACATGCATGGATGTTTGTGTGGGTGTAATTGTGTATGTATGTGTGTGTGTGCATCTGTATGCACATTTAAATTTGATGTATCTGTGCAAACGTTTGAGAATGCACAGGCATGAGCTGTACAATGAATAAACATTTCACTTTTTACTTTGAAAAAAAAGAAATTAAAATAGAAACAAAATAAATAAAATAAAACTTACAAAGTGTACATAATCACACCACAAGCCCACCTGCAAATCATTAAAAAAAAAAAAAAAAAAAAATGAAAAAAATTCCACATTTATCAAATCATCTAAAGCAATTTTATCATCAACTTTAATAATAATTCATTCTGTAATTCTTGTTCATCTTGTTTAAATTATATAGTCATCAACTTTGATATCAATTTATTTTTGACTAGTTGGTCATCAATATTTATCCACTATTAAGTCATCAACACTGATCAGATTTTATTTTCAACTAGCCAGTCATCAATATTTATCATCTTCATTCTAGGATTTTTCAACTGGCCAGACTCTACCATTTTGCCTCTTGTTTTATTTTATTTAAACTTTTTTCTTGGTTACTGATCTAATGACATTAACTTACAGGTCAACAGGTTTCCCATAGCCTTTGACATTTTCATACATGGAAACAGCTAAAACTTCAGGTGCTAGGTAACCAGGGGTTCCACACAGTTCTGAATAAAACATGTAATTAATACCAGTTAGTCTCCAAAAGTGTTAACAGATACACAGTGTATACAGTGTTGAGCATTATTTCTTTTCATCTTTTACATGTGTAGCTAAATCATACAGAATGGAAAGAAGGAAGAAGAGAAAAAAGTAAAGAGAAAGAGAGAGAGAATATTTAGATACATAAAAGTAAAAGACAAAGAGAGAAAGCTAAGTAATAAAAGACCTATTGATATAGCTATCTCTGTTTCTCTGTCTGTCTGTTAGGTTTAACATGACTACTAAGACTAAAGCATTTTATGTAGATAAAACATCTGCTGTGTAAGTAAAGAAGAGAAAATACTAGAAAATATAAAGTAAATCTTTCTTACCTAACAATTCATCATCTCTTTTGATATCTGTGGCAAAACCAAAATCGGACACTTTGATGTTCATGTTGTCATCTAGCAAAATATTTTCAGGCTGGAAATAAATAATAAAAAAAAAAAAAAAAAAAAAATACAAAATATAAAGTATAAAGTATAAAATAAAGTATAAAATATATAAAAAAAAAAAAACACACCCACACCCACACACATACAAATACACACACACAGACAGGCACACAAGATATATAAATGTATATAAATGCTTTCTTATTAACCAGATTAAAGTATTTGACAGTCACATTGTCTTTGTTGCCACATTACATTTATGACAAAACAGAAACTGAAACAAAGCCAGTATTAAGTGAAAATGTTCTCACCTCAATTTAAAACAATTAACCAAGAATGTTTATTCACAGAAGGTGTATACTTGGTTTCAGCTTCAAATAAAAAGTGAAAAACACATGAATAAAAATACCATAAATACATTAAGTTACCTTCAGATCTCTGTGTACTATATTTTTGCCATGGATAAAGTCAACAGCTTCAAACAACTGTCGCATGATTAATCTGTAAAAAAAAATATATGTACAAATTACATATAAAACACACTTAGAATATAACATATACTGATTCACACACATACATACATACAATTATAACAATGAAGCAAAATCTAAATTAATAATAGTTATATAACAAGCAAAATATCTTTAAGACTGCAATTTAAAATAAAATAATACAAAAAATAAATAAAAACCTAGAAGTAATTTAATTATTTTAAAATATAAATACAAACAATAAAACAATAACACCACCTCCACCACTACCACTACTAGTGATAGTAGTAGTAGTAGCAATAGTAGCAGTAGCAGTAGTAGTAGTAGTAGTAGTAGTAGTAGCAGCAGTAGTAGTAGTAGTAGTAATAATGGTTTAATTTAAGAATCTGAGTACTTGTATTCAAGACAAAACAATTAACATACCTTGTTCTTTTCTCTGACAGAGATACTACTTCTGTTAAATAATCAAAAAGTTCACCTTTGTTACACCTGTAAATTAAACACAAAACACTACAATGAAAGGTAGCTGTGACTCAGTGGTCAGAACTATGGGATGACAGACTGCTGGTTCAGTTTTCCTCAGTGTCATCATAGTTTAAATATTTACATTCAATAAGAATGTCATAGACTAATTAAATTCTACAGGCTTTTTTTCTTTCAGTTTCTGTAGGCATCAGTGAATGTTCTGTTAATATTACTTCACTTTTTTATTTTAGAAAGAAATTAATAAATAAAGACTGTTATTATTTTAACTTAAAATAATCTTCACAGAGTAACCCCGAACATTCAAGAACACTGTGGACAGGTGATCAGAGTCTTTTCACACTAAAATGCAACATTAAAATTTGTTAAATTCTGAAACTTTAACTTATTTATTTATTTTAAAATATATTTAATGTGAATCAAAAAACATAATTATACTTACAATTCAAATACTAAAAATATGAAAGCACTTGTTTCAAAGTAATCGTGTAATTCGACTGCAAGAAAGAAAATGTATGCATTTTTAGAAGTTGTGGATATAAAGAAACAAACACCATAAACCATTATGTATCTAATTATTTACATTGTGTAACGACTTACATTATTTCAGTGACAGTTTCAAGCTGTGGACAAATAACATATTTATCACACAACTGTACCTCCTTTAATTCTCCTTCAAACCTGACAGAATCATTTTAAATGTTGAAATCAACTTGGATGTACATGTATGCAATTTACCTAATACAGAGACATCCAGAAAAACATTTCAAACAATCAACACATTATAAAGTGTAGCGTGCAAAAACTTTTACCATTGTCTTTTCAGTACTTTGACAACAGCTTAATTTTAATTTATATAATAACACATTATTCTGAGATGAATAACACTTCTGCTTTTATTAATCAAATTTTGCTTAAGACATTATACACAGTATGATAGGCAGTTTTTCAAGCAATGGTTTAAGTATTTAAAAGTAAAATAAGCTATTACTTTAAGTATTTAAAAGTAAAGTGAGTTGTTACTTAAAGTATTTAAAAGTAAAACAAGTTATTACTTTAAGTATTTAAAAGTAAAACAAGTTATTACTTTAAGTATTTAAAAGTAAAACGAGTTGTTACTTAAAGTATTTAAAAGTAAAACGAGTTGTTATTTAAAGTATTTAAAAGTAAAACAAGTTGTTACTTTAAGTATTTAAAAGTAACACAAGCTATTACTTAAAGTATTTAAAAGTAAAATGGTTTAAGTATTTAAAAGTAAAACGAGTTGTTACTTAAAGTATTTAAAAGTAAAACGAGCTATTACTTTAAGTATTTAAAAGTAAAACAAGCTGTTACTTTAAGTATTTAAAAGTAAAACGAGCTGTTACTTTAAGTATTTAAAAGTAAAATGGTTTAAGTATTTAAAAGTAAAACCAGTTGTTACTTTAAGTATTTAAAAGTAAAGTGAGCTATTACTTTAAGTATTTAAAAGTAAAATGGTTTAAGTATTTAAAAGTAAAACGAGCTATTATTTAAACTATTTAAAAGTAAAACAAGTTGTTAGTTTAAGTATTTAAAAGTAAAACCAGCTGTTACTTTAAGTATTTAAAAGTAAAACAAGTTATTACTTTAAGTATTTAAAAGTAAAACAAGCTGTTACTTTAAGTATTTAAAAGTAAAACAAGCTGTTACTTTAAGTATTTAAAAGTAAAATGGTTTAAGTATTTAAAAGTAAAACGAGCTGTTACTTAAAGTATTTAAAAGTAAAACGAGCTGTTACTTTAAGTATTTAAAAGTAAAACAAGCTGTTACTTTAAGTATTTAAAAGTAAAACAAGCTGTTACTTTAAGTATTTAAAAGTAAAATGGTTTAAGTATTTAAAAGTAAAAGTGAGCTGTTACTTTAAGTATTTAAAAGTAAAACAAGCTGTTACTTTAGTATTTTACTTTTTAGTATTTAAAAGTAAAATGGTTTAAGTATTTAAAAGTAAAAGTGAGCTGTTACTTTAAGTATTTAAAAGTAAAACGAGCTGTTACTTTAAGTATTTAAAAGTAAAACGAGCTGTTACTTTAGTATTTAAAAGTAAAAGTGAGCTGGTACTTACTGATGTGCGGGTGGTTTGAACAGGTGCGGAGAATGTTGATCTCGCGCAGAGTTTCTTTCTTTGTCTGCTCTGTCTGAAAGTCCTCAATCTTCTCTCCACTCACATCAATGATTTTCACAGCATACTCTTTTCCAGACTTCTTCTCAACACATCGGCGCACAGTGCTGCTGATGCCCCTCTGTGAAAAAAAAAAAAAAAAATTAATTTCTTCTTCTTTTTAAGAGTTTTTTTTATTTTTCAGTACCCGCAGAATACAACATAACATTATAACATAACATAACATGACGTAAAAAATATAATATATAATATAAATAAAAAATAACTTTGAAATGTTTTATTTAAAATGACAACACCAGAATGCATTGGTTAATTTTTCACCATTAATTACATTGAAAAATGTTTACTTAAAACATCATAAAACATAAAGGTTAATTATTTAAAGTACATGATATGATAAGAGAAACTCAAAGGAAGAGTGACTCTAAACTGTTTGAGGACATCTCTTCAAAGCCACTGATATAAAAAAAAAAAAAAAAGAATGACATTAATCATTTGTTTGTTATGTGGTAACTGCCAACAGTCTGTGTTGGGGTATTATTTTATATTCATGAACTATATACTAATACTTTTACTACTGAATGTACTCATTACTGTTCTGCTTAAAGAAAAACTATATCCTTCTTAGTACAAAACCTACAAGTGTGAAATTACAACTTTATTTCCCCCTACATTGTAAGTCATATGATCCTTTATTTTTCATGGATAAGAAATATCAAATTTTTATTAAATTGTAAACTAACATTATGCATCAACAGACAGCTTTTGTTTATTGATATTATTTTACTGTAGACAGTGAGATAAATTCCCAGGACTGGCTGATCAGGCAAATATAAGACAATTTCTTTGTATTGATCTTCTAACATGATGTCTAGTTAGATAATATTGATTCCTCTCTGCACCCATTACATTTGTACATGAACATCTGATGGGTGAACACAGTTAAAATGACTGAAAATTGTGTTATATGAACATTTGGGTTTGTTCATTTATTTTATCTTTACATACAGATTTATTTAGCTAATAGACATTTAATGTTTTAGAGCTGAAACCAATCAGAATAGATTACAATAGTCTTAAATGATCAAGAATCTGTCATAAAATTCTTAATACATATATCAAGATGGTTACTTATTTGAAATAGCTATGTGTTACTGTGAGGTGAAATAGTAAAGATATGTATTACATACAGATGAAGTATATGACAAATTTTGTGTACAATATACATTACAAATATATTAATTACTTTTCTATTTTACAAAAACATAAAAAAAGAGGTTTAAAATATAACTTTGTTTTAGTGATTATTATTATTATTATTATTATTTATTTATTTATTTATTTATTTATTTATTTATTTTAAAGCTTGTTTGTAAAATATACCAAATAATATCTCATTGTTATTTGCAAAATTAGAAACTGCTAAAATCGTCAAAATATCTGAATAACAGAAAAAGAAACAATGAAAATAATAATAAATGTGCAAACAGGTCAGTATAAAGAACAAAGAACATTTCCTTTCAAACAAAATAAAAGAAATTATTTAGAAGATTAAACTAAATAAAGAATAAATATATATACACACATAAATAATTAAAAAATTAAATTAAAAAAAAAAGAATTATTGCAGTATATAAGAGCAATAGATTAACTGGAGCCTGAAACTGGAAGTAAACTGTTTTAAACGTATTTAAACTGAAAGTAGGAATGTATAACATTAAAAGAAAAACTGACTCATTGATGTGTTTTTTCTGTTTATTTTCTGGTTTGTTGAAGACTCAGCAATGGAAACTGATGACTCATACATTTGACACATTTTCACAAACTGCTCAAATTATTTCAGTTTTCCTATGTAAAATGTTTGTTTTTGTGACTCACATTATTGTTGATCTAGAAACAATTTCTATACTCTGTTAATCAAACAAGAGGTATTCTGACCCTAACAAATACATAACAATAGTCTTGGTATGTGTCTCTTTGTATATAGTGGGTGTTTGTGTGTATGTGTGCCTGTTATTCACTACATCTTTGAATGTGTGTGAAATTATGTACACAAGTTTGAATATTTTCATTATTCTAAATCATAATTAAACAAAAAAAAAAAAAAAAAAAAAAAAATAAAATGAAATAAAAAAAAAAAAAAAAAAAAAAAAAAAAAAAAAAAAAAAAAAAAAAAAAAAATAAAAAAAAAAAATAAAATAAAATAAAAATGAAACAAAATAAAATAAAATAAAATAAAATAAAATAAAATAAAGAAAAATAGCAACAAAGAAAAATCTTGTGTACTGATTTAATAATGAATATATGTTACTACATGTAACACAACCCAACACAAATATAAAGGGCTGAGTGCTCAGTTTTCAGTTACACATTACTATATACTATTTACAGTTTAGTGCAAAAAGATCTTTGGATGCCAAGGCCTGGAGGACATGTCCACATGTAGTCTATTTTACTGTGTCAGTACTCTGTGACCTTGTTAGGTAGTGATACTAAAACTACAATAATAATAGTAATAATATATATATATGTATATATTATTTTTTTAATGTAAATATACTAAGAGAACTTATAACTGGTAAATGATAAAATCCACAAGGAATTTCTATAAATCCTTTATTCTTACAATCCTTTTATCATTTTAAACATTATGTACAAATAACAGATTTGATACTTTATAATTTTCAAAGCAATCTCAGTTTAGTTCAGCTGAAGTACTTTACAAATTAATATAGATGTGTGTGTGTGTACTAGTATGACTGTGTATGTCTTTAGGTATGTAGGTACGTAAATATGTTAATATGTAAGTCTGTAAGTATGTTTGCAGGTATGTACGAATGTACGTATGTATGTACATATGTATGTATGTATGTGAGAGGAGATATGTATTTAAATATGGATGAATGAACAGAGGCTAGAGAGATGGAGAGATGCATGCACTAACACAACAGAGATAAAGTACTAAAACAATAACAATATAATAAAATGCCAAATCACAATAGAGTGATGTAACAGACATTATGTCAGTCAATCACTTCATTGATCATGTTAGATTACTTCTGTCAAGTTACTTCCTTCTGTGTATTCTAATAAAGTGAGCATGTTAATATCAAGATTATGTTATAATGTTATCAGTCTGATGCTATTATTATTACTGAAACCATGTAACCATACAAAAAAAAAAAAAAAAAAAAAAAAAATTCAATATATATATTACAAGAAATATATATATTTTTTTTCTAAATTTTAGAAACATACAAGGCATCTAATATATTTATTGCAGTTATTATATTTTAATGATTTTTTTTTTTTCATTTACATTTGATAACAGCCTCTTTCTAAATTGATCATCTTAGGAAAAATAGATTCTGTTCAGTCAGCCCTTTTTACCATTTCCGAAACAGGAAATATTTCATGAATCATTTTTCAAAACCATCTTAAAGTCTGACCCATTTACTACACTGCCATGTTTTAAATAACTTGTATTTAGGTGTGGTCGTGAGAAGAATGTTTTACTATGACCTTTTCTCCAGACTAAACATTTTGAAAATCAGACTAGAAAAATCTATACTTTCTGTGAGTGACTGCTTCCTCATTATCTGAAAGAGCAAGTTAAGGTGACATTGTCCTGGCAGTCTCATCTAAATTTATCTCAGAGAAAAATATGAGTTTAATCAAACCCATGTGAAACACTAATAAAATATCTATAGCAGTTTCACGGAAATGCAATTACGAGGTGAAACTAAATTATGAACAGGTTTTAATTGTGTAATGTTCTGTTTTACTAACACAGTCTATATGTGAATACTCTTAGTTACAATCATAACAATCACAATAATCACTCTAATTCTAAATGAATATCTGAAATTTCAATTAATCTATGATAATTATCACTTCAAATTATTCTAAGCCTAACTCATAATTTCCTTGTTTAAATATTCCAAATTACTCATCATTTTTCAGTCTGTGATTCAACAACTGATTCAGTGACTGGTCAAAACATAACATGAATGACTAACACTGTTGCTAATTAGAATCCATAACTGAATGTTTGAAGTCTCAACACACAACAATTAATTAATGATTTAATTAATTTTTGATGTATGTTGTTGTTGACAAACAGAACAAATCATCTGCTGTAATGCCATGAGATATTCTAATATTCAGAGTTCTGTATTTATTTTTATAAAAGATGCACTCATCTGCACCTATTTAAGAATAAAAAATATTTTTCCTTAGTATTATTTCAGACATGGAGATCTGAGAGGCAGGTCATGTAAAAGTCAGACATATAAAGGTGTTTAGCTTCTACCCAGGGTTTAGGAAAAAAGATAAAGAATGCACTAAGAACAACCGATTCTGTGACCTAACACTTCTCAAATATGTGCTCTAATCACTGAGCTACAGCCTGCTTACTCAGATAACTGGAGCAAGTCATTAGGTTTATATTAAAATAACATATGTGTGTATATGGTATATATAGCATTTGTTTGTTTGTGTGTGTGTGTGTATATATGTGTATATAATTATACAATCATAAATATACACCACACTATTTTTATTATGATTACCATATAGTAAATATATAATAGAGACAAGACAGAAAGAGAAAATAACTGTAATTTTAATCATACATGTAACTGAAATAATCCTGGGATTTCATTCAATTCAGTAATGAAAATGTAATATGAATCAGCCATAATAAAAGTGAAAGGGAAACTGAAAAGGGCAGAAATTTAATTTCTTTTTTGTTTTTAAATCTATACAAAAAGTGGCTTAAGGTGGGTTGAGGTTTTTATATGACAAACCATTTTATCCTTTCATTTTTTATTTTTTTACTGTTGTTCACAGATGTTAAACATCTCTGGACACAAAAACAGAATAAAAATGGCTCTGTTTTTATTTCTTATCCTGACAGTATTGTATTGAATTTCTCTTATTATCATTATTTTATTATTGTTTTAATACCATCATTTTGTATGATGATGTGGGTTTATTTCAGACAAATAAAACTGACACAGTAACTAATGAAACTGATGAATACTGGGAATAAATACACATACATGACTGATTTGTATGTAAGTGATCAATGATTACATAAGCGAAACTTGGGCTAAGCCTCTCTGAAAAACATATAACAGATGATGTTCAGACACTACTCACACTCCAATCACCTCACAGAAAATGTAATGTCCTTTCCTCGTTGTAAACTCCTGATCACAGAAATTCATGTTAGACTCCAGCCATTGTTCTCTGAGCAACATCATCTAGCAGTCATCTTTCAGCTGATGACTTGAGTTTGAAATGTGTACACACAGTTCGTACTCTGCTGTCATAGTCGGTGCACATGTCTTGACCCAATCATAGGCAAGAGGGTCACCCACAAACAAGCCAATCAGAGATGCCGACAGATGCAGGTGTCATAGGTCAAAGGGAAACATCCTGCAGAACTGAGAGTGGGAGTGGGAGATTTGTAAAGTTATTTTTAGCTGGTTAACAAGGAAATGGAGTTGATCAGTACCTGTTGTTGTGTTCTGTTCTTTGACAGCAGAAATAATGTCAAAAAAATATATATTTTATAATATGATAAATATATTATCATGAATTTAACAAACTTGTTCAAATTCACTTTTCCAGGTGATCTTTATTATTTTACCTGTTTTTATTTTCAAACAAATACATAAGTATAATTTTTAATTTTTTTTTTTTAATTTAACACATAACTATGATCAAATGTACATGTTTATATACAAATGTATTTAGCTAACAGACATTTATACTTAACCAAATGTAAATACTTTTATTTGTTTTGGGTTGCCTAGCTGCGTATCTACCTATATAATCTCACCTAAATAAACAGACTGAATTCATTAATTTGAATACAGTCACTTTGTTATATATCTCAAAATAACAAGTTGATTTCATTGCTTCCATTTCAATCTGTGTACCTGTGTGTGTGTTTGTGGGTTGGTGTTGTGTGGGTGAATAAGTGTGCATACAAATAATTAAATTATAAAAAAAAAATTAAATTATAAATAAAATAATTAAATTATAAATAAAAAATTAAAATACATTTCAGAATTTAATAATAATAATAATAATAATAATAATAATTTAAAGAGATATATTTTTATTTTACTATTTTTAGTTCTTTATATTTGTATTTGTTATACTTCTTTTCTTTTTCAATTTTCTAAATGTTTTTATCTCTCCTAACAACAGCCAAGATTCATATCATCTTTTTCTTTCATTTTCTTTAACATCAGTTTTTAATTTCCAGCTTGGCTTGATAAAGTCCTATTACTGCTAGTAATTATTTATGAGCTAAGAACCTCAAACTCTTATCAGAAGTGAATGACCAAACTGAGGGAGTCAAGCTATGCACTCAAACGGTGTGAAACAAAGACAAGGTTCACTGCCCACACTAAAAACCTCCAAGGGCCAGTTCTAGAGGGGGTATTCTAGACATTTCAAATATATATTTTTATTTATTCCTTTTCATCTTAAAAGTATTAATCTTGTATTTGCATCACTAACTCTATACTGATATCAATAATTTATATATACTTATAATATCGAAAAACCTTGATGTTGTTAAAGTTTTAGCTGTTTATAAACCTAGAGTGCAAGGGTTGTCTGACACAAGGCAACTCCTATAAAAACTGCTTGATGTACCCAGCTTAATTGTTACTTCCTCATCTGGAACTTTCCCTTTGTTACTATTAAACAGAAAAAATATTTCGCCTAGGTCATCCCATTAACTAATTCCACAGTATAATAAAATAAATTATATAATGAATATTACATAGGTAATAACCTGGTGTCAAATACCCACACCTTTTCTTTTCTTTGTTTCTTAAATCAGTTAATCAATGAATAAATCAGCAGTTTGATATGGTTGACTTCTCTGAAGGTTAAAGAACATCAACATGAATCTGTTTTTAATTATTCTGGTGAATGGGACCAAAACAATGGAAAGATAAATTTTGCTATCATTAAATAAGAATGAAAGAAAGAAAGAAAGAAAGAAAATCTCCAAACTGTAATAAGTTAGAATAAATTCCACAAATCTGAATGTTTATCCATTTTATCCATTTTGTATATATACCTAGGTTCAAAGTTCTTCTAATACTGATAATAAATTAAAAAATATTAACCAGTCAAAATTAACTACTTATTTTATAATTATATTTTAAACCTTTATTTTTCAAATTATTATAAAAGTATTTATGTAAAAGATAGATGTAAAAGTAAACATTTTTATTCTTCTCCAAACTATCATACTATTAGAACTAGAATAATATTCTACCATTCTTGCTATTTTAAATTTGAATTAACATTTTCTTACACATGTAATCAGCAGATCAACATTTACAAATGTCTGAATTATATAAATTACCCAGTCTGACCACACTGTTTACAAATGCACAAACTAGGGCAAAGAATGAATCAATGAATACTTAAAACATTTGTTATTAAATGTCAAAACTAGCTTCTCTGATTTGCAATAAAGGATTTTGTTTCTGTTTTTGAATATACATGCATATATACACATTAATGCAGACAGAAAAACATATATGTTATACAAGTTATATAATAAATTCCACAAATTTACATGTTAATGTTTATCCATTTTGTATATATGTATATATGTGTATGTATATATTACCTAGGTTTGAAGTTTCATAATTAACCAGATGTAGAGTATAAGTTGGAATGAGAAAAAATGAGAAATCAAAATACATGATAACAACAATAAGGACAGAAGAGCCAAAAGGAAAGAAAGAAGAAAACAAAATGATGAAATAAAGAAAAATATAACCTTTACCATTAAAACAATAAATCAAATTTCCAGTTAACCAAATCAGAAAAAACAACCATAGAAATAAACATTAAAATTACTTACCTGCCAAGGATTTCTTTGGGTTCATATTGAGCATAATATTCTTTTGCCTGATCCTTATCTGGCAAATCAGCATCCAGTTCATCCTTTGTTTTGGTCATTATGCCACAAAAGATATAATCTCTGTCCAAGTCAGATTTATCTAGTCGAATTGACTACATATATGATATGATGTCTTCCACATTATTCAAAAACTGAAACAGAGAAGAAATAACAGCTGAAACTGCAGTTGGATACATAATAAAAATATCAGTCTAATGTTTATCTGTTTGGTGTGTGAACATGTCTGAGAGAAAAAAATGCATGTGCATGTGTGTGTGTGTGTGCGTGTGTGTGTTTGTGCACTTGTCAAATATGTATGTAAACAAAACTGTATATTTCAACTGTTCAGCTGTTACATTAATGTTATTTACTAAGGCAAAGGCATCACATTAAAAATATTGATACATCAGATTACCCCAAATGTTTTAAAAAATTTGTCCCTTTCCTTTTCAGACTTCTGCTGAATTAATTATTGTTTAATACTGATAGGAAATATGAAGTGAAAAATATTTCTTGAGATGAATCAGTGAAACTTGTTAAAACCAACATCAGGATAAGTTAAAAAGTTCAGTTTACTGAGGTTTTACATATGTAAGTACTTGATTAATTATGAGAGTTCAGGCATAATTCAGTTTGAGGAATTCCACTATATACTGTTTCATTTTAATAGGTTTCCCAGTATCACAATCTGTAATTTAGTTATATGTCTGATACAAATTATTCTAATTCTTTAGGCTCTATATGTCTTCACTACTTGTTAAATGTTCTGGTATGGTATGCAAATAGTAGATACTGGTTCCTGCACTTAAATCTTTGTAAATTTCAACTGGATTATGCAGAAGACCTGTCCTGTCCAGCACTTTACTACTCCTACTAACACAAGCTAAATTTTGAAATGAAATTCACCCACAAACTACTGTTTTATTGTGTTTTTTCCCACCCAAAGGTCATGTTGTAGATATAAGATTATTTAAACTGTACAGTATTACAGTAGAACATATTTATTAGTGTTGTTGTTTTGTTTTATAGTTACTAATATTATTATTTTGGGGCGGGGTTGACTATCAAACATTTCAAAATGTCGAAAATGTTTATTACGAAGTTTGAGGGCTTAATATATATTTCTGCTTTATTGTTGTTGTTTTTTTACATTACTGTTTTGATTCAGTAAAATGCAGACATATATAAGAAAAATGAAACTCGAACGTTGTTTATATTTATGTTGATTCGATTGAGAAGTCGAATTTGCGGTCAAAACAAATCGGTCCTTTCAAGATACTATTCTGAAATTAATCAAATAAACCATAAATGCCAGTTTCTTTTAACTATGAAAATTAATAGAAATAACAATACCTAAATATTAATAATTCATCAAACCAGTCCTATATTTGACTAATTTTGTTGTTCATGTAACTCCGACTATATATAATTTTCAAGGATTCGCCTCCATTTTGTTGGAACCGGTCCAAGAGTAGATAACTCCAATTACATGTCCTCTCGCTTTAATATTATTTTTATTTTAGGTTTTGCAAATGTTATTGACATTTTAATGGACATAAACAACTCATTTCAATGAATATTTGTGAAACAACTATTTTATCATTATTATTAATAGACTACTTTTATTAACTGGCAGCGTCACGGTTTCAAACTGTGTCGTCGCGAGGAAATGTCATAATGTTGTCTTCTCAATGGAAAACATAAAAAGGCATTTAAAAACCAATAGGATAAAAATAGATGGAACGGCAAATACCCCAGTGGACTATATATTTATTAGAAAACATTCCTCTGTGACAAAATAATAAATAGAATGTTTTTGTTGTATACAATATAATATGCCAAATATCAGATGACTGCAATCTGCGCGCTTATAAAATGAGAAAAATCTGTTGTAGATAGTCCCATAACATTATAATTTATTTAGCATAAGTAATCGTTTTATTTGTGCCTAGTAATATTGAAAGAGAAAATAAAATATACTCTGAATAGAGTAAATTGCACTTGTCTGATCTCGCCTTCGAATCGAAACAACACAACAATAATAATAATTTGAGGCCATTTTTATATTAAATAAGGTGCTTTCTTGAAATTAATATTAAAATTTTTCATCCGACGATTATTACTTTTTATTTACCTTATTTACAAACTTTTACAGTATACACAACATTTAGTAACAAGTCTCCTTAGAATCTCCAGCATTCACATAAAGCGCGAGACACAAGCAAGCAAATTATTATTATATTTCTTGTCATACCGATAAGAACAAACCTTACCCTGACGTCACATATAATGACATCACCAGTTGATGCCAGTTAAGCAGTTAAAATGGGGAAATTTCGTTTGAATGTAGAGTTGAATAAAGTCGGTTTAAAGGACTATCAAAACTATTAAATAAAAGTATAGTGATTTAGATATCCTTTTGAATAGAGACATCATGATTTGAAATTAATCATTTAAATTTTGGACACAGAAAAAAAAGGAACTCCCATAAACAGTCTGAGAGAGAGACAGAGAGAGAGATTTTTTCATTGAACATTATTTTTCCAGTCAGAAACAGAGTAATAATCATCATCATCATCATCATCATTCTCATAATCATTAAGTTGCCAGAATAATTAATCCGCATCTGAAACAGAACATAATTATTTTTTCAGTTATTAGAATTTTGCGGCAGTTAAATATTTCAGCAGACTTGCAGGTGATTTAAAAAATCCTCTTCTACATACAGGACATCTTGGTTTTTGAATTTTTTTCTTTTGTATTTTAACTAAAAGAATACCTTGAACCAAAATAGAGGTGAAATTCGTCCTTCACTCGTGCCCAGAAGCAGGCGATACTTCGAACACGACAGTCACTTTGCCGACATTGCTTGAAGAGTAAGCTGTCAGCATCTTAATTCAGTGTGATATTATAACAACAACAATAATAACAGTAACAACAGCAAATCTAAAAATTATATATTACCAGTATCAATAAAAAAAATCAATAATAATAATACTAATACTAATATTTATTATTATTATTATTATTATTATTATTATTATTATTATTAGTAGTAGTAGTAGTAGTAGTAGTAGTAGTAGTAGTAGTAGTATTATGTTGTATTTACTGTAAACTGAGTTGTCGGTTTTATGCACTAAACACAAAAATAGTAAACTGGTTACAGTGTCAGATTTGGCTGGCTTGTCTGTCACACTGCACAGTCAGTAGTTCAAGGAGACAGTCAGTAGGTAGTTTACTGAGTCACTTTGCTGCCTATCGGTAAGTCAGTCAGTCAGACACATGGTCAGTCAGTCAATGAATAAGTCAGTCAGTCATTTTTTTCTTCATCTGCGGCCTGGAAATAACCTCACTGGATTTGAGAAGGAAAACGCAGCGGACAGAATGGAGAGATGGTCTCACGACTATTTCGAGTTTGAAGAACGGTGTCCAGAAAGTGAAGAAGAACCAGTAGAAAGGTATGGTAAAGACTAAAGACATACGACAAGGTGAAAGTCTTGCACCGAAACGATATCTGGGTTGGATACGGTAAACGTATACAGCAATATTCTGAAATATTCAGCAATATCACGAAATATCATTCACAGTCGACTATGTTCTGTGTTTATTTTAAATTTTTTTTAATTATTATTATTTTTGTCATTTCCATTTCTAATTGCATTGATCTCAGAATAATTTCATTTGCTCTTGGGTGAATCATTCACCGATTTAAGATGCAGAGCTTTATGGTATATATGGTGATTCAGTAAAACATTATTAATTTATACTTATTAACATAATCATCTATGTTTACTGATGCTGAAAAGACAAGAAAAATTATTGATTATTGGACAGAACAAATTTTCTTCTTCATTCATTATTGTACTTTTTTTCGTGCAGATTCTTTTCTTTCATTTTTTTTTTTTTTTTCTTTCTTTTTAATTTAGTTAAATTATAAACGATACAGACTGAATGAAATGTGGCTAATCATTAATAATAATATGGATACAAACACAGACAGACAAAAGAACAGATACCAGACCATCAGACAAACAAAGAAACATATCGAAATATAACTAGATATACAGACCTATAGATCGGTGTAACTCGACTGACATATTAATACACAGGTGGATGGGGAAATAAACAAACGGAGAGAGATTTCTAAATAGAGAGTCGTCAGACAAACGATAGACACAGAGTCCGACAGACGAAACTGATAAATATATTTTAATTATTTATACCTGTGGATATTTTTATTCATTTTAACATGAAGTCGAGGAGGAATAAGAAGCTCTGCGGTCGCCACTTTAAGGACTTAGAGGAGATACTAAGAATGTCACAGATAAGTTCTGATTCTTCACACAGACAAAACATCCAGCAAAACGAGAGAATCGTTGTAATAGTGATTATAATGAGAACAAAGTCGACTGAGATGTTAACGTTATTATTTCAATTTTGGTTTGTTTTATAAGTGTGTAGAATGATATGGCATGGATAAAAAAAACAGACAGACAGACAGACAGATGATGTGTTTACATAGTTTCATAATGAGTTTCACACTGAGTCGATATAAAATGAAACAAGATCTGCTGAATCTCTCTATTATTAGTTGCTATCTCTCTTTCTATCTCTCTCTCTCTCTCTCTCTCTCTCTCTCTCTCTCTCTCTCTCTCTCTCTCTCTCTCTCTCTCTCTCTCTCTCTCTCTCATTTCAGTAAAGAAGTGAAACATTTCGAGAAGTGTGAAAGGTGGACTCATGATTTATACGACTCCATGTCTCAGACTTACAGGAAAGACATACAGGTAGACAGGATAGCTGATTACAGAAACGGGTAAGGAACAGTCACAATATGGTTTATCGTAGGGATTTTCATTCTGCTAGCTATAATACTGTTGCCAGGGGTGACAGAATGTTGTCAGTAAAATTTAATTTTTTTTTTTTTTTTTTTTTTTTTTCAAACAAAACATTAACTTCACAAAAGATTAATTTTAACGGATAAACACTCCTTATCATCTCAAATAATTAATCTGGACAGCTCAAAATGACTTAGCATCTTCAAGTTTAATTTCTTAAATCGCGTATTTGCTTCAACTCTCCATCTCAAATTAAAGGACCTTTTTAAAACATGGATCTGTTTGCAACATGTGCACGATTTCACAGAATAATCAATTTCTACTGGCGAGTTTTCTTGCTCATTTTTGACGACTGCCAAGTGCGAATCAACGTGAAGTGTCATGAAGGGCTGTTACGTCACCGTTGATGAATCGATTTTTACAGAACGAAAAATTAGAGGCTTATGTCGGAGAGTCACAGATCTCTTTTCAAACTATTTTATTTTATTTTTCTCATTTTTATACTAATTTAGATGAGGGGAAAAAAAAATATATATATATAAAAAATTGTAGTCGGAAATGTGTTTTATCATTAATATATCAATAATTTTAAGTTAGTAATAAATTAAGAGTAGGGAAAAAAAATTAGAGGCTAATGACAAATTTAGAAATTCATTTTTAATTTTTATTATTTATTTATTTATTTATTATAATTTTCGATTTAAAAAAAAAATATATATATTTTTTTTTTAATTTTTTATAATTATTATTATTTTTTTTTTTAGATTAAAGTGTTAATAAAATATTTATAAATTTTGCGAGTTTCCATTTCCGTCCTCTTCTAAAACGATAACTCATGGAATCTAAAAGATTTGGGCGAATAAGGGTTATCTCCCTTGACCTATGTTACACGCAAAGAAATACTATGTACTGCATTTACTATTAATAAACTAGTGATATTCCGTAAAATCTTTTATCAGTCTGATATATTACAGCATTTATATATTTCTTTATTTATTTATTTATTTATTCATTTATTTAATTATATTTTTTATTTACTAAATAAATCAATAATTAATTAATTAACTTATATTTATTAATTTAGTTATAACTGTATTTATGCTTTTTCTTCCTGTCTCTTTGTCTGTCTGTCTGTCAGACAGCGAAATGAGGGAAAACGTACATTTAGAAATAATAAGAAATTAGAGAAACATCACAGAATAATAATTTATTTCTTCTTATTTTTTTACTTCTTACCACTTGTTCTCTATTATTTTGCGCCTCTCTCTCTCTCTCTCTCTCTCTCTCTCTCTCTCTCTCTCTCTCTCTCTCTCTCTCTCTCTCTCTCTCTCTCTCTCTCTCTCTCTCTCTCTCTCTCTCTCTCTCTCTCTCTACTACTACCTCTGTTCCTTCTCTCTTTTTTTTTTTTTTTTTTCCACGGTGCTTTCTCTGTCTCTTTAAGCATCAAACAGTGATGTCATGAACTGAGTGTTACTGCGTGCATTTCCAGCCATCCATCAGTAATTACCCCTATCTGACGATGATATTCCACCACGCACATTTGTTTAACTACGCTAATAACGCCCATATTTAAATGTAATGTTAAACTTTAAGACAAATAATAAACAATCGACAATCACAAAAGATGAATCTTGGCTGCACTAAAAAATGTTCTGCACTCACGCACAGAAGTTAAAAATATCAACACATTCAAAAATGTACACAGGCACAAATATATACATGTACGCAAATACATGCATACAGACCTGTCTGCTTACCTGCACACACACACACACATATGACACCTTATATTTTGAGGTTGTAACTGAACTTTGTCCTCATGTGCCAGTGAGTAACATAATACTGTCAACATAAAGAGTGCCAGATTTCACCCCAAATTAGATGCAGTGAAAAACAAAGAAGGAAAAAAATGATGAAAGCGTCAAATAATGGCGATGATTACCCTCGGTTATTAAGCGACCCTCTTTTGTCATCATCAGCATATGGAGTTCGGGTGCCGTACATTTCAGTCTCGTCTGACATAGAACAGTTCGTGATTCGACTTTGTTCTCCTGTGCCAGTGCGTTTTTTCTATGTTCAGAATCTAGTCATAACGTACACAAGACAACAGATTATTCCTTCCTAAATAGAGCTATACAGACACATACAGAGCTGTTTAGGTATATCCCGATTCTTTGGAAAGCATCCAATACACAAAAATAAATAAATAATAATAATAAAAGAAGCAGATAAAGAAGAAATAAAAAAATAAATAAAATATCAAAACAAACAGACGAATAAATAACTGAGGAAAACAAACAAGCAAACAAACAAACAAAAAAATAAATAAAATACAAATAAATAAATGAATGAATGAATAAATAAATAAATAAATAAATAAATAAATAAATAAATAAATAAATAAATAAATAAATAAACAATTTATTTAATTAATTAATTAAGGAACACATTTTAGCATACGGCATGGTATGTTCTCACCCCCTACCTTTAACCTCTTTTTTTCTTTCTTTCTTTCCATCTGTCTCCTTCCTCTTTTTTTTTTTTTTTGTTGGTATTGTTTATTGATTGATTGTTTGTTTTTTTCTACTGTGAAAAGCTCCCTAGGTAGTAAAGACTGACAGAAATTTACGATCACATAACAATAAACGTCTAAACAAGGAATTTTACACAGTTTTAAGTATCACTTACTTTAACTACAAAAAATTAATGAATGAATGTTTAATGATACATGACATTTTAATATTATCGGTTATTATGAAACTGATGCCAAAAAAAAACCCAACAAAAAAACCCATGTGTCAGCATGATGCATAGAAAGAGAACAAAGTCTATGCCCAAAGGCTTGGATCACAAACTATAATATATATTATGTATCACTTATATAACCTTAATGCAATAATTATGATTAAAGAGGAAAATGCATGCTGTCACATTCCTTTGTGGACTTCTCTTATGAATATGTGCACCTTCCCGTATACAGGAAAACACATACCACGACATTTGATCTATTGGTTTTAAGGACACTGTCTGGAACGGTAAATAGCTCACTAAACACACCAAAGAGCACTGATCTAGTGAACCACCACGCTTCAAATTAGTTCTCTGAGCAGTGAACTATACTGTTCCCTAGACAGTGAAAACTGACAGACGTTTATGACAAAAAAACCCAATAAAACCTAAACAAAGACTTTTACAGACGTTTTACTATCGTTTAATGACGAACTGGAATCGTACTGTGACAGGCAAAGTAACATGGTGTATTACTGTCATTACTACGGTGACTAAATAGTTTTTACAAATGGAAACAGTTGTCGGCTGCTTGTTTCTGTTTATTTTTCTATCAGTCAGGTACACGTGTACGTGTGTGTGTGTGTGTGTACGTGTGTGTGTGTTTGTGCGAGTTCGTGGAATGTTCATGAATTTTATGTGTGAACGTGCGTGTTTTATCTTTTTACAGACTCTTTGTTTTGATTTTTGTTCTTCTTTTGCTTATTTATTTTTACTTTATACAATACATATTATTGTTGGTTTATTTTATTACAAATTGTATGTGTGTGTGTGTGTGTTTGTGTGTGTGTGTGTGTGTGTGTGTGTGTGTGTATTTATTTTTATATTTAGATAGGTTGATAAGTAGACAGACAAATGCACAAATGCAGTTAACTGAGCAGACTGAAAGATGGATTGGTGAGAAGTTAGGTAAGAAAATAATAACTTATTATTTATATCATTTTATTATTACAACCAGATTTTGAATCGTGCTACTTGGTACTGAAATATTAAAGAATTTAATACATTTAATATTATTATTATTTTCTACAACTGCAGTATATAATTCCAAAACTACAGATTCAGTAATTTTGCAGGTTAAACAATCATAGAAATTAAAACCTATGGAAATTTTCTAATTGTTAACCAGACATGATGTTAAATGTGAAACTCCTTGCTACCAATACTCTTTGTTTCTGTTACTCGTTGATTCTGGGGGAGACATCCTCTCTTCTCTCTAACCAGTGATATATTTGATAATACAACTCTGACCTAGGCAGACAACCCAGATAATTCATTAATACTTGTTGGTACGTCACAGACGTTTTGTACTTGGTAGTAATAAAGGTGGTTTGTTTACGTATTTCTCGACGAAATTAAAACTGTTATTATACATACGAGATGCGAGAATTCCGAGGTGTTTAATAAAGATTTACATTGATTTGTTTTGTGTATTAGTCAGATGAATAAAATCTGTTGTCATGTTTAAACAGGAAGGGCGGTTTACTCATAATACACTTTTATATCCATTTTGTTTTGTCTTCCGTTGTGAATACTGACTGTTACAAGTATCTGATTATACTCATTCCGTAATCTTCTCCTTTCGTGTCATCATCATTACATAACAAAACAATAGTTTGTCATTTATTAACCAGTCATTCATAGCAGATAAACTGAATTATTGTCAAATATGAGTTAATTTAACAATAATAACAATTGACAAAAATAATAGTTCGTTAATTAGCAGTTTATAAATGTGCTAATTTCAAAGTCTTTGTCCTCCTTTACTCTTTTTAAAAATCTTGTTCTAGTTTTTTTCTCTTCATAAAATCATTGATAATGATGACAGTTTTATTAGCCCCGTTTTAACTTATCAAGGAATCTTCATGTTTACATTTTGAAGAATTATTAATATATATCATATAATAATAATAATAATAATAATAATAATAATAATATTATTATTATTATTATTATTATTATTATTATTATTATTATTATTATTATTATTATAAAACATATTGGCTATAAATGAACATCATTTTGTTAAAGTATTTTATTGTGAACGTTAAAATATAAACTGCATAACTAAAGGTAGAATTTATTTAATTGTAGTCGACGAATAATATTTATATGTATATATATTTTTTTCTCTCGACCACAAAATGATTCAAATCTCATAACCTAAGTCATAATTCTAAATTTTGTAAACCAATAAGTTTTAATATGATTCTCAACATCCTGGTCAGCTTCGGGGAATATTCACTAATTTCTCTAATTACTATAAACGATTCTATCGACACTACTTGAGACGGAAGTATTATCCGCAACGTAAATTCCTGTGATGATTTCAGAGCACCACTGTGACGCAAAAGCTGATTTAATCATTGGTTGTTTTCACTGCAGGCGTCATGACTGTGACTACTGTTTTGATGGCAAATTACGTCATCAGCAAACCACTTGACTGAATCCTCTCTGTGATTTGACCACGAAGACTCAAAGCGTTAGAGCCTGTCACAACGCAAGGTTAATTCATCTTACATGTTATTAGAAACAACGGTAATAACGATGATTTCTGAGAAAGATGTTCAAGCACAAAAATTAAACAACGTTTTCGGCTGTTTGACTTTAAAAGATGTTGTTTTTAACTATTCATCTTTAACAAGAGAATATCCAATTATTCATCTGTCTTTCTATCAGTACCTATCTGTCTGTCTGACTAGTCTGTTTGTCTGTTTTTCTGTCTGTCTCATTACTCCCGCTGGCTATAGCTAACTGTCTATGGTTCTATGTACATCCAGAATCTGTCAGTCTATTTGTCCGTCCGTTCTTCCATCCATCTATCCGCTCAGAAACCCATCCATCCATTCATTCATCCGTCCAACCATTTACACCTTGTATCTATCTTTGTTTCTGTCTATCTGTCTCTGTCTAGTTCATACTGCTCTATAGTTTCTAAGATAATTTTATTTTGTTGATACTGCGCTATCAAAAGCTAGAGAAAACAGAAAAAACGTACATCTTGTTACGTAATGCACAAAACAGTAATCCGCCCTTGAACACGAGAATAGCTTTTATTCACCTCACTAATACAATTTTTTTTTTTTAAATTGCACATCGGGTTTCTCACAACTCATATAATTATATAATAAGTTTTAACTTAGTAAAGGAAAACACACTCACACACAAACACACACGCACACACACACACACAAACAAACAACAAAAAACACATATTGCAAATCACTTACAAGATTATGTGTATGTTACGAAAATTTTGATAATAGAATCTAGTTTGTTCATTCAATTTAATTTTCCGATTTCATCAGTAGTGGTAACGCCAATTTTCATTTATTTTAAAATTAACATTTTGTAAATGAAAAAGTTATAATATAGATATATACAGATTGTACATCTTGCAATAATAATAACAATAATAATAATAATAATAATAATAATAATAATAATAATAATAATAATAATAATAATAATAAAATAATAATAAAATTATTTATTTATTTATTTATTTATTTATTTATTTATTTATTGTTTTGGTTTAGTCACTTTTGATTGTTCTTCTTAACGTATTGAAATTTCTACAATAATTTTATGTGTAATTTGATTATTATTATATATATTTTTAATATTATTATTACTATTATTATATAATACATTAATATTATTATTATTATTATTATTATTATTATTATTATTATTATTTTGTTATCATTTTTTCATCTTGTCATAGTGCAATTATTATGTAATTTAAATATTATTATTATTATTATTGTTCTGTAAACACTTTTAAACGCGGCTGTTTATTTATTGCTAATGTTCCGTAGCCAACTAGACCCAAACATGTAGGAAAATACGTTATTACAAGACGTACAGTGTTTGTGTGTCTTTAAACACAAACTAGTTTCTATCAATGATGCTGACGTGCTGTATAATTCTCAGACAGGGCGTGGTAGAGTCTCAAGTGATGAAAGTCAAACATAATTTGCGATAATTCACAAACACCGGTAGCAGAAGTATTAATTATAAACAACACTCGAAATGCTACTAACCACACAACCATTCCCACAAGACAACACGAACATAGTACAGTGATTCGTCTTAATACGTAATAATGATGTAGACGTTCGTGATTTCTATTTTACATTATTTCACTTTATCTATGTCTGTATGTATCTATTTATCCATCTGTGTAACTATGAATATAGTTATCTTTATGTCTGTTATCTGTCTCTCTATATGTCTGTATGTATCTATTTATCTATCTGTGTAACTATGAATATAGTTATCTTTATGTCTGTTATCTGTCTCTCTGTATGTCTGTATGTATCTGTTTATCCATCTGTGTAACTATGAATATAGTTATCTTTATTCTGTTATCTGTCTCTCTGTATGTCTGTATGTATCTGTTTATCCATCTGTGTAACTATGAATATAGTTATCTTTATTCTGTTATCTGTCTCTCTGTATGTCTGTATGTATCTATTTATCTATCTGTGTAACTATGAATATAGTTATCTTTATGTCTGTTATCTGTCTCTCTGTATGTCTGTATGTATCTATTTATCTATCTGTGTAACTATGAATATAGTTATCTTTATGTCTGTTATCTGTCTCTCTGTATGTCTGTATGTATCTATCTGTCTGTCTGTCTCTGTCTGTCTATCCTTTCATTTTTTTATTTTTTTTTTTAAATTCGTTTATAATAAAGATGAAAGAAAACGTTTTTGAAGATTCAGTTTGTTCTTCGTGTTATTTTTATTTGTCTTATTCTTTTCTTCTTCGCCATTTGTTATTTATTTATTTATTTATTTATTTATTTATTTTTGTTTAGTCACTTTTGATTGTTCTTCTTAACCTGTATTGAAATTTCTACAATACTTTTGTGTATAATTTGATTATTATTATTATTCTTTTTTTTAATATTATTTTATTTATTTTTTTATTTTTTTTTTTTGTTATCGTTTTTCACCTTGTCATATTGCAATCATTCTGTAATTTAAATATCGTTTTTCAGTTGAATCACTCGGAATATGTTAAAACAGGAGCTGAAATAACTAGTCTTGAACGGAAAAAAAAAAAAAAAAAACAGAATTTTTTTTTTATCTTTGTGCTATTGAATAATTCATATCATGTTGTTGTTCATATCATATAGGTGATGGCATATTATTTTAATTTCTATTATATTTTCTGTTTTTATTGTTAGTGTTTTTCTTGTTGTTATTATCATTCTTGTCCTGCTCATTATTATTAGTATAAATACTGTTGTCTTATTTTGAGACATTATTGAGAGAGAGAGAGAGAGAGAGAGAGAGAGAGAGAGAGAGAGAGAGAGAGAGAGAGAGAGAGAGAGAGAGAGAGAGAGAGAGAGAGAGAGAGAGAGAGATTTCTAATAAAGGGGACTGAACAGGAATGTTTTCTAGTTTTATCAATGTCAGGCAGAGAATCACGTGCACTGCTACTGTTATTATTAATATGGCTTCATTAATCCTATTACAGCCTCCTACTATATTTTTCTTTACCGAAGTATCGGCACTTAAACTGTGAAGTGTCACAACAAAATGTACCACATCTTTGCTCGTCAAACTTGAAATACTATTTTCTTTCAGACTATTCTCGTTTTCTTAGACGCTCTCTCTGTGATCGTGTATCGTAGCGAATCGAAATGACTTCGCAGCCATTTTGTCGGAGAGCAGGTGTGTGCAATTACTAAAACAGGGCGTAGCAAGTGCTGATAAGACGTTCGCACTCTAATTTTATATACAAGAGAGAGAGAGAGAGAGAGAGAGAGAGAGAGAGAGAGAGAGAGAGAGAGAGAGAGAGAGAGAGAGGTTTGAATAAATTATTCAATAACTCGGACATCAGCTTAAGCCGATGTTGAGGTCAGTCTATAATAATAATGATGATGATGATGATGAAAGTAGATAAATAATTCAGAAGCTCTCTCTGTCTCTCAAATCCTCTTTTTTTTTTCTTTTTTTCTTTTTGATATTTCGCCAAAATAATGATACTACTAATAAAAATGCAATAATAATAATTATAAAAATAATAATCAAATCGTACAGCTAAAAATTTTTTTTTTTTTTTTTTAAAACCACCAAGAAAACAAACAGAATAATAATTTTAAAAATCAGGGTTCAAAGAAAACATGCTTAATATATAATTCAACACCTCATTGTTAAACACTCCAAGGTGATGTTTGAATTTTTAAAAAACTCTTTAAACTACTCCTGTATTGAATATCTCAGATTTCAAATATTTATGCACCACAAGCCAATCACGTGACGTTATTTCTCTGCACGAGCGCATTTCAAAAGAACGCAGACGCCAAAAGATTCAAAACAATTCATAATAATTATGGCCCCTGCTTAAATATTTTATTGGAATACGCTTTAGAGAAGAACAGATTTGTTAGTGATGTTTTCAAGCGTGCTATGAAGAGATAGATTATAAGGCGTTGGGAATGATATTTTCTGATTAAGGCAAGGTTCATACCGTACTGTTTGTAAAAAAAGAAAAATAAAGATAATTAAAGACACAATCACCAAATGTTAGACAGCAGTTATTTCTGTTACATTGTTTTCTTTTTCTCCAGTTAATATACCATATGTCTTCTATACATGTAACGCAGTAATTTATTTATTTATTTATTTATTTATTTATTTATTTATTTATTTTTTATTTTTATTTTTATTTTAATTTATAACTGTCAAGATAAAATAAAAAGAAGCAGACATTTAAATACATGTAGTGACTCCAAATTCTTTCTCTCTCTCTCTCTCTCTCTCTCTCTCTCTCTCTCTCTCTCTCTCTCTCTCTCTCTCTCTATATATATATATATATATATATATATATATAAAATGTTCCGTATACATACATATAGATAGAAATTCATTACTTCTTGAAAATTGTTCAGTATTAGCAAAACATTTATGATCAGTAAAATAGATTAACAGAAGTTCCTTCTGTGCGATTTTATAGAATTGAACAGAAAATATTCTAAAATAGATAACTGAAATTTTTTATATTACTTTATCATTTTAGAAAATATTTAAAACGGAAAAGATAATATCAAAATATATTTTTGGTTCAAAAAAAGAGCAGTCGCGAGTTTATGTCAAGTTTGTAATTTATTATAAAATATATATTTTTTAAATCGATGGTTTTTAGTAAAAAAAACTATTCAGGTTATTTATTTATTTATTTAATTAATTCTTCTTCTTCTTCTTCTTCTTCTTCTTCTTCTTCTTATTATTATTATTATTATTATTATTATTTACAAAATACTGTATTGATAATAAATATATTTAATCTCCTATGTGTTATTAATAATATTTAACAGTTGTTTTATTTAACATATCTAATACGTATTATAATATTATTTAGTATAGCTACCTATTCAGAAGATATAAATCTGGAAAATATAAATTTGTTTTATATTTTTTACATAGTTCTATACGCACTTGAGCTTGGTGTGTTTGTTTTCGTGTGTGTATGTCTGTCTGTCTCTCTGTCTGTCTGTCTGTCTGTCTGTCTGTCTGTCTATCCATTTATCTAGCTATCTGTTTGTTTCACTGCCTGTCTGTCACTGCGTACTTGCTTACCTACCTGCCGTTAGCCCTGTATGTCTATAATGACATACACATATACAAACATACATACAAACATACAAACATACACACACACACACACACACACACACACACATATAATACATCCATGCATATATTAATTCGTCTCTACGAATGTACATCTGCATAATACCTTTGCTAAAAAAACCAAAAAAAAACCCCATAAAAAACAAAAAATAATAATAATAAAATCAAAATACAAAATAAACAAGTATTAAAAAAACAACAACTTTAAAACAACATATCTTTAAGACGACAAGTTTCCTGGCGAGGTCTGCAAAGTAAGATTAATTTTTCACCGAGTCAATTAACAGCGAATAATTAATTAATTCTCAGTCCAGTCGCGTGCTTCGAGACATGTTCATATTCTGTGACAAACGGGCCCTTGCAGTTCTGAACGTGCGAAAACTCGCCCCAGACAAGTGTGACACAAATGCTGTTAAATTGCTGTTCACACGATCCATCTATCTAGTGAAGTTTCAGCCGGGTTAGCCGTGAAAAATGGACACGGTGATTCCGCTGATTACGACCTTGGACAAACAGTCTACTTCGTTCGGCCCCTCTCGAGAGTTTTCGGTATCCCTCGGGAGGTTCCGTCCCGTATGCTAGCGACCGTATTTGTCACCGAACACGACAAGAGGGACATTGTGGTGTGACTGTACACGATTAATTTGTGAACTGTTTGCGAGGGATGTGTGTGTTTCGATATTTGGTTATTAATTATTGTTTGATTAATAGGACTCGTTTCTGTTTATTAAGGGACAGTTTTGTTCTTTGTAAGCGTGACTAAGTACTTGTCCCGACAGTTCGTGATGTTTAAGAACAGTTTATTGTAAAAATAATATATACTGGAAGTTAATTATAGCAAACTAAGAGAGAGAGAGAGAGAGAGAGAGAGAGAGAGAGAGAGAGAGAGAGAGAGAGAGAGAGAGAGAGAGAGAGAGAGAGAGAGAGAGAGAGAGAGAGCATGAAATAATTATGACAAAAATATCGAAAATTAAAAGAAGAATTTGCTTTCTACGAATTCTTTAAAGACAGATAGTCCAGGTTCTTGTTGTATTTTTATATATTTTTATGAGTTAATATATATTTTCTTATTTTAACACATTAAAACACAGATAACTTTTTTTTTCATTATTATTATTATTAGTAGTAGTATTATTATTATTATTATTATTTATTAGTATTAGTATTATTATTAGTATTATTATTATTAGTATTAGTATTATTATTATTTTTAAATAATAGTGATTCTTATATGTAGTTATAATAATATAGTAACAGTAGTACCAATGATTGTAGCATTAGTATTAGTATTATTAGTAGCAGTGTAAGAAGTATATTTGTAATAGTCCTAATGGTAGTCTGGGTAGCTGTGGTAGCTGCACATGCAGTAACAGTTTTTTGTGGTAATTGTAATAGCTTTGAATTATAACGATACTACCATTCATTTACAATGTTTTTGTGTACATATGTGTGTGTATATGTATATATGTATGAATGTATTATATATGTGTGTGTATGTTTGTATGTGTGTGTATATATGTATATATGTATGAATGTATGCATGTGTATTTGCATGTATAGGTTTGTCTCTGTTTCAGTATGTATGTATTTACGCGCGCGTTCGTCTTGTTATTATATAAGTATGAATATATTTGTATAATTTAATTTTAAAATTGAAAAATGCGCAAATAATGGATAAAAGGCAGAACCAAAAAAAAAAAAAAAAATAAAAACGAAAGAAACGCAATGAAAATTAAAAAAAAAAAAAAATTAATGAAGGAAAAAAATAAAATAAGAAAGAATATGCAAACGAAGTACACACCACTGTTAATAATCATCATTTGACGAATTAACAACAGCGCGCTTTCAGACTCGAACAAGACACGAGACTGAAAGGCTGAACCAGTCGATAATTTTCGTAACGCGCCATCAGATGATTTTCCCCGATTTGATTTTTCACGCGGGACCGTCTCCCAGCGCCTCTGTGCGCGCTGACATTAATAATGTACACACTTTTCAATATCCTAAATGAAACGAAAGCGGATCGGACGACTGTAACGTCTGCACTGGGACTTGCGCGCCGGCCGTACTTTGAATCTCATGCACAATAAATGAGTAGTTTATTTATCATACAGGAAACGGAGCAGTCAGTGGAACTCCTCGGGGAAACAACCTTTGATGTCCATTTGTCATTCGAACACCCGCGCCATTTCATTAATCGAAGAGCAGAGGCTGTGGCGAAAATACCAAAGCCGTCAAAACGAGTCCGCGTGAAACGGATAAATGACCAGCACGTTAACAGGTTTACTCACTAAGAGAGCATTTTGAAAATTACTGCGCGTGTCAGTTTGATTGCGAACAGATCGCGTATAATGTCATCCGCGTCCCGAAATAGAACAACAGAAAAAAAAAATAATAAAAAAAAAATAATAAAAAAATAAAAATGAGAGATAGAAAGAAAGATGCATTATTAATCGTGTAATGCAGATTTTGTGTAGCGATATTTCCGATCTGTTTAAATAAATGAGCTGTGTCTGTCTGTCAGCCTGATTTCATTTTTGCTAGCTGGAGGAAGGTTTATTTGTTTATTGAATTATCTGCTGTTAAAATGAAGTGATGTGAGAGAAAAAAATGTCTATACATCTGTGTGTATGTAGGTGTATATGTCTTTATATCTAAGTGTGTGTGTGTGTGTGTGTGTGTGTGTGTGTGTGTGTGTGTGTGTGTATATATATATATATATATATATATATATCATTTGTTTTGTTTTTGTTTTTTGAAAATGTTAGCAGTTATAACTGGGTTTAATGCAAATTCTGCTCCATGTAAATTTCTAAATTCTTCGTTATTTCAACAACAACAACGACGACGACGACAACAACAACAACAACAACAACAACAATAATAATAATAACCTGTCAGGCTGACTACATAAACTGGATAGTTATCTGTCAGTTATAATTTTTAAATTTATATATTCGAAATATGTGACCATTCACGCATCCTCACAATAATGGTATTTGCTTGTCAGCTTTTATTATCAGCAAAGACTGACGACGAGTAATAATTAAAACAATAACTTGAACGTCTGCAGAAATTTATCTCTCTTTCTGCCTCTAAATATACTTTTAAACAGATTTGATAATTTTGGAGATGAGACAAAAACAAGTGAACATCGTGGGGAACAGTGTCGAGTGTTTCAGTAACAGAGAGCTGCAGAGAAGAATTAGAGACCGCTGACAATGGCTGGCGTGCAGTGTTAGAAACACTCATCTCCTTGATAACCGATCATAAAGAGACTGACAGACGTTCATAAAATTACATATTCCTAAGGACAAAAAGCAGAGCTTCTCTATCAAATGTTTTCTACGTGCTTAACGAGGTTTAATTCGAAACCGCGGTGCTCAGAGCCTAGGGTGGAAACAACATGAACAACCAACAACATTTAATGACTGGCTGGCGGTTTTGTTGAGGAAAATATCAAGTAGGCGAGCATCTCTCATTTTCTGTCACGTTAAGAGGCACGGCTCGCCTTTCGTGCCAGTATCTGCGGGCCCGGTCCTTTGTTCCCCCGCAAAGAACCACAATTACTCGACCAAAAGGACAAGTAAGGAACCGGAGTTTAGCCTTTGTTTATTTTACGTAATATTTCTCCGTTGTTTCGACTGTACCTCGGTTCTGCATGGAAAATTAATTCAATTAGTCAACCGGTTTTTTTTTCTCGTTTTTTCCGTTTTTCAAACAGAACTGGTCTTTCAAACAGATCTCGTGATTTCTCGTCTTGCCCGTTAGCAGCCTCTATATGAACATCAAACCAAGAACCTGAAGCGGATTCTTCTAAAGTTTCTAAAGCTTCCCGATTTATTGTGTTATTTTTGTTTCCCGGTGTCTCCAGGCTCTCGCTGCAGTGTCAGAATTTTAACACAGAAACAAAACGTCACACAGTCGAGACTAATGAATGGACAAAATACTCTTTATTTATTCACTTGCAAACAGCCCAGTAAAACAGGGTATTTCTGCGTTCTGATTCTAAAATGTCTACAATAATATATTAGACATATACATCATAAAATGTTTTAATGGTTAATCCTTGTGTCTTAAGACTGAGAGCAAATGGGTTCAAATCCTCTTCAGAGAATGTAAATATGTTTGATATTTTTGATGTATTAATTTGAAGTTAATAAAGACCACCTCTTACAAGCAGCGAAGGAGAAAATCATCAACAACGACAACAAAAACAACTACAACAGTAATAACAATTATGATGATGATGATAAATTTCACATAAAAAATTATTTTTTAATCAGTTACATTTAAACTGTATGAAAATTTTCATTTTAATCTCAACAAGCTATAAATGAATCCCTGACGTTTCATTGGTTGATAACACCGCGGTGTGAGCCAATCACATTGCTTGCCGTATAGTTTGAAAATACACGTGAATGTTTTTATCTCTTGTGAAATAAGCGTTGGTGAACAAAAGAGTTCATAAAATATTCATTAGAATGTATTTCTACTAAAAAGGCTTGAAAGAAGAAAAACAATATTAAATACTGGCATACGCATACTGCATATTCAGTGACATCGGTAGAATGTATTTTAAACAAAACATAAATATAAACTGTAATGACAATAATATATTTAATTATAGCATAGATAGGTAGATTTTTCATAATTTAGTAGCAGCATTCATAGTTTTCATGGATCTTATTCTGAAACTTGTTTTATTTTGAATGTTGTACAGTTATAACCCACGCTTTTTGAAATTCTAAAATAGCAATAACTGAGATGATGATGATGATAATAAAAGAAACTACAATAACAAAAATAATAATAAATAAATAAATAAACAAACAAACAAATAAATAAATAAATAAATAAATAAATAAATAAATAAATAAAATAAAATAAAATAAAATAAAATAAAATAAAATAAAATAAAATAAAATAAATAAGTAAATAAATAAATAAATAAAATAAAATAATTCAAAATAAAATAAAATAAATAAGTAAGTAAGTAAATAAATAAATAAATAAATAAATAAATAAATAAATAAAAAAATAATAATAATAATAATAATAATAATAATAATGATGTTGTGATTTATCTATAATGTCATCCAGAAAATACCGAAAACTCATCACCAGCGACAACAACAGCAGCATTTATTTGTTTGCAGTGAAGTGATACAACAGCGCCACCTGTTATAGATTTAAATTATTCAAAATGGAGACGGGTCATACTAGAACGTGCTTGAAAAGACGGGAACAAAACAGTTGCAGGGGAGATAATAATATATTTATAAGATCCTATCCGGTTTCTAAATAAACGAAAATAAATAAAGGTTAAAAAGCAGGAAAACCCCAGTTTCAAACAGCAGAGCAGAGCGATCGATGGAATGTCAAAATTTATTTTAATACGAAAAGAAAGAAAATATTCTGTAATGATTTTAAATTTATAAGTGTATTTTCAAATTTAGGAATAATTTTTATTTTTATTGTTATTTGTTTTATTTATTTATTTATTTATTTATTTATTTATTTATTTATTTATTTATTTATTTATTATTATTATTATTATTATTATTATTTTATTTATTTATTTATTTTTTTTTTTTTTTTAATAATTACATGAATTTCTTAGTAAATATTGACCATCAGATATAAATTGCAGCAAATAAGAGAAGGAAATGTGTTCTCTTTAGTCTGACAAATAGAATTATAGAGACAAGTAAGTGAAATAAGTTCATAGTACTTACAAACCTATTTCTTACTGTAATTATACTGTTTAAACAACACGGATGATTAATCTCAAAAATATTAATTTATACAAATATTACGTTATCAGTGTTAATTTGTCAGTTTATTTCTGCTAACTGGAAGCGCAATCAAAAAAAGAAATTATTCTATTTTAATTTATTTTATTTTATTTTATTAATTTTAATACTGCATCATTTCGATTGGAATATTCCACTAATTTATATATATATAAACAAAACGCAGTTCATATTTCTTTAAACCTGTATTTATGATATGTTTTGAGAAATAATGAAAGAAAGATAAAGATAGAAAAAGTGAAAGAGTAATTAGAGTTTTCAATATACCATCAGAAAAAGAGAAAGACGGACGAATGGACGTATAAAGGAAATAAATTTTACAGAGGTGTGTATTAAGGATGTACTTTAAATTAATTATTTAATGCGTATATTTAATGGTCAATTTCTCTAATTTCCCATTGACAGAGTGAAATAACTTTGTTGGTAAGGGTCAGTTAATTAAATATAATTTACGTTTACATTAGTTTTAGAAAAATCAGGAGCACAACACTTTCCTCACGTAGCGAAATTTAAAATAATTCACTCTGGTTCACCACAAAATCATTTGTGCAAAAACAAACAGTAATATTTGGAAAACGGTATCACTTTTTGGCGCCATTACCAAAATTTACCCGAGCTTCCATTTGTAACAGAATATGATCAAAGTAACGGAGAATATTTTTCAATTTCTCAGAAAGTATTGCTGATTGATGATTTTCAACTTACGTGGTAAATTTACCTTAACGACTGTTTGATAACTCTTAAAACGAAACTTTGAACAAAAGATTCACCTACAAGCTCGAACGCTTCATTAATCGGGCTTTAAAATAATTAAGTGTCAGATGAATGTCAATTGAAAGAGTTCACTTTACTAATATTTCTCTTTGTGAGTTTTAACTGTTTGCGATTCAACGATCGGAGATAATGCATTTTTTTAAAGTGAAATACTCGATTTAAAATTAGTGAGAGTAATAACCGCCAATGTGTTTGAATTTAACAAAGTGGATGTTTAAACGTAATTGGGCGTGCGGTTAGCAGAATTGAAAGTATTCAGTTTTCTTTTATTTATTTATTCTAAACTGATGTCCATGTCATTAAGTAAAATTACTAGAAAAATAATGGGCATTATTTAAAATACTTAATACTAATTTTTTTTTTCCTTTTCAGTTCAAAATCAAAATATTGATTGTAAATACTGAAAATATTAATAATGGCTTCTTAAATTATTCTTGATAAATTTAATAGTGTCAGTAATCTACTAATATGTCAGTATGATAAATTAGTAACAGGACTATTAGTAATAGTAATAGTAGCAGCTGTAGCATAATGATAAGTCTTAGTACTAGTATTAAAAGCAGTCGCAGTAAAAACATGAATAGCAGCTTAGTGAAAACTACAAAAAAAAAGTAGTCAGCAGTAGCAATAAAAAAAATTAAATAGCAGCTTAAGAATGGAAACTATAGTAAAAATAATAGTAGTAATATAAGCAAAAGTATCCTTTACACCAGTAGAAGGTAAGACAGTAGTAGTAGCAGTAGTAGTTTTGATGCTGAAAGGAAAATTGGAGGAGGTTCGACAGAGAGGTGAACTGGGAGGGAAGAAGGGACAGACAGAAGATGGGATGGACGTACGGACTGAAGACGAAGAGTTCACATAATAATTGTGTCACATTTCCACCAGGGTCACCGAGTCACCTGAACCTTTGCCGAGGGCCACACCCGCAACTCGGGTTAGTAATTAGTGAAAGAGCGGTTCACCCCCCGCCGCCCGGGCAGAAAAGAGCATTCACTGCGGATTAGACGAGCGAGCCTCCCCCTCGGTTAGTCCTACCTGACACGCCAACAAAAGGACGCACGGTGGGGGTTTTCATCCGCGTTCCCACCGCGAAATCCAATTCTTCGCTTTTCGTTTTAAATCAACAGATTGTTAGGCTCCGAGCACAGTCTCCGCCGCGAGTTAGAATAGCGAGGCATTATCGCATTCGCTTTCTGGTAAAGCACGCATCATGGGGTCCAGAGGTCCCTATTGAACATATGACCATAGAAATAAAAGAAAGAATGAAAGGAAAAAAAAAGAAGAAGAAGATAAAGAAAGGAAAAAAAAAAATAAAAAAAAAAAAATAATAATAACCTTCATGATTTCGGGGGTTTCTGACTAGTTTAGCTTGGAGAATTTTTAGGGTCGACGTTAACACAAAATGATTTGATATTTTTTCCTCTGCACAAGAATGCTGATTGTGAACGAGACGGGACGAGAGATAAAATCTCGAAGTTAAAGGGAACCGAGCAGAGCAAAGACAAGACTGAAAAGGAGACGTGAATAAGAACTTGTCGATGTCGGTTAGCGGGCGAGTGAAGGAGAAGCGTGTTTTGATCCGCCGTGGTTATCTGTCCGATCTAAAACAGTCCACTTGTTAACGTCACTTTTGTTTAGAACTTCCACAAAGCCTGCAAATGTCGGAACGGTTTGTTGTCTGTCATGGAATTATATTAATACTTAAGTTACGATTAGCATGTTGAGGGCGAATTGTGTGATTGTAGAAAATGTGTTTGTGGGAAGGACAGAATTTTAGAACAGTGAAAGTTAAACAGAGAGTAAGAACTCTAATTGTTTTATATTACTAAAACATCAATACTACTACTACTACTACTACTACTACTACTACTACTACTACTACTACCACCACCACCACCACCACCACCACTACCACTACGACTACGACTACTACTACTACTACTACTACTACTACTACCACTCCTACTATTTCTTCTTCTACTTCTACTACTACTACTACGACGACGACGACTACTACTACTACTACTACTACTACTACCACTCCTACTATTTCTTCTTCTACTTCTACTACTACTACTACGACGACGACGACTACTACTACTACTACTACTACTACTCCTACTACTACCACTGGCTTAAATATAATTACGTCATAATCGTATAACAAAAGGTTGCACGCATGCGTACATTTATGAATGTATGTTCGTAAGTGCCTGTTCGTGTTTATGCACGATGCAGTTAACACATGTATATATGTGTGTGTGTGTGTATCCTCGCACGTATAATATTACACATATGAAAATATATACATAAAAATAACTACGTATGTAATTATAAACGTAATTATGCCTGCATCAAGACTGTGTCCAAACATCTATCGAGAAAACAATCCATTATAAAACAGTTAATCTTTAACAGCCACTTCTCTGACAATCACAGATTTTCAATTTCAACGCTATTACGTTTCCGAGCATCTCGCGCTTTTCCAATCAGCGAAACACACCTGTATTTACCTCTGTCTCCGTGCGACTTCCAGCTGGGTGTGTAAAAATAAAAACGCAGATAATAATCTGGCCGTCTAATTGAGATTAATACACGTTTGAGGCGAGCGCCAGGCTTGTCAAAAGACACGGTATTTATCTCGTCCGCATGAAAACAGAGTGACGAAGAATCGAGGCGGATTCTCGTTTCCATAATGGCCATTTCTGACAGTAGCCATATGGTGGCCGTAAAAATCTCTAACGCTTGTTTGGCTTTTTTTTGTTTTTAGCTTTCACGGCTTTTTTTTTTTTTTTTTTTAAAAGCAATGAACACATGTTAAAACAATAGGAAAGAAACAAAAACGAAGGAAAGAGTTAGAAAAAAGAAAGGAAAGAAAATACAAAAATAGAAAGAAAGAAAGAGGAATAAAGGAATGGAGAAAGAAAGTAAATAAATGAATGAATGAATAATAAATAAAAAAGAATTTAAAAAAAAGAAAAAGAAAGAAGGAAAATGTAAAAAAAAAAAGAAAAGAAAAATATAAAAAATTATGTGGAATGAAAGAAAAGAAAAACTGAAAGAATGAGAGAGCCAAAGGAAAGAAAACAAACCAATAATAACAATAATAATAATAAGAAGAAGAAGAAGAAGAAGAAGAAGAAGAAGAAGAAGAAGAAGAAGAAGAAGAAGAAAAAGAATAATAATAATAATAATAATAATAATAATAATAATAATAATAATAATAATAAATAAAATAAAATAAAATGTAATAAATAAATAAATAAATAAATAAATAAATAAATAAATAAATAAAAAGAATTTAAAAAAAGGGAGAAAACCTGAAAGAAAGAAAAAAGAACAAGGAAAAAATTATTCATCAAACTATCGAACAGAAAGCTGTGATTTTTAATCATTTTTTTTTTGTTTTCTCTTTTTTTTTTTTTTTATTTCGCAGCCGTATTTCGCGTCGCGCTATCAATTTTATTAGGACTTTAACATCTGATATGAGCACGGGGAAAAGTAAATGGTATCATTTTATTGTCGCTAAAACAATTTCAATTTACACTCCCGGCCAAGACCTCGTGTTATAGGACGCTGAGCAAGTAATGTGCAATTGCTTCTTCTAACTGCTTCCGGTTTCGTTTTATGGCCAGCAAGAGACAAGGAATGGGCCATTCAAAACAACGATCTTTACCGTCCTGAACCTGCAGGACCGCCACGCAAATTGCCTGTTAAACATAAAGTCGGAGATAGTCAAATAATTTGCATTAGGAAATTATTAACTTCAGATTTGCTTGTAAACTGACTGGGTTTTTTTTTTTTTTTTTTTTTTTTTTTTTTTTTTTGTTATTGCCCGAGGGTGGCTGGGTGCGAGTTAAACGATCAGGTGCAGTGAACTACGCCCAAAAATAAAATCGAAATAAAAAATATGAAAAATCCAGACAGACGAATTTGTACTCTAATCCTAATGAATGAATGATATTAAAGTTGACAGGAAAACATTGTCTGAAATAATACTGCAGACTGTTTATTAGCATTTTCCCGGGATGATTCTATTACCAGTGATTTAGGAGAAGGGTTTAGGTAAACGAGTAAAGGGATCGATGCTACTTATTGCTCAGATTGTGTGATTTCCCGTTCCTGCCATTGACTTTCCTTTGAAATGTCACATATAATGCTGCGTTATTACACTAAAAACAAAATGTTAGATATCTTTTGTAATAATCTTCATTATATATAGTAATAATAGTATTAATAATCAGAAGAAGAAGAATGAAAAATAATAATGAAAAATAAAAATGAAATAAATAATAAAATAAAATAAAAACAAAAATAAAATAAAATACGATAATAAACAAACAAAACAAAACACAATTTAAAAACATCAGAAAAATAAAATAATAATGAAAAAATAACAGTAATAAAAAATGCTGACATTTCATAACATAACATTTAAATGGGTGTCGTTAAACAAGTATATTTTATCTGTTGATTCGCTAACCTTATATATATATATATATATATTATATATAGGTAAAATCAAAACATACCTTTCATTATGAAACAGTTACATACACAGATGTGTAATTTAAAAACAAGGGTGAATGGTCAATTTTTATACATAAATTAAATATTAAATATAATAGAAATTAAAATATAGTGTTATTAAAATTAGTTAAGAGTAAAAAAAAGTATTGTGTACAAAGATCGTGCGGAGTCTAATGTCGAAATGCAAATAAAACTACATTAATTAACATAAACACTTTTTAATAACTAAATATATAAATGGTAAACTGTATAGTAAGATGTCCACAGTGAATAATATGCCTGCAAGATATGAAGAATCCATAAAAGAAATAATAAAAAGTAAGTAAATTAAAGTGATTTAAAAATTAAATAACACGGAAACAAAAATACAAAACTACATTAATAACACTATGCTGATGAATTTAATATAGAATCGAAATAAATAATATAAGCAACAAAAATAAATTAATTAAACAAATTAAAATATTAATAATAAATACAGAATAAACAAAACAAATGACAAGAAAATATATAACAACAAGTTAAAAATAAATAATAAAAGTAACAATAAAAGTCACACACGAATACGATGTCTGAAAGGAAATGGTTAGAAAAAAAAAACACAGAAGAAGAAATAAAATTATGGTGAAATTCAAGCCTGTATTTAAAAAACGAAACTTTATGAAAAGTATACGATGACCCGGTCACCCAGTAGCCAGTAGTAAACACTCTGGTGGTAATTACAACAATCACTAAAGTTAATATGTCGGTTAAACCTCGTGTAATACAGGTCTCTATACCCTATCTCAGGCCTTAATTTCCAACAAGCCCGGTAAACATAATTAGCCGAAAATGCAACATCATGAAATATATAATTTTGCTTTCATACTCAAATCACAAACCTACGAAGTAGAAAAGTTCGATTTCACAAAAGATTCTTTTCTTTTTGCAGAGATGGTAGTTTTCGGTTCTTTGCGGAGAATACTACATTTCATCACTCCATCACGCGGCCTTATGTTCACTTTGATTTACGCTGACGTTTCGGGGTAAATATATTGTCATAGATTGTCGCCATTTGTTTAAAATACTTCATTAAAGGATACAGGGGTCACGAGGAACCCTTTGTACGAGAAAAATAAGGAAAAAAGAAAAAGACAACGGAAATAAATTACGTTCACCATAAAGCATTATCCGCCAGCTCCCGCGAACATACGTCGTCTTAATTCGGGTAATCTACGAAGTAAGCCGAAGGTGGACCGTAATTTGGCGAAATGCAGCGGTTGTATGGTAAGTGGTCATTACGCTATCAGACGGAAATCTGACACCGGAGTGAAGTAAATTAAGATACCACGTGGATAGCACGCGACTGCACGCGGGAAAGATGTATTACATGATATTGTTCGTGTTTTTTGGTTTCGATTTTTTTTTTTTTTTTTTTTTTTTTTTTTTTTTTTTTTTTTGACATTTGAAAAAAAAAAAGAAAAAAAAAAAAAAAAGGTTATTTTATTATTATTATTATTATTATCAGTGGTAGTTGTATGTTATTGTTGTTGTTGTTGTTTATATGCTACTAGAGAAAATATGTTTGACATAGTATGTTAGTTTTCTTTCCAATTTACTTTCTTCTTCTTCTTCTTCTATTTTTTTTCTATTAATCTTTTAAAGTAAAAAAAAAAAAAAAAAAAAAAAGATGTTCTTTTCTGTTTCATTTTAATTAATCAGACTCATATATTTTTTAATTTCTTCTTCGTCATCGTCTTCAAAGATTGTAATAATAATTAATATTATTACGTCACGGTTCTGAGGACAGCTACGCCTACCACGACGCGATCCCGCCAGAGTTGAGCGCGCAGGATCAACTTCACCTCATTACTCCCCGAATTTCTCATTCACTTAATTTCTACATGTTTTCATTTCAGGCGAAAATTGTTAACTTCACCACTTAACACCGAGAGGCAATTATCACAAAACAAAAATCCATTTGGACACTTCCCAACCGATTGTCAGTCGAAACTTTTACACTGGTCGCAATCCTATTGTAGCCTGGCCACCTAAGCGGAACACTTTTTAATTGCAAGGAACGGTCCCTTTGAGGCCCATGAAATGCGATTGGACATGATTGATAACATTAATGGAGATTATTGTCATTGAAATGAGCCGCGAATCTCACGTTCTGACGCTTAACCAGGACTGGGGGAAACATATGGTTGATGGAGTCCGCATCCGAGATCGGTTCCTAACCCTTGTTCTGTCCCAAGCTTTGCCTGCTCGCAGATTCACGCAGGCGAAAAAATACAGCAAGCAACAAAGAGTTCGTTCTCCTCTTTTGTCTTCTTTATAATCCCCAGGCGAGAGGCTGTTATTCTTTCCTAACTAGCGTTTTTGGAAGGGTGGCGTAACAAAAACGTGATAAACAGTGTATACAGTGAATTAGTGAAGGTTTAGAGACAGGTCATAAACTCTCTCTCATTCACTCACTCACTCTCTCTCTCTCTCTCTCTCTCTCTCTCTCTCTCTCTCTCTCTCTCTCTCTCTCTCTCTCTCTCTCTCTCTCTCTCTCTCTCTCTCTCGCTATCACCCATACGCCTCTGTACAATAATTCTTTATTACCGGATTAAAATATCAACAACAATGGTAGTAATACATGTATATTAAAATGTATTTATTATATTTTATCTTATTCACAAACTTCTATTACGTACCAAAACTATCTTTTACATATTTTTTCATGTGTATAACAAACATGTAGTGTCAGTGAAATCAGCTGTAAATCTAATGTTTTGACGCTTAACAACATGGTTTGTTTCTAACTCTTGTTCTTGTTTCGCCTTGAGACAGTTTTCATGAGACAGTTACGGGGAAAGCTAGTGATGACAATAAAACTTATCACAGAAACATTTTTACAATTTTTTAAAGAATTTAAAAATTTGTCTTAGAAATATTTTCTTTTGTCCTGATACAGGTGATATTCATTGATTATTTACTGAAAACTCATTTAAATATTTATTTCTGTCCAAATATTTATTCCTATGCACACAAACTCGTTTGTTCCTTTATGACCTACTGTACCGGTCAGTATTCAGAGATCAAAGTTGATGAAGTAGGTGAAAATTTAAAAATATTACAAGAGTTTAGTTGTGACTACCCGGGTCAGTAACTCGCAATACTCCTCCTTTGTTCGTCTTCCTACTTTGATCAGCGGTGCACAGGTAAAAATGGCGCAGTCTAGCTCGTCCTCTAATGTCCTTCCATTGTTTAGCGTCTTCCCTTTCTTCCGTTGTGCATTTCGCCCCGGAAGTAATGCATCTCAATTAGGACACGTGTTCGACACGGGATAAGCCATCCAATTCAGCTTGGAAATAAAAAGCCAGTAGCAATTAAGTGGAAAATATAGCCCCAGTCCGGAAAAGAGATTCATCCAGCAAGAGACGTTACCTGGACCAAGCGCCATTATCTGATTAGTGAAGAACGGGTCTGTTGGAGGATGCGTCGCTCACTGCCAATGGAAAAGCGCGTAACTGATGCAATTAACCAATTAGCGTCGCAGACTCTTCCTCTAAGTGTGTCGCGAAGAGGCGAGTGCAAAAGTCTTTTACAAGAGCTTAATGTGCTCAGGTATAACGATTTTTTTTTTTTTTTTTTTTTTTTTTTTCTTGTTTGAGTGAGATTTACAAAAACGTAGAATTATTGCTGGCTGGACTTGTTACAATAGCACACCAGGAACTTAGCTCATGCAGGTTTTAAGCAGATCGCTGTGTCGTTTAGAAAAAAGAAATCCTCCAATACTGAAGCTTTTTGGGATCTAATGGGTAGTTAAGGTCTTGTTGTTACAAGATATATTCATATTTCGTGGTTTTAAATTAGCTGAAATTGGCGTAAAGTTGTTTGTATTTCGCTTCATTATGGTATGTTCTGAATTCAATGCCGCTAATGCTCAAGATCCAGAAATGGATTGAAGAAAATTGATACAGGCTAATTGGCATAAGATATCCACCAGCTGCTTTAATTAATCCTTTAATGATATTCGGTAATTAGGGTGCATTAATAGATTTCGTACATTAATGTTTATCTAAGTTGCTTGTGTGCCGGCAATTTGATTGGACAATAAAACCTGTGTTAATCGCACAGCAACAAAAGAAAGCTAGGAAAATGTGGGTTTAATAAAAAAAATAAAATAAAAAAAATCCTTTCAATGCAATTTTAAGAGTATTTTAAAGGTGAAATGTAATAATAATAATAATAATAATAATAATAATAATAATAATAATAATAATAATAAAAGCATTAACAACACATTAATATTAAAAAAATGTCAAAGACATAAAGACATGTACAATACAATAAAATAAAAACTTACAAAGATAATACGGCTTACTATTTAAAACAACAACAACAGTAATAATAAAGTATAAAATAAATTTGTACAAATCACATATTTATTTATTATGATATTTTATTTTATTTAATTTTATTTCATTTTATTTTATTTTATTTATTCACGTATAAATTTATTTGTTTTTTTGTTTGTTTAACTGTTTATAATTTAGTTTTAAATAGTAAACATAGTAGTCATATTTATTAAAATAATAGAGAATTATTATTTAGTACGTTTGTTTCGTTTCAGTACACTGAAGTCATGTTTTTTTATTAGATGCCTCCTTTCTTGTTAATTTGTTACATTCCCCAGTTTTATTATTTATTATATTAAAATTACAGGCGCTGTTGATGCATTGTTGTATGTTATGTAGATGCTGCTGATGATAGTGATGATAGTATTTATTATTATGATGTTGATGATGATGATAAAATTATTATTATTATTTTATTATTATTATTATTATCATCATCATCATCATTATTATTATTATTATTATTATTATTATTATTATTATTATTATTATTATTATTATCATCATCATCATCATCATTATTATTATCTTTTACAATTACAAGTGCATACTATTAAATTCTGTGCCTTTTATAAAATAAATTTAAAAAACATAACGTTCAAACAGTAAAAAATGACCGCTTATTTCCCCTTTTTTTTTCTCCACTCTTCAAAAAAGGAAACTACAAAAATGCACCGTATGTTGCTGTCGTCCGATTCCTGCCTGAATGACGGCGGTGATTGATGCCGCTGTTGTCGTCCCAGAAGAATGGAGATTAGATTTGATGGAGCTAAACATAAGGTTATCATCGTCGTGTAGTCGCGGGACCGAACCGTAAACCGAACAGCAATCAAACAACACAGGCAGCGGCCGCCGTCTGAGCACGTCCCTGCAATTGTCCGCGATGTCGTCACGGCACGCGAAACGCACGCGCATCTGAATTTTTATTAGTGCCATATGGCACTCTGGGAATGATTCGCCAGCTACAACACGTCCGGAATAAAACTTTCCGATTGAAATATAAAGACTCGTTTTCAATATCGGTTTGCGGAGGTTAAAATACAGACGTGTTAAAGTGAGCATTAATTCAAAGACTCATTTGTGCGGCTCTCCGAGGAAAGAGGATTGAGAAGAATAAACAAGCCGCTTGTCCCGTTATATTTAAATGTTTCAAATTAATACCGATGAAGCAGTGATGAAAATGGAAAATGATTATGATAATGTTTTAATGACGATGACGATGATGATGATGATGTAAATTGTAATGAAAAAATAATGATAATGGTGAAATATTTCGAAGAATAAATTTAAAATAAAAATAATTAAAAAAATATTTTCTGTTCTTTTTTTCCCCGTGAAAATAATTATCATTATGAAAACAACAACATAAATAAATAAATAATTTTCAAAAAATGAAACAAAAAGTATTAATATTAAATTAGAATTATAGATAAGAAAAAAATTGTTTTTAATTTAAATATTCTCTGTTTTGTTTTTTTCTCATAAAGAAGAAAAAGGAGTAAAAGACACTGAAAATCATTTAGTAATTAAAGAATAATAAAACACATCACTTTCTGTTTTAAAATCTTTTCATCTTCTTAACGAAAAAAATAACATGATAATAGCACCAAATTCTAGAGTAAATATATATATATATTTTAACTGCTAAAAATTCTCAATTATTATTATTATTTTTTTATTTGCATCTCTGAAAAGAAGAACAGCACCAGTATATATTTTTTTATAAAATGATTAGATTTCACTTACATCCAGTCATACTCATAATTATGATGATGATGATGACAATAATAATAATAGCAATAATAATAATAATAATAATAACAATAATAACAACAACAACAATAATAATTTCATTCAAAATCCAACAAACTCTTGACTGGACATTTTGCAAATAACTCATGACCTTTACAAGTTCAGAGTTCAAGGACAATCGAAATTCAAGATGGCTGACATCCCTCTTGGACGGATACTTCACTGTTTTGAGCTTTCCTCTCGAAACCGCTTCAGGCCACTGAACCTGGCCACAAACGAGTGAAGTGCCTCGCCCTCGGGGAAAACATCGCCCATCCCCACCCCTCGTGGAGTTAATTCTTGACTCCGCATCACCATCGAGTGTTGGAGGATCCGCGGCTTGCTAACTGTCTCCCAGCACTTGTCTTTGTGCGTCCCTTTCCCTTCCCACATTTTTATATCGATATGACCTGTCCCTTTTCAGACCAGATTTATCCAATACGATCACACTGAAGTGCTAATTAGTAAACATGCGGGGTGAAAAACTACTGAATATGATAAAAATGAAAACAAAATTTGCGCTATGAGAACTAGCCGAGAACGATGATACGGTTAAAAAGGAAATTCGAAGAAGCACATTCTGGAGTTTTTCTGATAAAAAGGATTATTTCTCATTAACTTTTTAAAGAAATATCACACCTGTTATAGTTCCCAAATATCTATTTCCTATCAGCTGTGATTATGAAGGACATGAAAGCACGTACCATAGTGTTTGATTCACCGGTCATGAAACGGAATAGCCCGAGGAATACTGATCCAGAGGACCAATATTTTGGTGATACTGTTATGCCACTGAATCACCCCAAACTTTCTAAAGTCTGGAAAACATTACGTTCAAACTAGACTGCCTTCTTTAGCTAGTACAAAAGTAGCTAAACCAGTCTATAATTCAAATATCTCTCTCCTTCTGTCTGTCCGCCTGTGTCTGTATTTCTGTCTGTCTGTATCTGTATCATAGTAACTGTCTTGTCTGTCTGGATGTCTGTCTGAGAATATCAGATTGTCTAATAACATTCGATATAATACTCTAAAAATATTGTAAGTCTTGGTACTAACACCTTTTGAATTGAATTCACTTTGACATGACTGAGAAACAATAGGACAGACGGAGAAATAGAAAGAGAGAGAAAGAAGCTTGCACACTGAAATATAAACACGATAAAGTAAATATATACATATATATACACAGAGTTCAAAATTACTTCAGAGACTGACGACTTACAGATAACGATTCAGAAAGAGTTACAGACAGAAACTAATTGAGAGAAGGAAGAAGATTAAGTGATAAAGCATTCAATAATTTCTAGTGGAGACAATACATCCTTTTAATCTGTCGTATTGTCCTCAGAGAGTGGTCACGGAAGCAGTGCTTAGCTTTAAAGAGAATCTCTCTCTCGCTGCCCGCACGAGGCAAAGCAAATCTCGCGTGACTCACGTATTTCTTTAACGCACATTACCACTAATTGGCTTACAGTAAGTAGCCAGAAAGAGACGGCAAAAGGAAATGCATCTCTGATGTCCATTTGTGTCAAGCAAACGAGGAAAGAGCAAGATGTCGGAGGGCAGGTCCAAAGATCCTCCTTTCAGCCTCGCTCTCGCTCTGGAGCAGGAGCCTCTCGATTCACGCGCTCATCTCGTGCAGTCCGCGCAGCCAGGGCTTGTCTTTTTTTATCTTCACTTTTTCAGAAGGTTATTTTTTTCTTTCTTTTTCTGCAAATCGCTGTCTTTAAGCGCTTCCAAGAGCTAAAAGGAAATGGCACTTTTTCGCCTGGAGAGACTCAGAAGAATCAGGAAGCCGCCTGCTCCATCTCGGCTTGTCCTTAAAAAGGCCGACTGAAGCAGCGTTCACTTGACAAATCAAATAACAAATAAGGCTAATAGCCGCAATAGAAGACCAGGGATGCTTTCCCGGACCGTATCAGAGGAATAATAAGAGTCCATTAACTAATTTAGCCCAGTGTCTTTTTAAAAATTTGCCAGGATAAAAGATAGGAAGAGATGTTATGGTTGGTTGTAGTTTTCAAGTGCTTGTGCGGAGTGGAGTGACAGAATCAGATAGGTAACGTCCTAGAATTGACTTCACGTCAGCAGTTTGATTAAAGTGAAAACGAAATTTCTTTGCTTCAGAATTCATCCATTTGAACCTGAAAGGCAGATACATACATAGAGAGAAAATGCGAAAATGTGTGTGTGTGTGTGTGTGTGTGAGAGAGAGAGAGAGAGAGAGAGAGAGAGAGAGAGAGAGAGAGAGAGAGAGAGAGCCTGGAAACTAAAAATGAACCGTTTTTTCCTTTGCGTGCACATGATAATAAATTTTGTAAATCTCTCTCTCTCTTTTTCTCTCTCTCATTCTCTCTCTCTCTCTCTCTCTCTCTCTCTCTCTCTCTCTCTCTCTCTCTCTCTCTCTCTCTCTCTCTCTCTCTCTCTCTCTCTCTCTCTCGCTCGCACACTCGTTATCTTTCTCTTCTTTCTTTTTCTGCTGTATGCTTTCATATCTCTCTTTCTCCGTCCCTCTATTTATATGTCACTTTATCTTTTGTTATTGATTTTTTTCTAAATATCTTTGCTATTTCATGTTGTAGTAGTAACTTTTATTTCATTATTTCTCATTCGATTAAATCTTGAACAGTCTTAACAGTTTCTATCACTAAAAAAAAAAAAAAAAAAAAAAATTTATACAAAAAAATAAATGAGGAAAAAGAATTTAGCTTAGGACATATTCACAGAAAGAAAGTTTATTTAACAAGGATAATAAACTACAAAAAACTTTACTAAATTCAAAAGCTAAGACTTTTCAGATTCGTTTATCTTGTTCATTATGTCAAGATTATTATCTTTACGTGGTTTCCAACATACACTTACTTGTCTTAACAGCTTAATTATTAATGAAACCTGATGCATCAAAAGATTAAGAATCACAACTTAATTGGTTTTATTTTATAAACGTTGTATTGAGGACTACTGTGCTAATTAGTCAGTGCATGGTTAGCGAAGATGTAAAACTCTGCTTTGGTAAGTAAATTCGTGTCATTGTTAACAGTAAGCGCTTACTACGTTTGTGTGATATTCGTTTGCTGTTGTTGTCGCGGCTTTGTTTACTTTTGTTACGACTGTTTGTTTCTCTTTCTTGTATCATAGCATTTTATTTTTTTACTGTCTGATGTGTTAAATGATGCTGTTGAGCTTGCTTCAACTGCATTTTTCATTTTTTTTTTTTAATAATTAATTTTAATTTTTTTGTTCTTGTTCTTCTTCTTTTAATCACCATAATCAGTAATTTTTCATTATTACTGAATTATTACTGTTGTTGTTGTTATTTTTAAATACCCATTTACTTATTCATTTATTATTAATCTATCCATCTGTCTGCCTGTCTGTTCGTCTTTCTGTCTGTTAAAGTACAGATGTACAATTCCTGAAAATCTCTGAAAATATGCATAAATTCTGATTCACCCAGGAAACCGGTTTCAAGCAGATCATCCTCTGAATGCAGTCGATTGATATTTCATGAGGTAGAGTTGATGATAACAGTGCAAGCATCAGAACCCAACACTTAATTTCACTGTGAAAAGTTCTGAACTGAACAAACGTTCATCCAGTTACATTGTTGTCTCTTGACCAACAAAAACTCAGTCCTCAGAGTCTCAGTTTGTTCTTGATGCGGACCCTTGTCTCTGTGGATGTCCAGTTTTCCTTGGACCATCTCCAACTCTGGCCACTTTACTTTCTGTCGGTGATTACACATAAATATCCTCTGAAATTTTCTCAAATTATACATATTTCCTGTGACGTAATTATTTACCTAACTACTTACTTACCTACCTACTGTCTCTCTATCTGTCTTGTCTCTCTGTATTTACTTGTTTGATTGTTTATTTATGACATTTTATTTCTTTGTCATTCAGTATGAAGATCATCGGTCAAGCAAACAAAGACATATTTGTTTTCAGACTGACAAAAAAAAAAAAAAAAAAAAAAAAAAAAAAACAAAAGAAAAAATGAATAAAGAAACTGTTCTTTCGCATGCTAGACAGTTCGTATCATGTTCCTGTTTATTAATTGGGCAATTAATGTACGAAAATTTCATATCCTTAATTCTTAATTATTAGTTTTAATGTCGCGAGGTTAAGCTGGAATATTAACAAAATAATGCTACTTGAATAAAGCTTGTAATAACTCATAATTAAAAAACAATGTTTAGCGACACGCCATGCAAAACCTGAAGTGTCATTTATTATTATTTTAATTTTAACCCTGATCTAGAGGTAAATAATATAAAAGATATAATTATTTATTTATTTATTTATTTATTTATTTATTTATTATTTTATTTATTATTTTATTTATTTATTTTATTTTATTATTATTTTATTATTATTTTTTTTTTATTGTTTGCTTGATTGTTTGGTGTAAATACTATTCTATATATAAATATTTGGAATATTAGACTACGTTTTTACCTCTTTAGGATGACGTTGATGATGGTGACTATTATTATTGTTGTTGTTGTTGTTATTGTTTTTCGTTATTCATTTCTTTTCCTTCCTCTTCATATATTATTTATTTAGTTATTTATTTGTTTATTTATTTATTTATTTTGTTTATTTATTTATTTTTTTATTTTTTGTTTATTTATTTATTTATTTGTTTGTTTATATTATTATAACTAATTTGTTTGTTTACTTGATCAGTTAATTTATTTTGGGTTGCTTTGGATTTATTAGGTTAATTGCTGGATCTTATTAGTTATTTGTTTCTTTTTTCTTTCTTTCTTTCTTTATTTATTAATACGTAAAATAATATATATCTGAAGCAGAAAGAATACAATGGTTAAAATAATAACATATTCAAGCCAATGTTTGAGGCTTCGATGAAATTAACATCTATAAATATATTGTGAATATATTATAATGAACAAGAATAGATACGTGATTTAGTTAACTGAATAACTGATAATTAATTAGAGAAACAGTGCGAACTTATATAAACAATAACACTTTAACATTATTATTATTATTATTATTATTATTATTATTATTATTATTATTATTATTATTATTATTATATTAAGTCTTTAATTTAATTATTTAATTTTTTTTTTTATTAAATTTTAGAAAATAGGAAAATCAAATAAAATATGTGAAAAATGCATGTTTCAGTTGAGAATAAAATACGTTCAAGATCTCTCTCTCTCTCTCTCTCTCTCTCTCTCTCTCTCTCTCTCTCTCTCTCTCTCTCTCTCTCTCTCTCTCTCTCTCTCTCTCCGGAATTAATTTCCTCCTTCATCACATGACATCTGCAACAAATCAAACCGCTCTTTCTCTATCTCATTTTTTATTTTTTTTATTTTCTTTCCCTCTCTCTCTCTCTTTTTTCTCTCTTTAATTTAAGTAAACAAACGAATTTATTTACACGTCGAAAACACATTAACTAACATAAACGCGAACTGGCAGCGCCTCGCTCTCTCCGCTTTCTCGCGTCATTTCGGCGAAATTGTTGATCATGGCAAACAATAATTGACGCAATTTATACTCCGCGGAAAACGACGAGGTATAAAATTGGCAGTCGTCCCCGGGGAAATAAGACAACTTCAGGAAAGATATTAGGGCGAAGAAACACATTAGTGTACATTGTTAAGTATACACGCGCCTCGCGCATGTGCCCTCCGTACTTCACACATCACACTCACTGATATAAATAAAACACAGAGAGAAAAAATGAAAAGCCGAGTTGATGAATGCACAGAAATGGCAATCGTAAATACAGCGTGATAAATGAACCCTGGGGACAATGAATGCGTGTTTATATGACATCATTATACAATATGGATCCTCAGTAATGACAGATAATTCGTTAGAATACTGACAGTAAAAAGGTCGGTTCATTTTTTTTTTTTTTTTTTTTTTTTTGGCTTTATTGTTGTTAATATTGTCCGTTCAACAAGATTACGGATAAAATTCCTATGTGTGAGGGTGAACTGCTGGGACTGATGTGACTTGTATTTGACAGACGTACAGACGTACAGCTCTTCAAATAAACATCATCATCGTCGTCGTCGTTATCGTCATCGTAGTCGTACTGTTCTGTGTTATTATTGTTGTTGTTGTTGTTGTCTGGTTACTGTTATTATTACAAGTTCTTACTCTATCGTTGCTGCTGATACTACTACTACGACTACTGTTACCACAGAAACTACTACTACAACCACTACTACCTGAACAACAACATCTAATAAAGCTACTACTGTTTCAAGTACTATCACTGAAAATAATAATAATAATAACAACAACAACAACAACAACAACAATAAATAAATAAATAAATAAATAAATAAAATGTATTCCAGACAAATATTTAATTTTTAGTTTATACTCAGCCACAAAATTAACTTAACGAAAAAAATATTCTTAATATCAGTAAAATAATTCTTCATTTAACATTTAGAATACAGTAGAAAAAATTAGGTGTCAATTTTATACCTTTCCTAATTTTGTCATAATATTATTCGTTATATACAAAATCTTAAATATTTTGAATGTTTTGTATTTTGTTTTACTATGAAAAAATATATTTTTATTTTTTTTGAATTTATTTATTTATTAATTCTTTTTTGTTTTGTTTCGTTTTGGTTTATAGTTTGAGAGTATACATGCTTATCCCTCGACAAAATCGTGTTTAATTATTTATTTCGTTTTAAGTGAATTGACGTGATCACGTGCACTCACGTTTAGCAGAGTTGATCTTTTTGCAATAGGAGATGCGTGAAGAGGTGGTTTTAGAAATAAATTTTAATTATAAATTAAATAAACCACTGAGGAAACCAGAAAAAAAGAAACAGGAAAATGAATAATTAAATAAATCAGTCAGTGAAACAATCATCTGGAGTAACTCTTTTATAAAAATAATAATAATAATAATAATAATAATAATAATAATAATAATAATAATAATAATAACAATAACACTAATACGATCCAAACAACTGTTAGAAGAACATCAGTATTAAAAATAACAAAAATAACAAGAGAGAGACAGAGAGACATATAAATAAGAGGAGACAGGTAGTATGATATAGAGACAAAAATAGAGACACATACATGTCACTTTTATATGTATTTCAATTCAATGGATTAACACATTATTACTAACTCAGTTTAAATTCTCTGTTATTGACATTAATTAATTCATAATTGTTTCTCTCTCTCTCTCTCTCTCTCTCTCTCTCTCTCTCTCTCTCTCTCTCTCTCTCTCTCGTGTATATTCTTGTCTGTGAGTGTGTCTGTGTTTGTCTCTGTGTGTGTGAGTACGCACGACCGTATTGTAAACAAACAGTCTGGTAAATAACTGTTATTTTCATGCTGTAAAAGAGGCTGGGTTAAACGTTTATCAGTTTTGCCCTTCACGAAGTTTTCCCTAATGCATCTTCGCCATTTCTGCTTTCTTCGTCTTCTAGCTCTAGGCTTTCTGCTGCAGCATCCTGCATTGTGCAGGGGAAAACGGGAGCCAAAGTTAACGAAGCAACTAATTATTAAACGACAATAATTACAGAGAAAACTACTGCCTTCCCTCTGGTAACATTGCATACAGTTGACTAATGGCAGTCCGGCACGCGCGCGGAGGAACAAATCCCGGTGCACCGCCGGTCATAATTAATAACTCTGTCGTTTATTCCGCGCTGTGTGCTGCGGCAGGTATTATAACACCGCGGTCATCTGAAGAACCGTGAATGACCGTGGGAGATTCGAAAGTACCGATGCCACGAACAGAGGAAAAAGGGAGCGAGAGATCGAGATTAGAGAAGAAGATGAAGAAAATAAATAATAAAAAAAAGTCTTGCTAAAGAAACGGGGAACAAATCCATTATCGAAGCTATGAAAAACGACCGGTTAGTGTCTGTAGGCTTTTCCTGGAAAACTGGTCTCGATTCAAATATTGACACAATGGAGTCGACGTTATGGTCACGACGTTGTGGTGTTCTTTGAGCACGTTTGCTGGCGAGTGGATGCAACGACTCGCAATCAATTACCGGATCGAGATCGCAATCTGACGAAGACGACCAACCACAAAGGTAGCGCCCTCTCCAGGGAAACGCCGCTTCGTGATAAAATCCTCAATAGAAATCTTCTGAGATTTTCCTTCGGCATTCACGCTACCGTCGCTGAAATTGATCGGCCTTTTTAATGGGTGCCATTTTAATAAGGCCAGCAAAATAACAAGAAGGAGGGACATTGGTAAAAAAAAAAAAAAATAAAAAAAATAAAAGTTGTCCAATTGTAGTTTTGAAAACAGAAAGGATTTTTATTCTGTGATCTTGTTCACCTCAGTTTGTTAAATGTGTAGGAAAAAATTAAAATGCATTGATATACTGGTTTACTGGAGATTTTTCAACGCACGAATTTAGCAGACATTTTAGGAAGTGATGTTTTTAAAATTCATCTTTGAATTGTTTTATGTATATTAACAATTATTAACAACACAACTACAGCAATAGCAGCAGCAACAGCAACAACAAAAACAACAACAACAACAATAAGAAGAAGAAGAAGAAGAAGAAAAAGAAGAGTAATATCAATAATATCATTGCCATAATTATAGGAACCCTATTATTTTACTATTATTTTTTGACTTTGTTTGTATGTTTCTTTATTTAGTTTAAGTTATTTTATTTTATTTATTTGTTTAATTATTTACTTATTTATTTATTTATTAGTGTTTGAATATTTTATATTTTTTTTGATATTATTTTGCAAGGATATTATAATAATATCTTATATACATATACATTTGTAATCACATTTATAATTACAAACACCTACACAAATATTCACAGACGTATACAAATATACAATTATTAGTGTAAACAGTTTCTTCATTTTCTAGCGTACATTTATAGGTACAGAAAAAACATAATAATAATAAAATAAAATCTATAACCTACAAAATCAAGAAATCGTGAATCTGTGAGATTTAAAATTAAAGTCTGCAGACAGAATACAAAGGTTATCGATTCTGTTTTTAATTTTAAGCAATGAAACTTTTGACATTTTACGTGGCTCAGATGAGCTGGAGAACTAAGCACGGTTAACACGGTCCTTTGATGTCTTCTCTTCCTTCGTCATCGTTTTGTTTCTCATTCTTTTTTCTTTTCCTTAATGTTATATGTTGTTGTTATTATTATTATTAACATCATAGATTTTGTTTTCATTATTATTATTGTACGATTAACAAAACAAAAAACAAATAAAACAACAACAACAACAACAAAATAATAATAATAATAATAATAATAATAATAATAATAATAATAATAATAATAATAAAACAGAAAACAAATTATGTAAATACTATTTATTATTTCAGGTACATAAAAAAGTTAATTAAAAATAAAATAAAATAAAAATAAAATTAATTAATTAATTAATAAACAAACAAACAAACAAACAAACAAAGAACAAAACAAAAATAAAAATAGAGAGATACGTTTTATTATTAATTTTTATCAATTTAATTTTACTGAATTATTTTTTTTTTCTCACAACATGTATATTTCAGCACTGAAATAAATTAGAATATTTTTTCTTTTTTATATTTTTAATGATAAAATATTAATTTCTTAAAGAGTATGATGGCTCATTCTAAAAAAGTAACTGTAATAGCTAATTCATAATACTTATGTCTAATATAATTTTAGATAATACGTATTAGATATGCTAAATGTAAAAAGGTTTACAATGTGTTAGGAATTACAAATAACATACAGAAAATAATAATTATTATTGTATCATCTTTGTTATCAGTACAATAAAATTTGGTGTAAGATAAATGAAGAACTCTAGAAAAATATTAAGCGATCGATTTTAAAATAAATAATTTTTACGATAAATCTTTGTTTATCGTTTCAAAAAGCTACAGATACAAGAGAGAGAGAGAGAGAGAGAGAGAGAGAGAGAGAGAGAGAGAGAGAGAGAGAGAGAGAGAGAGAGAGAGAGAGAGAGAGAGAGAGAAACAGAGAGTCTATAACTTTTAATCAAGGCATTCGTTGCCAAACTGTATCACAATTACACTGTAAGTTGAATCCTTTATTTTGAAAGATATCTTCATCAATCGCATTTCTTCTTCTTCTTCTTCTTCTCCTTCTTTTACACATACTTTAACAACAACAAGCATTTTTTTTTTTTTTTTTTTTTTTTTTTTTTTTTTTTATTCTTCATTCTTTCTAGAAAACTACAAGTGTGAAAATGTGACTGCTTGTTACCCGGGGATAGATGAGTCGTTTACGATGTTCTACCTGGCTGCTTGTTTTCTGGTCACCTGTTGTTACCTACATTGCCGTAATTGTAGTGCAAACGTTTGCTCACTCGCTCATGTAATTTTTGTATCAATAAGTGACATTTGGAACTGCTGTGATGTCTCAATGGGTGTTTTTTTGGGGGGTTAGTGGAGGGAGGGAGAGTCAGAAGGGGGTGAAAACAATGGGTGTGTCGTCCATTCAGTGATTTGCAGGTGTGCTGTACTACGTGGTCGCTGAAAAAACAAGAAAAATGAGAAAAGTATCAGAGTGCGTCTAATGATAGTATTTTAAAATTATTGTTATTGTAGTTATTATTATTGTTATTATTATTGTTATTGTTATTATGTTATTATTGTTGTTGTTGTTGTTGTTATTATTATTATTATTGTTATTATTGTTATTATTATTATTATTTGTTGCATTTGTTTTTATTTCCTAGACAGATAAATATATAGAGAGTCACAGCAAGCAGACAAGCTAAAAGAAATAATAAACTGAGAAACAGAAATAGCGATAAATTACACAGATAAAGGTAAAAAAATAAAAATATGAGTATATTTCCTTAAAACAAAAATAAATTAACTCACTAAATAAATAAATAATAAATTAATTAATTAATTAATTAAGAAAGAAGAAATAAGAAAGAAAAAGAAAAGAAGATAAATAACAAAATAACACGTAATAATAATAACAATAACAGCAACAATGACAGTAATAATTCCTAATAAAATAATTTCTGAACATCAAGGTAATTATGTGGGGTTTTTTTATGGACGAAATAACAAATAATATTTAAATAATCATTTTGTTTTCATGTTATTATTAATGCATTATGGTAATGATGATTATTATTATTACTATTATTATTATTATTACTATTATTATTATTATTATTATTATTATTAGACTACTATTAAATTATTATTATTTTGAATCAGACAAAGATAGATTGAATGAGAGAGTGAGAGAAGGAGAGTTAGACTTATGGCAGATCCATTTACACAATTTCAATACAAATTAAAAGGATATTAAAAAAATAAAATAAAATATTTCACAGTCGCCCACTGAAAGACGCAGGTTTACGTCTAATCGTGTTAAGTATTTAAACAAACCCGCGATTTTAACAGAAGAACATTTATGAATTTATTAACATTAATACACAACACACATTTTATACAAAAAAGAATTCAGCGACCCTGAAGTAATAAAGTGAAAAATACAAATACAAGCAAACAAAAAAAAACGCATTCGTCTGTCTTTTTGAAACTCACACAAGAGCAGTCAGACGTAGGAAATCTCAAACAAATCATTTACAGATTTCAACAGAAAGTGTTTCATTTAAAGAAAAGGCCGGGACGCATTTAAAATGTTTATACAGTTATTATTTGTATGAGTATTTTAAATAGTCTGTTTCTTTTTCCGTTTTTGTATGCGTCTGTTTGCGTTAGCTGGCAAAATGCTGAATCGTGAATTGGCTTAGGGAGGGGCACATTCGTGTTTAGAGGATTGTAAAAAAAACTACCAACAATCCGCTCGTTGCTAATTAAATTCTCGAGTGAACCGTTCTGAAAGATGACGGGTTATTTACTCCTGGAGTTTACTTCGCTTGTCATTTTCGTCCATCTACAGAATAATAACAACAACAGAAGAAGAAAAAAGCCATTCTCCGCCAGCGTGTAGACACGACTGAAGACAACTGAATGAAGTTTTTTTATTCACACCTGCGCTAAAGAGTTCCCATTCAAGGGCAGTGAAGCGACGAACTCGTACGTCGTTTTCTCCGATGCCTCGGGGCGGGCTGGGGTGGGGGGCGTGCTGCTGGGATGGGGGGGCGTGCTGGGATGGGGGACTGGACTCGACGACAGCTCTCTCTCTGTCTCTGCGTCTCGTCAAAGTTAAACACAGGTGATACGAAGCAGTAACAGATAAACGAACAAACACTACTTTCCATCGAGTCTCCCTTCTTTTTACGCTCAGAAAGTTAATGGGTTTTGTCATACTACTACAAATGAACGATTTCAAACCGCTAAAAGGATCAGTTCTTTAGAAAATAGCATTCATATGTTTTACGGCAGCAGTCGTAAATTTTGTTTTATGCCTTTTTCAAAGTATAATATGGCATATTTAAAAGGCATGGTCAGCTGTTTTTAACCATTTTGATTTCATAAAATGAGTTGACTTTAGTAATATAAATGCAATAATGATACTGACATCTTGACAGTGATGTGGAGTATTTTAAAACACACGCTGTATTAAGTAATCTATTCGACTTAATTCACAGATGTTATTTTGTTATATATGTTGGGTTATTATCATTACTGTTATTGCTGTTGTTGTTGTTGTTGTTATTAAATAACATTTACGATAATATTAATGATCATGATGATAATGTTGATGATGGTGATAATAATTTTACTTTCTGTCATTTTTTATTTTAAATACTTTATAATTTTAAAATATATCTAAATTATTTATCATAATTATTTTTATCGATTAACTGATTAACTGAACATGACTTTGTTATTTGTGTTTATTTATTTATTTAAATTTTTCTTCATCCATTCATTCATTCATCTTTTCTTTATTTCTCAGATTTTTTGGGTGTAATTGTATAAAAATAAATTCAGTTCGAATTTAACATGTCCCATTCCCATGAGATAAACGAGTTTCCTCTCTAATCCTTTTGGAATTCGCAGATATTTATATACTAATCTTTCCAACAGGGCCATTTGGCATCCTTCGTTCATTGTCAGCCAACGATGCACTCGCTATGTTATATCTGATGTTTATCGGAGAAAAATTAATTTCATGTAATTAATTCAATGTGTGGACTGAAAGGAAAATTTGTTAACAGGGATTTGACACGATTTAAAAATGAACTCGGCCATACTGAACCACTTAACGTCTGATCGGAAGATGGGGGGGGGTCAAAAAGGAAAAAAAAAAAAAAAATGGCTGTCTCTTGGGAGAACAGTCACAGAGCCGTTTCGACGGCTTCCAATTGAAAAACGAAGAAAAAGTTTTAAAAATAAAAAAAGATTTACGACTTGGGAGAATCAAGTTAAAACTGAAGCGTTGAATGATTTGATGCGATTAAGCTATCTCCACCATTAACCCTTAAAGACAGATAACAGATTGAGTCGAGAAGGTCGCTGGCGTATTAATCTAACGTCTCGCGCGCAACCTCTCGAAGCCGCGAGATTTCGCCGATTGTCCGCGAAAAACAATTAAGTAATGTTTCACAGCGGCGCGTGCGATCTCGCGCTATCGGATTTCAGGTGATGATTCAAAGCAGACGACAGATTAACGACCTCGCCGCTTTCATAACAGTTCTTTATAAGCTTGTAGCGTTACATTTTAATTAATGGTTGAGCAAAAGCAATAGCGATAATTATCGATTAATTAGTTAATAAATAATAAGGCGGGATCAAGTATATTTTCACACATCGATAACTCGAGAAGTCCAGTTAATTCTTGAACGTAATCGTTTTTTTTAATCTCTTAGTCTCTTTATAGAATTATTTTCTTCTTCTTCTTATATGTGTGTGTGTGTGTTGTGTGTGTGTATATATATATATATAATTTTATATAGTTGTGTGTGTGTAAAACAATAGCAGTGACGGTGATGATGATGATATTGTTATTATTATTATTATTATTATTATTATTATTATTATTATTATTATTTCAGTCTTGTCGTATCTTATTGTACTGTATCGTCTGGATTCGTTACACATCATAATTATCAAACTTGCTATTTACTTTTAATAAACATCATAATTCTGAAAACAAAACTTTATCACACATTTTCACATGGACGTTTTTCATACAAATTTAATATTACTTGTCAAACAAATTAATAACAAAACTTCGGGTTTTCGAAAAAACAGTTACTCGACCTTTTTAAACAGTCATTATAAGATCCGACAGTTTTGTAAATTTCTGTTAATGGATCCTGGTTGCAGGGTAAACCAATATCTTTTATCTGTTTATGAAAACCTGTCGTTGTATTTGCCTTACACGGTGAAAATAGCGCTTTGTGCTTCAACCCAGTTCTGACAGCGATGTGTTTCACAACATCAGTCCTCATTATACATGTCAATGGTTGTCTAAATTAGGTTGACACAAAACAAAAATCAGTGTATATGAGCAAACTCTACGAGAGAACTCAGTTGGAAAAACCATGCACCCTAGAGAATAAGGTTTATTATTACAGAGAAAAAAAAAAAAAAAAAAAAATGTCAGGTTTAGTGCTGTATTTGGATGTCATTCGGGTGCGTTCCGGTTAAAAGCAATTCCAGAATTTGTGAAAAAAATAAATAAATACACCTTTGATGCACATTTGCTACGTTGGTGTGAAAACAAGAGACGGTACTGGTTGATCTTTTCTCATCATTTCTGCCATTGTCGAACTTGACCGTCAAATCCGATACAAAAAAAAAAAAAATATATAATAATAAAAAATTTGGATCGATACTAGGAACGAAAACGATACACGAATTTAAATTAAATCGCAAAATTTTGTTCAATGAACCGGCAACTGGCGACTTGGTGTTTATACAGAGCAGTGTATAGACCCCTTTATGGCTGTCGTAAAACCAATTACAAGAGCAGCTCGGATGCAAAAACAAACTCACTTTTATGTGGATTGTCCTTTATCGAAAAACCATCTGTTAGGTATGTAAACATTTACGGTTAATATACAATCAGAGGAAACAAACGCTGGGATATTCTGATTGTGCGGGACCAAGCCCCTGTCTTTGTCCCCGCATCGATTCGGAAAAGAAAGGTATTAGCAAAAATCACAATCCGAAACATTTAACGGAAGACTGAAAAATTAGTAGTACCGCAGCTAAAGCGAAGATCAACAATTATTGGTAATAAAGACGTACAATAATGGCGAAATGCTTCAATTGAAATTCTCTTTTATTGAACGCTGCCGTATCGCCTGCCCATAAACGTATAAAAATATATCAAAGCGACGATATGGTGCTGTGGCTTTGTTTGGAAAAGACTACGTTCAAAAAGTGGTTTTAAATATTCATTTGTCTTTATTGCTTATCGTTGTCGTTGAAGAAAAAGAAACAGAAATCAGAATGAGTACGTCAGTAATTTTTAATGATTGCTATTGGACTTTTGTTCCTGAAAACAGAAATTTTATTTTATTAAATACGTTTTCGATATTTGTTTTTCTACTACAAGAATTTTGTAATAAAATTTTTAATTTAGTTTTCTTAATAGAAGCTTGTACATAATTATGCCCATCAGTTACATCATGTTTGTTTTTTGATATAATTATTATTACATTAGTTTATATGATACCCATTTGTTAGTCTATACGTCTATCAGTCTGTCTTTCTCTATATATTTCTATGTATATGTTTGTATGTGTAATGTGTGTGTGTGTGTGTGTGTGTGTGTGTGTGTGAGTCATATGAAACATCCTGTAGGTATGTTGACGATGAAGAAATTTTTCAAATCAGTGAGTATTTTTAAAAAAAAAAAAAAAAAAAAAAAAATTCTATGAAATAATTAAGATGTGATATTACTCAGTTTACACGAGAATTCGTCGTATAAATGTATTTCGGTCAGATGGACACGAAAACGATGCTGCGAAGCGTGTGATTTTTAGCACCACAATTCCTGATTGGTTCTCTCCGAGGTAAATTGGCATTTTTTGAAAGAATTTTGTATTTCGCTCTTATGCAGATAATTTCATCTGCGTCAGTAATTGAGAGAACAGTCAAACAGCGAAACAACCAGTCGCGAACACAAAGCTTCAAAAGAAAAACGTTTTGATGGAGTATCGAATTTCGTGCAACTTCTTCTTAAAATCCCAACATCCACTGTGGCCAATTGCCGTGCTTTGCGTGAAACATTGTTCTTCAAGCAGCGATCAAAAGGCTTTGATTTATTGTCAGGAATTTTTGATGCCAAATCTTGCAGGTCGTTCGCGAGAAATATCTGCACAGTGCGGCGACAAAAACCTAATTATTCCCCTACCACTTTCACCCAGGCCTTTGATTGTTCCGTGTCGCAACAAGCAGGCTGCCGGCCAAGTATACAGCAGTACGACACGCAAACCACGGGACCCCGCCCCGCGCCGCACACACGTGCAGAACGGGCGACGTGAAGTCGATAAAACAAATAAAACATCCTCTGTAACACAGAACAGAAAAACACAGAGTTGACGAGATGGAAAATGAAATTAAATCATTTGACCATTGTTAATATTAATATTCTTTATATATATATATATATTTTTTTTTTTTTCTATTTGTTTTTGCTTTTTTATTATTATTATTATTTTTTTTTTTTCGACAAATGTTTTTATTAGAGAGAGAGAAAGAGATTGAGAGAGAGACTGAGAGAGAGACAGAGAGAGATTGAGAGAGAGACTGAAAGTCAAAGATTGAGAGATAGAGAGATTGAGAGAGAGAGAGAGAGAGAGAGAGAGAGAGAGAGAGAGAGAGAGAGAGAGAGAGAGAGAGAGAGAGAGAATATTTATATAGTTTCAAATATGTATCAAGTGAAGGTAAGAAGAAAACAGTGTATCTTGGCGTTCAGATGTTACTACTAATCCCAGCTGGTGGATGCGGGTTTCTGATCACGATTTTCTCAAGAGAATTGTACTGTAATATGTGTACGTATGACAGTTAATACTTGTAAAAGTGTCAGTGTACTCAGTAAATGGGCTGACAACTGATGGTCGAATGAACAGCGCATACATACGATCAATGATAATTATACAGATTTACTAGTTAAACAGTCACGCGTGAATAGAAAAACACACCTATCTATTGTGTGATGAACATAAGAAAATATCTATATGTATTTAATAAATGTAAAATAATATGACAGATTTAGGCGAATATAAAAATGACTCACATTGTATCACAAACATACTTTCATACGTAAAACTCATACCCAAGATAGATAGATAGAGAGAGAGAGAGAGAGAGAGAGAGAGAGAGAGAGAGAGAGAGAGAGAGAGAGAGAGAGAGAGAGAGAGAGAGAGAGAGAGAATATTCACCCAGTTTCATAGCGATTCAAATGTTAGTCCCAGTCAGAACTGTACTGTACTATGTGTACGTATGACAGTTAATACTTGTAAAAGTGTTAAGTGTTCTCAGTAAATGGGCTGACAATTGATGGTCGAATGAACAGCGCATACATACGATCAATGATAATTATTCAGATTTACTAGTTAAACAGTCACGCGTGAATAGAAAAACACACCTATCTATTGTGTGATGAACATAAGGAAATATCTATATGTACGTTCATAAACATTCAAACTTATATACATACAAACATATAATTATACCCAAAATAATAAAGAGGGAGAGAGAGAGGGAGAGAGAGAGAGAGAGAGAGAGACAGAGAGAGAGAGAGAGAGAGAGAGAGAGAGAGAAGCAGAGAGAGAGAGAGAGAGAGAGAGAGAGAGAGAGAGAGAGAGAGAGAGAGAGAGAGAGAGAGAGAGAGAGAGAGAGAGAGAGAGAGAGAGAGAGAGAGAGAGAGAGAGAGAGAGAGAGAGAGAGAGAGAGAGAGAGAGATTTAATAAAATTATCAGTTTTACGGCTGATTCACAATAATAATATTAACAATAATAATAATAATAATAATAATAATAGTAATAACTGTAATTAAATTTAAATCTACTGGTGTGACACATAAGTGTTATGATAAAAGAACAGTATTAGACACACACACACACAGAAACGATCGATCGGTGTACAATGAAAATGACTAAACATATTTATACATTTCTCGTAAGTATTATTACGTAATGCGGTAATTCTGACACCTCACGTAGGGGCTAAAGAACGGCACTAAATGACATGTTTTGTTTTCGAAACAACCACCGAAAGGTGTTCTTCACAAGAACTCTGTATCTCCGATCCCCCGGGTGGGATATCCACACAAAAAAACCAGAAAGAATTAGTAAAAAAAAAAAAAAAAAAAACTCTTTTGATTCAGTTCACACTTTGGAACCAGCGGGGTAGCGCCCGGCCAACAAGAAGCGAAAATGTCAGTCGCAGCTTATTCAGAACGAGGCCCGGTTTGGCTTTTGTTCCCAGGCTCTGTTAATAAGAGAAGGGGTTGGGGTTTGGTGTCAGGGTTTGGCGTAACATCCTAATAGGCTTGACACATTAATAACTGCTCCCACTTGCTTGTCTGCTCCTGTTACGTTCTCGCGTAATCTGCGGCGATTGTCGTCGAGTCGAGTTGTTTGTGTGGACGCGATTGCTCCGCGCGCGACTCAAAGACGTAGTGTCGAGCCTAGCAGGACGCTTAACACGCGCAATGAATTTCTGTGTGAAAGTACAGCGGGCTGTATTTTTCCCTTCTATCGTCGTTCTTTTTTCTTTTCTTTTTTTTTTTTTTTTTTTTTTTTTTTTTGCACACAAAAGGGTAACCAACGGTGACGTGATTAAGATTAGCCAATAGAAATAAGGCTTTTATTTGCGATTGATTGTTTGTTGAGTACATGAATGGGCGGCTAGGATACGTCAGTTTATCTAGCGATAATACGACTAAATCTTATTCCGATTAAGATAACATTATTCCGGCTCGAGACTCGTATCGCGCTGCATGATGGGATTGTTGAAGCTGATACAGTGATAATTTACTTTGAGTTGATTTAGTTCGAGGATTAATTAGTTTAACTGGATGAACAAAAGAAAAGAAAAAGAAAAAGAAAAAGAAAAAGAATAAAACCCAGAACAAACATTAAACAAAATTTGAAGTTAGAAATAATTAATATTATTTATTTACTTACAAATGTTGCATTATTATTATTAACAAAAATAAAATAATAATTTATTTATGCTGTGCATAATATTTATACTAACAATGACTATACACTAATTAATATAATACGTGGCAAAGACCAACAAAACATAAACAGAAATTAAACAAACCAAAAACCAAAATAAATAAATGAAATAAAAAATAAGACAATAAAAAAATAAAAGTAAACTCCGTGGACTTCTAAACAAAACAAAAGAAATGTTTAATTATTTATTAAACCAAATCCGATAACTGTCAAAAAACACATTTTAGAAGCGTAATTAAGACTATTTATTTAGTAACTGATATAATATGTGTTTTACCTGAGTAATTAATTACAGGTATTAATTACTGACAGGTATTGTATTACAAAACAGATAAGCGTGTGAATGACAAGGAAGAAAATAAATAAATAAAACAACGCTGTTAAATAAACTGCTTAATCAATGCTTGCATGTAGACATACACAAGCACGCATATACAGACATACATACATACATGTGTGAGTATATATATATGCATACATACATCTATGAATGTATGTTTGTATTTTTGTATGTATGTATATATGTATGTATTTATGTGTGTGTGTGTGTGTGTGTATGTATGTATGTATGTATGTATGTATGTATGTATGTATGTATGTATGTATGTATGTATGTATGTATGTATGTATGTATGTATGTATGGATGGATGTATGTATGTATGTATGTATGTATGTGTGTGTGTGTGTGTGTGTGTGTGTGTGTGTGTGTATGTATGTATGTATGCAAACTAAGCTAAAGAAATATATAATCACACACAACAACAAGCACACATAGTTATACTCAACACTTACACTCAATAGCAATCATTATGTTGTGATATTTTTGCATAATCTAGTTACTGTCACTAACACCTTACATGTCATAAACTGTTAAACCCGCCTCTTGTCAGCGTAATCCGCTTAATCCCTGTGATTATCCGTTGATAGGTGTTAACTGCGTGCGTGAACGGAAAGCAATCAGTGTATCTTGTGTTCAGATTGATCTGTTGATTTTACATCCGTAACAGTCGTTATTATCAGTCAATGTTGATAAACTGTTATAAGTCGCTGTTACTTTCTCGCAATATCGTAAATAACACTGTGGGTGTGTATGTATGTATGTGGTTATTTATACAGTATAGAACATAAGTATATATGTATACATTTAAACTGAAACAAGTACAGAGCTTGATAATAATTATAATATATAAAACAGTTTCTATTTGGGAAGTCACACACAAATACACACACACACACACACACACACACACACACACACATATATATAAATATACACTGTTATGTACAAACATTTAAAACTTAAGAGGAAGATTTATATAATGCCATTGCAGTAAGTATCTCTCTCTCTCTCTCTCTCTCTCTCTCTCTCTCTCTCTCTCTCTCTCTCTCTCTCTCTCTCTCTCTCTCTCTCTCTCTCTCTCTCTCTCTCACTTCTTTGTAAACTTTTACTTTGTTCTCTTCCAAAAACTACAAACAGTATAAAAGGTTAACCAGAAAATGATTTCTCTCCACCGAAGATTAAATTATTACAATATAACATGATCAGAATATTTTCCCACACATTATCACTAAATTAATATATTTATTCCACATACATCATTATTTAATTAACAAATTATCACTTAATTAACACAAGTATTAAGTGAGCATTCCTTTCCTTTACTTAAGGCATGAATAAAACTTTCGTCAAAAATAAAGTATTTAACACCTTTACTTTTTGGTTCATTATATTTCTCTTGTCGACATCTCTGACTACAGTGCTTATTTATAGGTGTGTTTATTTTAGGTATCAATCCTGTGTTTTATATTCATTGGAGTATTTCCAATTCTAGCCACTGCACCGCGACTGGTTTTAATCAAAGGTGACTGAATAGATGTCACTGCGTATGGGAAAAGGCGCAGATACATCAACAAAACTGCAATTTGAAAAATTGACTAAAGAATCTCTTTGGTTTTTTTTCTTCCCATACCCGTTATTTTTATTTAAATAATTCACGACTGACTGCCAGTAAAGTTAACATTAAAATATGATGAAATGGGTTAAACAAATAGTGATTAATTCAGTTTGTAACGCATTTCAGACGTGTTTTACTACACTGAAAATATCGACTGAATGTCGTCACTGATGCGATACAAAAGTAAACACATGAACACACTGTACGGAAAACAGAGAATTCAAGACAGTGCTTTTAATTCATATATATATATATATGAATTAAAACCACTATCTTGAATTCTCCATGTATGTATGAATTAAAACCATATCTTGAATTCTGTATGTCTGTATATACGTATGTATGTATGTATGTATGTATGTATGTATTATGTATGTATGTATATGTATATGTATATGTATATGTATATGTATATGTATATGTATATGTATATGTATTAGTATACTAGTCTACATCTATACTGAGAGATATAAAGAGAAAGACGTTCATACTCTGTATAGACAGATAATAGATATATAGATATATGGATATAATTAGACAGACAGACAAACAGAGAGACACATACATACACACACACACATATATGTACATAGAGGGACAGACAGATATAAATTATCACAGTCAGACAGCCATACAGACAGATAGATAGAAGTACAAACAGACAGATAATTAAATGGTGAGACAGATAGGTAGATAGACAGAAAGAGAGACAGACAAGTAGACAGATAAAAAAAAAAAACAAAAGAAAGCGAGATAGAGAGAGATAAAACATTGAAAAGAATTTAAAACAGAAAAATAAAAACAGAAACAAACGGTGAGGTGGAACACAAGTAGGAAATGAAACAAAGTAGAATAATGTAGAATGACTTTTATTATTATTTCTTTCATTTTATTTTTTTAAACTCTATTAAAATTTAATGCATTCTTCAGTAAATGTTTATTTATCTGGATAGTATTACGTGTGCAATTACTTATTTGGCAGATTTATTATCTATATTTTAAAAATTAAAAGCTATTTATTACCTTGGTAAATCATGAATCAGACAAAAAAAATAAATCATTACAATAACAGTGATAAAATTTAGATAAATAAATAATATATTGAATAAATTATTTTCACCTAAAGTCTTTTGTTCTATGATAAATATGAAAATTAAAACTATTTAAAGATGAAGTTAACACAGAAATTAAAAAAGATGTCTCATGTTTCAAGTAGTGGGCTTTAGTTCAGTGGTTAAAACACGAACTTGGTGTTTTGCCGGTCAAAGGATTCTGAGTAGAAATCCTGAAGTGAGTTTATTTAGAGGAAAAATACGAACCGGAATATTATTTCTACTAAAAGGACTAGAAACAGACATATCAATTGTATCTTTCAGATAATACACATAAAAACACAGACATAAACAAACAAACAAACAAAGAAGTAAAAAACGAACAAACAAACAAACAAATAAACAAATAAACAAACAAACAAATTAAATAAATAAATAAATAAAAATAGATTCTGAGCAAATAATTAAATTAAATTAAAATAAATATTAAACATTTTTTGCAAAAGAGAAAGAAAAAGATAAGCAGAAAAAATAAAGAAAAAAAATGATATAAGAAAAACTTTGGCTAAAAGTTTGTTTGTTCCAGAAATTCTACACAAACAGATATAACAGGACTGCTGTTTAAAACTGTTCAAAGCGTTCTTAGGTTGTATCGTTTATCAAAGTCAGTGGTACGTGCTGTTCTGCATTTAACAATGACTTGTTGTTGAATAAAAAAAAAAAAAAAACCCTTACACTTTTAACTGTTTTCTACTTTTACGTAATATTGTAAATAAATACATACATACATATGTTTGTGTGTGTGTGTGTTCGTGTGTGTGTGCGCGTGCGCACCTGTGTGAATATTTGATATTCTATAATATTCATGTCTCAATAAAGTTTTTTCATTTATATTTGGACCTACTAGGCAAGTAGTTAAAGTAAGATCAATACATTTTAACATCATACGTTTTATCATACAGGGAAAGTAATGGCGTCTTCTTGTTCGTTTTCTTCTTCTTGTTGTTTTGTTTTTTTGTTGTTGTTGTTGTTCTTCTTCTTCTTCTTCTTCTTCTTCTTCTTCTTATTATTATTATTATTATTATTATTATTATTATTAATACTGAGTCTTTTTGTTGTTGTTGTTTTTATTATTATTTTTATTTTTATTAACAGATGGATTAGTGTTAGTGTTAGTTACAGTGTTAGCAGGATTATTAGTATTGCTACTGGTCAAAGATATAGCAGTAACAGTACTAACATAACTAGTTACAGTAGTAGTAGTAGAAATAATATTAGAATTGTTTATTTGAATTGTTTTATTGTGGTTGTTATAACTGCTGCTAATTATTTATTTCTTCGTTTTTATGTATTTTACTATTTTGTTGTGTTTCTCTCATTTTTGGGAGGCAACGATATTTTATTTTATTTTATTTTATTTTATTTTATTTATTTATTTTTTTTACTATTTTTTAATTAATTTTTTTTTTTTTTTTTTTTTAATATTTTCTCCGTCCGTACATATTTCTATACGCACAGACACACACATACAAATATTAAAAATTATAAAATAAATAAATTAATAAATAAATAAATAAATAAATAAATAAATAAATAAATAATAATAATAATAATAATAATAATAATAATAATAATAATAATAATAATAATAATAATAATAATAAAAGAAATAAAACTTACACTTATAACCTGTCGTTTGCTACTCAGAGACACTATTAACTCCCACTAACTGAAACAGTAACCCGGGGACCTTTAAAGCGATTAGTTTTGTGTACAAATCATTTGTTAAAATTAAAATCCCTGTCCACGCCGATTACCATTTTTATACGAATCGTACGGGGAAAGTTCGTCTGCTGCACGCGCGAGGGACGGCCACTGGCGGCAAAACAAACACGTGACACCCTAGCGCGCCAACAAGCGCGTGGAAGATAATGAAAATTAATCAGCGATTATTCGCCATCTTCCAATCTAACCCGAACGCGAAAACCATCTGGTCACAAACTACTGACATATGTCTGGCAATGGACTGTCTTTTGACGGGAAATTCTACCCGGGGTTCACACTGTCGAAATTAATTATAAACTTTATTATTTTTTTATTTTTTTATTTTTTTATTTTTTTTAATTGTTATTATCTTTTTGTAATTAAAAAGGAGAAGTAAAAAAAATATTGAATATTAAATTGTTTTTATTGCGAAAGCACACGCACAAAACAGACAGACAGACGGACAAAACGACATACCCACATACACATGCACGCACTGTTAACAGCCATATCAAATAAGGAAACGTAATAATTAAAAAAAAAAAAGAAAGAAAAAACGAAAAAAAAAAAAATTTAGAGCGAAACTAAATGTGCACTACATATACATCCACAAACACACACAAAGCATGCATACATGTCTGAGGAAAAAAAATAAAACAATAAAATCAGTGAAAAAGACAAAATGCACGCATACTTGTACACGCGCATAAATAAAGGCTAAAATATTAGAGAAATAAAGGTCGCGAACAGAAAAAATAATAAAGAAAAGAAAAAAAAGAAACTAAAATCGATTTCTCGTTAAGTCAGACACATTTTTTTTTTTTTTTTTTTTTTTTACGACCCTCGTTTAATCAAACAGATGAGCACGTGACCTGCACGAGGCAATTTAAAAACAATTGCAGCTTTGTTGATCTTAGAATTAATTCAGAAAAATATGGCACACACAAAAACAGTACAAATAAATTTCCATTCTGTTCTTTTCTAGGAAATTTCTTGCTGTTTTTTTTTTTTTTTTTTTTTTTTTTTAAGTAATAAAAGTAAATTAATGACTTTTCTTTCCTTTTTAATCTAGAAAGTAAAAGTTGAATGTATTTTTTTTTTAAAGCCTAAAATGTTAAGATTTTTGTGATTTAGATTATTATCACTCTTTATTTATTTATTTATTTAATAAATCTTAGATCTTAGAAATTTGTTCTAAGAAACTCTGCATTTTTAATTCGTAACTTCGTTTACAATGAAAGTGAAATACGATCATTAATTACAAACATAAAAATAACAACACAACAAAATGAATATATTATTATTATTATTTTCTTTTTACAAATTTATCCTTTCTTTCAACATAAATAAACAAACTACTCACAACGAGTACAGAACAAAATGTCAGCTGAAAACCTCAGCTCTGGAAAACTGTAATGAAAATATCACAAAAACAAACTAATGTCTATGGATTGATAAATATTGTCCAACACTTCACACGTAAAACAAGGAATGTAAAAGGAAAATAGTCATATATAAATAGCTAAAGTAAAAATAATAATATATATAATAATAATAATCATCATATCATCATGACAAAAATAATAATAATAATAATAATAATAATAATAATAATAATCATCATCATCATCATGACAATAAGAATAATAATAATAATAATAATAAAGGTAAGAATAATTAAAGAAATAAGAACTATAATAATAATAATAATAATAATAATAATAATAATAATAATAATAATAATAATAATAATAATAATAATAATAATAATAAATAATAATAGCAACAACAACAGCTAAATAAAGTCTCTAGATAATAGAAGATATTTTGTGTAACAAGGAGGCTGCATTAGCTCCTAACATGTAAGGGTTCAACATACTCCTTTGACATCCGAGTGCAGTCTGGGCAAAGAGCGCGGGCCGGGTGAGAAACGCCGAATGCGGACTCGGATGACCTGAAGGCGACATGAGGCCAAGCGGACTGCCCAGCGACGGGTTCCCGTTCGGCGACAACGGCGACATTTGCGGCGTGGGAGACGGCATGGAAGAGCCGTCGTGAAGCTTGCGCATGTGTTTCTTGAGGTCGAAGTTCCGGCAGAAGCCCTTCCCGCAGACGGGGCACGTGAAGGGTTTCTTGTCGTTGTGCGTGTGCATGTGGAACGTGAGGTTGTAGATCTGGTGGAACGCCTTGTTGCAGATGGAGCACTTGTACTGCTTCTCCGAGCTGTGCGTGAGCTTGTGGTTCTTGTAGTTGCCCTTCTGGTGGAAGCCCTTGCCGCAGAACTCGCAGATGAAGGGTTTGTAGCCCTGGTGGATTCTCATGTGCGTGTTCAGCGTCGAGCTTCGGTTGAATGCCTTGCCGCACGTAGAACACTGGAAAAATAAAATAATATATAAAGTTAAGAGTTGTTTCATGTTTGTATGGGAATTGTTAAATTATAACAGTTGTAAATACAGAAATAAATATAGTAAACACAGTTAATAATACTATAATATACGTGATATGTTTTATCTAATGTCATTGTATCTTTTACCTGTAAGAACGGTTTGTCTACATCATTTTTGAAAATGTTTTATTTGTTTCTCAAGCTTTCATAATAATAAAGTAATTATGACAATAATATATTAACTCTATATGGATATATGGAGATTCTCATTTTACCTTATTCCTAAAGTCATTTATAAACAGAGATTTAAAATAAAACAGTAACCCCCACACAAAATTTATTAATCATTTATCTTTCTTGCTGTGATAAAGAAACAAATAAAAGTAGCATTATATTTAATTTTTTTTTTACATGTTTGTAAGAAACGACATCACAAAATAAAAGAAAATGACAGCTTTATTGTTAGTAAAGAATAGAAATACATTAAAAAAAGGTTATTAGTTATAATTATTACCAACTTCATATTTAAATACAGTCATAAAAAAATAAACAAATGTATTTTATGAGTTATAGTTCTATAATTACTGCGTACATGTAAAATGTATTTAAAGAATGACCAAAACGCGTGAGTGAAATTACTGAAGACTGTCTAAAATCAATATGGACAGATGGACAGCAGACAAAAGGAAAATAAAATGAAATACTGTGAGCCTAATCTGTAGACGTATATAAGTCTTATGAAGTTAGGTAGATTTTAATAATTTATAAAATTATTCTATAATATTTAGAAATAACTTTAATTTTACTTCATTACTGATATGTAGTATTTAAAATAATCATAACCATCATCATCTTCAGAATAATCATCATCATTATGATTATGATAATGATTGTTATTATTATTGTTGTTGTTGATGTTGTTGTTGATGTTGTTGTTTTTGTTATTATTGTTGTTGCTCTGTTGTTGTTTACATTCTTACACGTGCTATTGTTTTTCCTGTTACCATAAAACATATTATTAGTAAATTCCTGTTTATTTGTTTATTTGCTTGCTTATTTGTTTACTTGTTTACATCTATTTGTTATTTTCTTAGTATCTTTATTCTTTTATTTATACCATGATGGTTTGTAAACGATTTTTCTGTATATATAAAAGTCAATTTTAAAACAACGTACAGACAATCAGACACAGAGACAAAAAAAAAACAAAAAAATCAATTTATTACCATCCCGACATGCCGTAACAATTTCTGAAGTATTTTCAATAAATATAAATTTATAATAATATTATTTCATTAAAGATTTTTTTATTAGTTGTAAGTATTTTCATTCAGAAATTTTAATCCAGTGTTTTTTAAACAATATAATTTTTGTTGTTACTGTTATTACTGTTATTGCTGTTGTGTTATTATTGTTGTTGTTGTTATCGTTATTATTGTTGGTGTTTATTACTGTCAGTTACTGTAATAGTATTAACACTGATAGTAGTAATAGTGGCAGTAATAATAGCTCTAGTAAGTAAACAAAATGAAAATGTATGAAAAATCAATTAATCAATCAACAACAACAAAAACAACACCAACAAGAAAAAAATAACAACAACAATAATAATAACAAAAAGAATAATTTGTATTAGTGTTGTTGTTGCTATTATTATTATAGTTGTTATTATTGCTGTTATTATGCTATTATTATTATTACTACTTTTATTATTATTATTATTATTATTATTATTATTATTATTATTATTATTATTATTATTATTATTATTATTAAAATTATCATTGGTTGTTATTTTTTTTATCTTCCTATTATTGATTTTGTCCCTCATTTTACTCCTCTTTTTCCATGTATTTTTTTCTTCACTTTTCAATTGTTTACTTTTGCATTGTATAAATAATCTTATACATAAAAAAAAATTACCTTTATATACTAATTTTTTTTTAAATTTAATTAAAACTTCAGACACTTAGAAAATCAGTTCAACAATAACAACAACAACTGCAGCAACGGAAGCAGCAGCAGCAGCAGCAACAACAACAACAGCAATAATGATGACGTTAATAACAACGTTACACAAACTATCAGGTTACAAAAACATATGGCAAAGGACACTCAGAAATTAGCAAATCAATTTCGTTATTAAATCGTGTTCGATTGGTTTTTGTTCTGTGAAATCAAACATAATGGGTTCAGAGAGCCTGGAATGATGGAGTATTTTAATATTAAATTAGCAAAGTATCAGAGTCATGGAGAAAAAGTAAAACTGAGGGATAAATATGCAATAAAAATGAAAGAATGGAATAAATAAATAAGCAAATAAGTAAATAGATAGACAGACAGATAAATACTTCATAAATAGGGAAAGGAAAAATAACCTTAGTAATAAAAAAGTGAAAGAATGGTATAAATGAATGAATGAATGAATGAATGAATGAATGAATGAATGAAAGAAAAATAATAAATAAGATAAGAAAGATGGAAAAAATAAAAAACGAGAAAAGATTACATATTTATTAAACTAAAATATTTTTCTATAAAGAGAATAAGTAAAAGAAAAGACAAGTGAAAAAAGTAAAAAGAGAAAACAAAAGCAGAAAATGAAAATAAAAAGAAAAGGAAGAAAGAAAATATAAAAAAAAAAAAATAAAACAGTTCTCAGTTTGAGTCTAATGACTTTAAAAAAGAAGAAAATAAACGATAGAAAATCAAGAACAAAAAAACCCATAAATCTATTGATTTAATTTATTTTTACTTTTTCAAACATGTACAAAGTTTTGCCTAACAATGGAGCTCTGAACTGTAATGAATGAAAGAAAAACGAAAGAAGGAAGCAAATACATAAATAAGAAATAAGAAAAGAAAGAAAGAGGAAAGGATAAAATATTAAATAATAGAAGAAAATATCGAATTCTTAATAATATTTTTTTAATATAAAATACAATACAGTTTAAGAAATAAACAAACAAATAAACAAATAAAAATAAATAAATAAATAAGTAAACAACAAACAAACAAACAAACAAATAAACATGTTGACACGTTTGGTGATGCGTAAAAAGAAATTTTTATTTAATATTTTTTATTGATTTGATTATATTTTATTTCGATATTTATTTCTAATTATATTTATTTTATTTTTTTTGTAAACAGAAAGTTTTATATCTACAATAAATAAATAAATAAATAAATAGGCAAACGTACAAACAATAACAACAATAAAATTATTTAAAAAGTAAATAAAATTAAATTAAAACAAAGTAAAATAAAATAAATAAATACGAAAAAAAAACAAACACAAAAAAACCCTGAACACACACAACTTAACACACAAGAAACCAAACAAATGAATAAGTAAAGAATGAAAGGGAGAAGAAATAAACAAACAAACAAACAAGCAAATAAATAAATAAATAAATAAATAAATAAATAAACAAATAAATAAATAAAACAGCGACACTCACCTTGTGTGGTTTTTCTGACGTGTGAATGATCTTGTGACGACACAGAGTACTGGCCTGTCTGAAGCCCTTCCCACACATCTTGCAGATGAACGGACGCGCGCCTGTGTGGACAGGCATGTGACGAGTGAGGTTGTAGTGTGCGTTGAACACTTTGCCGCAGTCAGGACACGTGAACGTCTTCTGCGTCTTGTTTTGTGTCTTTTTGTTCTTAAACAGCTCGTTATTGTTCATGTGAATATTATTGTTATTATTGCTATTACCGTTGTTGTTGTTGTGGTGGTGGTGTTGTTATTTTCACTTGCTTCCCTCTCAATGTCGTTGGCGTTGGCGTCTTTTGACGACGCCACCGGATCGAGAATGTTATTTTTGTCTCGGTTTTCTGAAAACGAATCTCCATCTTGTTTTGTAACGTCACTCTTTATATTAACGTCAGTCACCTTTTCTCGTAAATGTGACTGTTGTTGCTGGTGCTGTTGTGGTTGTGACTGGTGCTGCTGCTGGTGGTTGTGAAACCCATTTCTAACTGACAAAGGTTTAACATGCTGCGACAACGACTGCGACGACGTAAGTCCTCCAGAACACTTGAGAAGTTCTAAATTTGAAAACAGGCGATCTTTGCTGGGCAGAAACGCGCTCTGGTGGAGCAGCGAATAGTTCCTTAAAATCTGAGCCTGGTAGTCTTCGTACTGATTCCTGGCCAGGGAGAACATGGGGTGGACGTATGGGAAGATTGCAGGGTGGTCCCGAGCTCCTGGGACATTTAGCACCGCGCCCCTTCTCTCGCACTCCCCCAGAAGTCCGCTGTAAGCTGCTTGCTGGTAGGACGAGAACAGTGCCTGATACGGCAGAAACGAGTTCACGTCCGCACCGCCGACGTTCACTTTCCTCGGAGACACTTTGACGGGTTGGATGACGTTGTTTTGTCGTATCTGTTCACAGACTTTGTTCTTTTTCGGTGTTGGCTCCATGATTTTGTCGATGGAGAAAGCCAGTTTAGGTTTCGAAATGTTTTCTGACAAAACTTCATCACGAGAGTCTGTCTCCATATTGCTTTGGTGTTGTGATTAGGTTTTATTTATTGTTTTTGTTTTTGTTTTTGTTTTTTTGCTGAAAAAAAAAAAATAATAAAGTATTTATTAAATATATTTAGATTATATTAATCGTAAATGTATGTTATATATATATTTATATTTTAACATACGTATCTGAAATATATAGCTGTGTGTATTGTTATGTATATGTGTGTTTAAGTGTGTATATATTTAAAAATAGCTTCCATTTTGTTATTGTATTTATAATAATAATAAAAAAAATAAAACTATTCTTTAAACATTTATATTGTGTTTCTCATTGATATGAGTGATAAATAATAAATCTTTAAATCATTATTCTTTATATCAAATTATTACTAAAAAGATGAATTTTTTTTAGAATGTTTCTTTCTATGCTACTAGACGAACTTAAGAATTACACTGAAATATTTACATTTAATTTGGAATTATATGTAATAAACAAATTATATTATACATGAGCTTTGGGAAAATTACTTTATTATTATTTTTTTCTTCTTCTGTATATAAATGTGTTTTATTTAAACTCTTGAACCATTTGATATACAGTAAAAAAATAAAACATTTTTACAAGAGCTATAAAAAATGTGTATATAGAACATTTGATCTGTACCATAATTTTATTTTAAACACACACACACACACACACACACACACACACACACACACATACACACACAATATTAATATTAATAATAATAAATTTTAAAACATTATCAGTTTGTCTAAAATTATTTTGTACATAGCTAAGCATATAATTTAGCAAATTCTCATTTATTTGTTGTAACTATCTATCCAGCATATATAATAAATCCTAACGGTTTTTTAAACTGTTTTTCAGTCTCTCATATCTCAAACGCAATGGCCTGTATACTTGTGTCAGTTAATATTATTATGTTATTATTTATTTTTAACCGCATTTTTAATCAATACAAATAAAGATTCGTAAATACGTTGATAACATTCTTCGTATAACTGTGTATATTATTCGGTATATTAAAATGACACCGCTAAATGGTTTATTACAATAAAATTAACTATGAATTATAATCGTATATATATAGAAAATACCGTCAATCTAGTTATAGTAATAATAATATTATTTTTAGTATAACTGAATTATAGTCTATGATTTTATCAAATAAATAAAATAAAATAAAACCACCTTTAAAACCAGATATTACAGTAATATTATTTTTTGTTTAAATGGATTGTACTCATGTATTATTTTAAATAAATAAAATACAAATACCGGTAAGTTAGTTAAAATAATATTATTTTTGGCATATCAGGATTATAGTTATATATATTTTTAAATATATAAAATAAAAATGCCGATAAACTACTGATATTATTTATCGAATAACAGGATTACAGTGATATATATTAAATAAACAAATTAATAATGATAATGATAAAATAGCGTTAAGCTAAATAAATCATAAAAATTATTCAGACATATGTATAGATTGTTTTCCCACATGGCATAATGAATTATGTAAATACGTGTATTATTACTGAAATGGGTGTTTGGTTTTCATGTTACCCGAAGGAATAACATATTAATTTATTACGTTTGGAAAAATAAGTTAATAAAATGTATGCCTAGCAGTAACATGAAATGGTTTTTACCAACACAAATTTTAGAACACATTAAACAGTGCAAGAACTACAAAGTAAAATATTAAATTTTATTCACTTGATGTAGAAAATTCAGTTTAATGTGTGACAAATATTTTAATAATTATATTTTGTATAAGATGAAAATTGTTATAATATTAATGTGGAAATTGTTAAAATATTAATGTGGAAATTGTTAAAATATTAATGTTTAGATGTTTTTTCATAGAATATTTCAGTCATTTCTTCATACTAATAAAAACTATTAAAATGAGGCCGTGCAACTGACAAGAAGTTTTATAAAATTAAAATA
>CM022671.1:1450831-1515831 GCA_012295275.1 Chrysomallon squamiferum | reverse complement strand
TGACGCCACGCGCTGTCTCTATTTCTTAACAACTCCAAGCACGCGCAACCAATATTTTTTTATTTTTTTATTTTTTTGAAAAAAGGTATGTATTTTGTATTGTTTTCCTAACTCAGAATTGTGCACAAAGCGTTTACCAATGATCAAAGGGTTTGATTGTTTAGAATTGCTACAGATTAACAATATTTTCTCTTTCACAAAGTCTGCACAGTTTTCCTAGTTTTAAATATTTATTTTAACTCGTAGCCAGCGATCGGGGCCGTTGAAGGGAAATGTTTCGCTTGACGTTTGTTAGTTAAGCGTGTTCGCCATTCTTCTTTGCGCAAGAGAGAACCCACATTCAGCATTATGCGAAGAACAATGCGAATATTCATTTATTATGCTCATTCGTGAAATTGGTGAATTTTTAATTGTTCTGAGATGTGCTGTACGCAATGTATAAAACATAACTGTATTGTTCAGTCCTTCTCTCATCTTTTATTGTGTTCTTTTGTGTAACAGGATCCTCTCTCCATGTGTCTGTCTGTCTCTGATTCTCTCTCTCTCTCTCTCTCTCTCTCTCTCTCTCTCTCTCTCTCTCTCTCTCTCTCTCTCTCTCTCTCTCTCTCTCTCTCTCTCTCTCTCTCTCTGATACACCTCTGTTTGTTTATTTGTTTGATTGTTTATTAATTTATTTATTTATTTATTATTGTTGTTGTTGTTGTTGTTATAAAATGACATATCTACTGATATTATCGTTTCCATTCAAGCTTGAAGCAGAGCTGCAGATGCAGATAAAACCTTTCGTAGGTACATACATACATACATACATACATACATACATACATACATACATACATACATACATACATACATACATACATACACATAAAATGCTTTGTTTCAGTTAAATAATACAACAAAAAATCATCAGCAGCAAGAAATCCTTTATAGACACCTTCCTACATACATGAAAGGCTTTTGATAAACGATTCTCGGCTGGAACAAGAAAAAAGCAGAACAGTTCTGTGAAGAAGATCGATCCTGCTCTCCGGACCAGCGCTGATTAAACCCGGAAGATTATAAAATAATAATTTCAATATCATCTTTACTGTCTGAAACATTCGCGACGTAATTAAAAATCAATTCCTTTTTCCGCACAGTTCAAAGGTTGGGATTTTCGATCGACTCCCGGCTCTCCTCCACTTATATGTGTTTCGGTTCGCTGAAAGGTTAAAAATTAATTTTCTCTCTTTGAGAAGTTTAGCGCTAAGCACGCTCGCAGTGTTTGCCAATACTTGTAGTTAATACGCGGCAGAATCGACAGATTACTGCATGTTGCAAAGAGTCGGCAAACAGGCGAAGGATTTAATATCGACTGATTCTAGAGAGAGCGACACGAAATTTCAGGACGTGTAAAGCGAAGTGAAAAAACAAACACGTCGACAGTCAGACAGACAGACGTTCAAATCACAAAAAAAAAAAAAAAAAAAAAAACAAACAATAGAATTATTTAATATTATCTGATTAAGGACACAGTCATAAGAAATTTTGAGAAAATAAAAAGAGTAAGAGGAAGAATATAGACAAGAAATAGAGGTCTATAAACGTAATAATAAAGGATTAAATCTTGATTCTTTATAGACGTAAAAAATGGCGATTTAGCTGCATGATATATTTATTGTTTAATATGAAAATGACAAGAAGATAAATGTCGGGGAAGGAGATAAGTATTAAGACAAACAGTTCACAAGCAAATGTTGTTTGTGTTATCTTCTTTCACAGACAGCGAAATAAGGGAAAACGTACATTTAAAAATAATAAGAAAATACAAAAACAGCACAGAATAATAATTTATTTCTTCTTTATTTTTTACTTCTTACCACTTGATTCATGTCACTTGTAAACTCACTCTGTCTCTCTTTACTCTTTCACTCTTCTTCACTCTGTCTCTCTTTACTTTCAGTGTACTTCTCTCTGTCTCTCTTTTTTTTCAGTGTACTTCACTCTGTCTCTCTTTGACTTTCAGGTTATGATTCTACTTCTTTCTGTCTCTCTTTGCCTCCCAATAAGTGTACTTCACTCTGTCTCTCTTTATTTTCATTGTACTTCTCTCTGTCTGTCTTTCTGCCAGTGTACAATTACTTGTCTTTCTTTTTTAATATTACTGTTCCTCTTTCTCTCTTTATTTTAGTTACTTATTATTATTATTATAATTACTTGTTTTGTTTTTGTTGTTGTTCCTTTAATTAAAATTATTATTATTATTTTTTGCTGTTGTTGTTATTATTATTATTATCGTTATTATTATTATTATTATTATTATTATTATTATTATTATTATTATTAAATTGGCTATTTCCATACTGTTAACAAACACACATGTTACGGTTTACTTTCGAGCGCTTTAGGAAAGGCAAATCCAATAAATGTCAACAGTTGAAGTGTGACGTCTGTATACACGTTGATTATGATCAGCATGGTTTTACCAAAACCCACACGATTATCCTCACGATTAGCCTAAAACACAATGATAAGCGAGATTAATGTATAAAGCCAAACCAATAATCGTTTACGAGGCGATAATCTCACTTTCTTTTCAACACCGAAACTGTTGTGGATAATCCTAGAGATAATCCGAGGATTAAGGGCGTGTCAGGTTGATCTAGATGATGATGGCTTCTGAATACAAGTTAATGTTAGACAACTGATCTGTGAGCTAATAAACGCTAATCTGATGAAGATGATTAGTCATATCCGTTAGATTAAGTAAAAATACTGATCATGTATCAATAAATATAATTTGTATATATATGTTGGTGTGTAAGTTAAAAAAAAACAAAAAAAAATAATAAACACAAATGTTTTATAAAATGTCATAGTACAGCAACTTCAAATGTAAATATATACTCACACACAAGTGAGACAGTCATACATATACATGACAATACAATGCTGCACTATACTGCTGTACTGTACTGTACTGTATCATACTGCACTATACAGCACTGAATTGTACTGTGCCTCGGCTATGATAGCAAACCAACCATACCATACTATACTTTGCAGTGCCGTACTGTTATTATTCTGTGATACGCAATGCTATATCATATCACATTAATCACAAAGCTTCATTACAGCACATTTGTATTATTATATCAACAGACTGCTATATGTGGTCCAGTTCTACTTATTTATTTATATATAATTTTAAAGTATGGTTGAAATACAAATAACTGTTTAAAGAACCAGTGACAGAGTAGTTGCCCTTGAGCGTGGACTCTTAGGAGTTGAAAATAAGGACAGACAGATAAACAGACAGATGCATTTATTTTAATTAAATCCTTTACAAGCTAAACAATAATTATTAAACTGCCGTTTGAAAACACAACGACAGACGTACGTTCAGACAGAAATTTTGATTTAAATTCCAACTTAGCGCAGATTAATAAAATAAAATATAAAAAATTATGTTTTGCAGTCAAAATATCACATTAGTGAGATTTCAGAAAGAAAGAAAAAAGAAGAAGAAGAAGAAGAAACAAACAAATAAAAGCTCGACTGAATTATTAAACAACAATTTAGAAGACAAAGAAGAGGCGGACAGGCTGAACGTGGGACAGATGAAGAAGAAAAACGTCTCAGTGTTTATCTCAAACTGTTAAGAAGCGATCAGGTTTAAGTGAAGACAAGAAAGAAACAATCCGTCTGAATTTAAAACCGTTGAACACCGGACGTCCTCGTCACTGCAACCTTTTGAGCAACGTCTACCGCGGCGTCACTCTTCTGACATGCGTAGTTGACGCTGCGATACTCTGACATTTTAAAGCAATATAGCACAATAATGTTTATTATTTGTATGCTTTCGTAAATTCGAGTGCATACGATCGATTTGTATGATTAAGTTATTGGTCGACCTTTGTGTACTTTTTCCTTCACACTTTGATTTATTTAGGTTTTTCTTGAACAGTGAGTGAGGGAAGAAAAAGATAAACTTTCGATTTAACATCGTCAATAAGTTTTTCAGTTGTGTAGTTATTTATTTAGTTTTCTGTAATCATCGCTAAAGGTTAAAAAAAAAGTTATATATATATATATTTCATTGTTAGAAGTTTAAATACAGAAAAATTAAAGAAATATAATCGATGGATAAAAAAAGACAGTGTTATTTTTTGAGTAATTTCAAAATTAGTTTTGTTTTACAAAAAAAAATATGAAAATAAAAAAGGTTTGTAAAATTAAAGAAATATACTGAAGAAAAAAACGAGAGAAGAAACCAAAAAAACTCCCCCAAAACCAACAACAAATAAACAATCAGGAATATACCATGAAATAAATAGATTAACGAATTAATAAATCAATAATTAATACCCCCATCTTTCCAGAAAAAATAAGTAATAAGTAAGTAAGTAAATATGTAAATAAATAAATAAACAAACAAACAACCAAACAAACAAATAAATAAAAAACAAACAAACAAACATACAAACACATAAACAAATAAATAAATAAATAAATAAATATACCTATGTTTTTCGGTTTGTGGGGACCTGTGATTACCTGAGACATACCTAGTGTTTTCTATGACTGTCTGGTATCTACAGATCTATATGTGTGAACCTGATTTGTGTAGCTGTGTGTTTCAGAGTACTTGACACTCGCCTGTATTTGACAATCTATTTTATAACCAAACTATTGAATCCGACTTAATCATAATTCTGTTAAAAATGAACAGCTCTTAAAACTAGAAATATCAAAATACTTCACGAAAAAAAAAAAAAAAACGACTACAAACACAGAACCAGAAAATGGAAAAATGAGGGCCTAATTACTCGAAACATTATGCCAAATTATTTAAAACGGGGTTACGAAGTACTGAAAAAGGAGCGCTGGAGAATGTCTATTGAGCCGAAATGCGTGAAAAAGACGCAATATGGCTCGTAAGTGTCAACTGAAGAAACAAAAGAGAAACGAGAAAAAAGTGTCTCCTCCCAAACCCGCCTCTAGTAAAACTGTTCAGCGGAGAGTGAAAGCCTGACAACCGTTTTGTTACAACGACATCTCAAGTGTGGATTGTGTAGAAGTAGGCTTTCAGAAAACATGCAGGGTCATTCACCAGTCACACACAGGTGTACACAGACAGAGACCAGACAGTCACTCAGGTGTACACAGACAGAGACCAGACAGTCACACACAGGTGTACACACACAGATACCAGACAGTCACACAGGTGTACACACACAGAGACCAGACAGTCACAGTACACAGACAGAGACCAGACAGTCACACACAGGTGTACACAGACAGAGACCAGACAGTCACACAGGTGTACACAGACAGAGACCAGACAGTCACACAGGTGTACACAGACAGATACCAGACAGTCACACACAGGTGTACACAGATAGAGACAAGACAGTCACACACAGGTGTACACAGAGACCAGACAGTCACACAGGTGTACACAGACAGATACCAGACAGTCACACACAGGTGTACACAGAGATACCAGACAGTCACACACAGGTGTACACAGAGAGCAGACAGTCACACAGGTGTACACAGACAGATACCAGACAGTCACACACAGGTGTACACAGAGACAAGACAGTCACACAGGTGTACACAGACAGATACCAGACAGTCACACACAGGTGTACACAGAGACCAGACAGTCACACACAGGTGTACACAGACAGATACCAGACAGACACACAGGTGTACACAGAGACCAGACAGTCACACAGGTGTACACAGAGACCAGACAGTCACACACAGGTGTACACAGACAGATACCAGACAGTCACACACAGGTGTACACAGACAGAGACCAGACAGTCACACACAGGTGTACACAGACATATACCAGACAGTCACACACAGGTGTACACAGACAGAGACCAGACAGTCACACACAGGTGTACACAGACAGATACCAGACAGTCACACAGGTGTACACAGACAGATACCAGACAGTCACACACAGGTGTACACAGAGACCAGACAGTCACACAGGTGTACATAGAGACAAGACAGTCACACACAGGTGTACACAGACAGAGACCAGAAAGTCACACAGGTGTACACAGATACCAGACAGTCACACACAGGTGTACACAGACAGAGACCAGACAGTCACACACAGGTGTACACAGACAGTCACACACAGGTGTACACAGAAACCAGACAGTCACACACAGGTGTACACAGACAGAGACCAGACAGTCACACACAGGTGTACACAGACAGTCACACACAGGTGTACACAGAAACCAGACAGTCACACACAGGTGTACACAGACAGTCACACAGGTGTACACAGGCAGATACCAGACAGTCACACAGGTGTACACAGACAGAGACAAGACAGTCACACACAGGTGTACACAGACAGAGACAAGACAGTCACACAGGTGTACACAGGCAGATACCAGACAGTCATACAGGTGTACACAGACAGAGACAAGACAGTCACACACAGGTGTACACAGAAACCAGACAGTCACACACAGGTGTACACAGGCAGAGATACCAGACAGTCACACAGGTGTACACAGACAGAGACCAGACAGTCACACAGGTGTACACAGACAGAGACCAGACAGTCACACACTGCATTCAAATATACAAAACTAATATTCATGTTGACACAGACTAGGTATTCATATACAGAAGTCATTTGCAGCTGGACATGGTAGTTACGTACTGATATACAAAACTAGGTAGCAATGTATAAGTTATACAGGACTATACAGTCATATGCAGATATATAAAACTATGTAGTCATATACAGATACACAAGACTAAGAAGTTGTATACAGATATACATGGACAATGTAGTTATTTTCACACAGGTAGTTATTCAAGACCAGGTAATTATATAAAGGTGTTCAAGATAATTATACAAGATATACAAAACGAGATAATCATATTAATTTATACACAGACTAGATAATCAAATGCAGAGATACAGAGTAGACAGTCATATAAAGGTATACCAGACTAGGTAGCTATATACAAATATATACAAGATTAATTTAGACAAGAATAAATCTTTAAAAAGTATTAGGATTATAATTTGTTATTTGTTATGTTACTGGTAGTACTCATGTGAAAACGTAAAATAAAATAAATAATCAAACAAACAGTAAGGAAAGAAATAAGTAAATAAACACAAACGAGAAGACAAAAGAACATATATTAAAATGGTTCTGTAATCAGAAATACCAATTTGTGCAGTTCTCGAAAAATAAAACAAAAAACAAAGCAAAACCTAACTTGATAACACAGACTACACTTTTGTAACATCAATTACTAAGGTTTTTATTTTTTTTATTTATTTTTTTTTTTTATTACTATTATTATATTTTATTATTATTATTTTTTATTATTATTATTTTATTTTATATTTTTTAATTCTTTGCACCCGTACTGTATTTCAAGCCACGCCAGTGTGTCTCTCAATACACCGCGTCATTAAAAATTCATTGCTGTTGTTTATGAAAAGGTGTTCGACTCGGTTAGACAGTACTAAACACTCAAATGCGCAGCTTCGTGTATCACGGAAACAACCGCGAGATTGCGCCCCCTGCTGGGCTAACAAAACACTCCGTGAACGCTGAGCACAATGGCGGTGTAATGCCGGTCGATGCGCGATGAATGAACTCAGTACGTTTCATTTGTCGCACTCCATTATAAACCGAGCCGCTCTTCAGTGTATGTATAGGAAAACCCCGCTAACTTGTGTTTTGTAGGCTTTAAATGACAGGCCGTTTTGGTTAAAAGTCTACTGTATAGAAACTTAAAGTGTAGAGAATATGTATGGATAAACGCGAACAACAGGCCAATAATAATTATGTAGCGTTTTGTTGCGAGAGTTTCTATAATGCTTGCCTTCCCGTCCATTTAAATTGCAGTGAAAAGACCGTGAGGTTGAGTGTTAGCCTTTACAACGAGTAACCAGCTTAATAGAAACAGAATTAAAATGGTCTTTTGGTAAGAAAGATTGCGACTTGGTAGTTTAATTGAAAAAAATAAAGTTGTTCCTTTTTGCAATGACGAAGAAAAAAAAAAAAAAAAAAAAAAAAAAAAAAAGAAAAGAAAAAAAAAAGACCGCCCCAAAATTACACACCTCCTTCACGCTGTGCACTTTCTAGAAAGAGAAGTTAGTTAAAGAGCTCAGAAAGGGTGGTAACTCTTGAGTAAAAAAAAAAAAAAGAATAAAAAAGGTAGAGGTGTTGGGTTTAAAGTTTAAATGTTAAATAGTTTAGAAAGGTTAAATTTTTGTTTAACAAAATTTTTATGTTGTTCTTATTTTCTTCTTATACATTTTTAAACTGAATTTTTACTAACACATGCACGCATCGTAGGCAGACACACATACGCACATGTTAACGAGTACGTCAGGTAACCAGTCATAAAAAATGTGCAAACGTACAAAAACAAAGCCAACAACACAAACACATGTCAGTATGTACAAATATAACGATTTCACAAAAATATTATTATTTCATAAAAAAGAAATCGATTTCATATTTATAATACAGTGTCAAAATGTCCATTTTCATTCTTGACGTCGTTCACGTCGTAAATGACATATTTGCACTCTTCGTCGCATTCCAGATCACTTTGAACATCGTCATCAATGTCGTCATCATTACGTAATTGCAAGACGCTGATCATCATCATATTAGTTGTCATCAGCAGTAGAAGTAATAAAATGTCTTTCATCCCACATTACAAACATCTACGTACAACGTAAAAAACAAATAAATAAATAAGTAAATAAATAAATAAATAAGCAAGTAAATAAATAAATAAGTAAAAGATGCGCCAGAAAATTAACTGAAAAATCGGGTACGGCTGGGCGGTTAGCTCAGAAATAAAACAAAGCACTCTGTGTAAATGCAGGTTTATCCACGTTTCCGTGGCTAGCGCTGCCTAAGAACGCGTAAACTGTTAGCATGCAATCTCAGTAATTGATTCTTTCTGAGGATAGTAAAGATAATGATGCGGGCCGAATATCAATAAAATAACGATAGCTGATTTAACGTGTTTTTAATTAGAGTAACAAATCTGACCCTGTAACACCAAGGTACAGACTCCTGTTATTAATCAAATAAAATTAATATGCACTGCGTACGTAGTCGAAACAAGCGTGTACACTCTTTCTCCCCAACGTTCCACTCCCACCCACCACTATCTCACATTCACACACACACACTCGCATATTTGCCTTCATCTACTGTTATTACTCCTGCAAATGCTTTTACAGCCGCTATAATAATAATAATAATAATAATAATAATAATAATAATAATAATGATAATAATAATAATAATAATAATAATGATAATAATAATAATGATAATAACAATAATAATAATAATAATAATAATAATAATAATAATAATAATGATAATAATAATAATAATAATAATAATGATAATAATAATAATAATAATAACAACAACAATAATAATAATAAATAATAATAATAATAATAATGATAATGATAATGATAATGATAATCAGGCGATGCCACAAACCGAGCCTGTGTTTGCATGCACCTACAATATTAATTACGTTCGATACATTTCGGATGAAAAAAAAAAGAACCTGATCTCGTCTTTGTTCGGCAGATGGCTAGGCGGGCTGTATTCCAATCTCTTAACCCACACGTAAACTAACCCATTTAATTCCCATAAATGAACTCACTCGGTCTTTTTCTTTCTAATTTTTTTTTTTATTATTATTCTCTCTTTTTTCACATTCAGTAACCAGAGTTGAGGTATTTTCTTCTCTGTTGACATGATCATGACTCACAAACATTACATCCGTTTGTTCGAAGCGAACTCGGAAAAGTTTATAGCCCACCGGGGATTGGCGCACACCTCCGGGAATTGCCGAGCGTTGCCGGAGAATACTCGTTGTGACACTGCTTATGCATATCAATCGGCTGACTGAGAATGGCGAACAGCGATCGCTCGTGAAAGCTCTAGCAATGTACACAATTTTCAATATCCGTAATGAAATGAAAACGATACGACAATCAGGGAGATACCTGTGGGAACGCCACATCGACAGAACCAAACAAGGGCATCTACTATTAATGAGCAATTTATTTATCTCACGTGAACAAGAGCAGTCACTTGAATCCGCTGTCTCCCAGGTCGATTGCGCATTTAGCTCGCGCATAACGAACCTCGCTCTGGCTGACTGCTTGCCTCAAATAGTGAATTTTGTTATAATATAAAAGAACAAAAAATTACACTAAATAATATATATATATATATAATTAACGACCACAAACACATTTTAAATGCGCAGTGTACAGGTATCATATGTATAAATAAATTATGGTTAAAGACTGTTTTCAAAACGAAAACGGAAAACACTAGCTGCTATCGCACAATGGGCTTCTCTGTTTAGAGTTATTGCAGTAGTTTTTTTTACATTTAATTTCGGAATACAGGCCAGCAGATCTTTGAGAAGAAAGAAATCACGGGACACAGGCTGTGGCACGAAACAGTTAGATGAATACACTTACCTGTCAAGAGCTAGTTCTACAGTAATTTTATTACTGTCATTGTTGTTGCTATTATCGTCGTTTTTATGAATATTATTACTATCAAACTTATTTCGTTTGCGCCCAGCACGTTTTCCCGAAATGCTGGATGAACCTCTAACCATGTGAAGAACTAATGGAAGCAGAAGAACGACGGGTCATTTGGTAATTTAGGTAAAATCAAATTCAAACTGCGTATCACAAACTATGAAACTGTTCTCCTCCAAAAAAGGCTCAACACTTTCTTCTGAAGAACGATAACTCAGGAATAGCTAAATAATAAAAATATCTGTTTCTGTATGTATGTATGTATGTATGTATGTATGTATGTATGCATGTAAGTGTGTGTGTCTTTATATGTGCCTGTGAATGGAATCTTGATTGCGTATGTATATGTGTTTGATACTCTTTCTGAAAAGTTTCAGTTCTTTTTCTTTATAAAGATATAATATTCATTATATTAATTTCAATATATTCATTATATTAATTTCTGTACACTATATTAACAAGTCATATACAGGCGCTTTGCCTCGTTCAGCGGCAACAAAGGTGTGTAACCTTGTCAACACTTTTAATTAACGATAACGATTTTTTTCTTAACAGTAAAAAGAAAATACGAAAGAAAAAAAAAAAGAAGAAAAACATTATGTTTCTCTATTGAAAGTCGTTTAAAAACCTTTGTACTGCGAGGAAAACAAAAAGTCCTACAAAGACACTTTGACGCCAACTGCTACCTGTTAAATGCATTTTCTTAAACAAGCTGTCTTTTGTCGTGTTTTTTTTTTTTTTTTTTTTTTACTTAGTCGTGAAGAGTTTCGTTTTCGCCTCGAGTTAAACCCCCTGAAGTACTCAGGCGCGAGCTACATGGAAAACCTATATCGCAGACACCGTTTCACCCAGCGCAGCGTTGTCACGCACACAGAACTGAAGGGGCTGAACACAGAGGATTCTCTTTTAAGCCAGCAGAGCATCTACGAAGTTGTGCATGTTTCTGGAGGGGAACAAAAGACCTGCAGTCTTCCAGACGAGAATCAAGAGTTAAATTCGCTCTTCACGAGAATGCGATTGCGACAATCAACCTCTGGAGAGCCGAGCCGCTTTGTGGCAGAAGTGATTCAGAAAATATTACCTCTCGTCTGAAGATGAACGGCCACCATGTTGCTCGGAACGTCTATTGTTTGCTGGTAAAACTGGAAACAATTGGAAATAAAACAACGACGTTTTTATCTTTTTTTATTACTGACGTTAAATAAAGACGGAGAGTAGGCTCGCTAGAGGGAGCTACACAGGTAGGGACAAAAGAGCATGGAGAGTTTTTAAAGAAAACAAAAGAGCGAAGAAGAAAAAAATGAGAAGAAGAAGAAGAAGGAAAATAAAAAAAGGACAGGAAAAAATATAATTTTCACCATTAATCGATGTTACTTTATAGGCGCGTCATTTAATATTCATGCATCTTGAGTTTTGCTTTCGTTGCACGTTTTATCGATGCACCAAGTGTGCAATTAGCAGGTACATTCAAAACAGTCGTCACGTGGTGCACGCGCCACGTGCTCGTTAAAGACGTAGCACGTGCTGCTGCTGGTCAACAAGCGTAGTGATAGATCAGCCCGTGGAAGGCGCGGAACGTGAGGGGTTGATGTCTGAAAGGGCGCTCGATGGTTGTAAGAAAACAAAAACAATTAGATTTTATCTCAACAGCCGCAATTGTCTTTGAACACAAACGCTGTCGACTGGTGCGTAACGCTGTACGTTTTTTAAGGTGACTGCAGTTTGTTAATGTTGTTGTGGAAGTCGTATTATATTATATTATATTGTATTATATTGTATTATATTACACATTTAAATATTTTTAATTATGATGTTTCAGATCCAGTTCAAATTTAAGAGAAAATGCGTAATGACAAATAAATGTTATTTCTCCGAAACTCACCCCGGAAAAACATCCATTGTCTTCATTTCAGAGAGAGTATATATATATATATATATGTATGTATTAGAATTAACTAAAACTTTGTATATTTAAAAATAATTAAAATGAATAAAATAAAAAAAAATCTTTCTTTTTCTTTCTTCCTTCCTTTATTTATTTATTTATTTTTTGTTTTTTTATTTTTTTTTTTTTTTATTGTTATTATGATAATGATGATAATTTTCTGGCATAGTAATTCACGATATTAAATGCAGATATATGTATAAATACACATAATAATTTGTTAGTTAATCTCAACTGCCATCAGTTTACAAACAGAAATAATAGTTTCAGTATTGAGATGTGTGTGTGTGGTTTTTTTAAATATTTTATCTGTGTGTGTGTGTCTCTCTCTTTCTCTCTTCTCTCTCTCTCTCTCTCTCTCTCTCTCTCTCTCTGAGATTATTTATTATTGAATATATCAATTTAAAAGGATACACCACAAACTCGCGCGTGCGCACACACACACAAACACACACACACACACACACACACACACACACACACACACACACACACACACAATCACATATATAAAAGAAAAACTTTTTGACCGTCATTTTCACTAGACTGACTCACAGTGTCTGCTTACAGAACCGAAGTGGCGTAACCCAGCCAACAGCTGTCAGTCTATCAGACTCGGTGTGCGAAAGAAGATTGCTTGAAAACACTCGTCATAATTATTCGATAGATTAATTTCTAATTTGCTGCAGGGATCGATGGCTCTCGAGAACTTCAAACATTGCCAGTTGCTAATCGAAGTCGGTAAATAACCACTAATATGATTGCTAATTTGGCTGAAGGAGGTCCTGCTTTTGACTTTACAAGCTGGCCCAGGGACGCGTTTTGTTTAACTTTTGTGCGCGATCATTAACAAACATATGTTTGATTTCCAGCCATCATTTTTGGAGCATCACAGTAACTCAAGTTATGGAACGAAGAAAAAAAAAAAAAAAACGAAGAAAAAAAAAAAAAAAAAAAAAAAAGATTTTCCCTAATATTTCCGTAAGATCAGTTTGGAATAAAACTATCTGACTTAACAGTTGTTCCTTTACAATTATGAAATAAATTTTAAAAAAAAAAATTCGCAAACAATAAAAAGGCAGGAAATAATAAAAAGAATGAAAAAAATAAAACGGACTTATAATTTAGGTTCTTCTTCAGGGGAGTCGAATACAATGAGCAGAAAGAATGATATTTCTTTGTCTTTATTATTATTATTATTATTATTATTATTATTATTATTATTATTATTATTAATGCTTTAGTTATTTCTATTTATTCTCCTGTTTTATTCTGAATGTCGTCAACAAAACGGACAAATCTGTTTTCTGGTGGCAAATCTTCCTTTTTAAATAAATAAATAAATAATCTTCATCTGTAGTTCTTAATTTTCATTCATTCTTTCTTTCTTAAGTATTGTGTTATTTATTAATCCATTCATTCCTGTGTTCGTTAATTAATTTTCTTTTTTTTAAACTTGTTTTAATCCCTTTAATTATTATTATTATTATTAATATTCTTATTATTAATATTATTATTATTATTATTATTATTATTATTATTATTATTATTATTATTATTCCATTCTACAATAACTAGAGGTATATACTATAAAGTAAAACAAGCAATCAAATCCATCCTTTCAGTTCATTCATTTTAAAACAAAAGAACAAAAAAAAAATCAAATCAAATCAAAGAATATGTAGGTTAATATACAAAAATATTTGTATTATTTTCCTCTCCCATTTGGCTTTTGTTCTTTTCAATGAACGTGTTTGCGTAGACCACAGAAACAAAGCCGCACGTCCACGCACAACAGGATAACAAAACAGTTCAGCACAGCACTTAACAGCGGTGCGTGTCGCTCAAACTCAGACGACACCGCTAAAACAACAAACAACGTAAGTTAATCGATCCGCTCGCTCGCGTATTATTACATCGCTTATCGCCTGCTAAGTGATTCCGCTGACAAAAATGGCGTCCATGTTGATCTTCGTTTTTGCCCATCGCTTCATGCGCGGCTTTCGTGCCGGATGCGTTCCCGCCTCGATAAAAAGGCCCGGTTTTCCGCGATGTTCAGATACATTGTTCTTTCGGTGAAATATTTAGATAGCCGGGTTCGATTACTTTAGTTTGCACTCTTTTTTGTTTTCCTTCGTGGCACGATGTCGTAAACTCCGATTTTCGTCCCATTATCTCATTAACGTGGTCGTCTTTCTGCGATGACGCTGGTTTCCGTTTCATGGCGTTGATTTAGACTTCACTTCCGGCAAGGTTATGGAAAACAGCAAACACGATAGTTCTTTTTTCAATTGCGTGTTTTCTTTTATTTGCGCGGTTAATTATGAATTTTTTCGTATCTATTTGCTACCTCAGGCGTTGTAGGATCAAAACTGGACGTTGACTTTGATCGCTAAATTGAATCTCATAACATAAACATGTTTCGTTTGTCACTCGTCATTTGTCGGATTCCGGAAGGTCTGATGACGTCATTGATCTCCCCCGAGAAACGTAATACTGTGTTTAATTTACTTTTCGTCGCCGTAAATTAAAAAATAAAATGAAACATATTACATGCGCACTTCTGCATAATTAAATTAAATCACTTTATTCATTAAATCAGAGCAAAGATAAAAAAAAAAAAAAAAAAAAAAAAAAACCCTGATTCAAAGTGATTCACATTTCTTTCTCAGTTTTAACGCAATTACACAAAGAGAAAACTAATATTTATTAGAAACGAATAAAATACCTGAAATGTGTCACGTAGAGTTAAATATTCATTTCATTTAAATCTCGTTTAACAACAAAAACTGCAACAGTAATAATAATAATAAATACATTATTAATTATAAATATTATTATTATTATTATTATCATCATCATCATCATCATCTTCAATATTATTATTATTATTATTATTATTATTATTATTATTATTATTATTATTATTATTGCAACAAATACAACAATATAGTAATGATAATAATAATTAATAAAAATATGAACCAGTTATGAATGCAGTTCTAAATTTTTTTTAATTTTCGATATTTTGTCCAGGTTTCCCGATATTCGGAAAGCCGAGGTCCATAAAATCGAGAGAAAATGTAATACACTAGTTATCTGTTTTCTCTGTTTGCAAAATTAATAGACTAAGAGAAACAAGTCACCAAGATTATACGTCAAGTTATCTTCTTTGTTTTAGTTCTTCATTAACCTCACCAACGTCATCGCCATTTTATTATTATTATTACTATTATTTATTTATTCATATATTATTGTTATAGTCCTTCTTCTTCTTCTTCTTCTTCTTCTTCTTCTTCTTCTTCTTCTTCTTCTTCTTCTTATTATTATTATAATTATTATTATTATTGTTATTATTATTATTATTATTATTCTTGTTATTGTGTTATTTTTATTGTTGTTCTTTTTTGTTTCTTATTCTTGTAATAAATGATGTTTTTATTATAATTATTTTTCAATTTATATGCAGTTGTAATAAATCCGTTAACATTTACTTGCTCTTTCGTTTTTAATTTTCATTGTCTTTATTTAGTTAACGTAATACAATTAAGTAACCTTGGACGTGTGCCTGTTTCTATGAAATAAAGAAAACCTGTTTAATTATCACAAGCAAGATTTAGTAATTATATTACTCAGTTCCCATAACGCAGTTCACAAAAACCTTAGCCTTTACGTAGTCCTCGAACTTTTTTTTTTTCTTCCTCACCGAATTTAAAGAGTCGGACTTGGAGAACGCTATCATCCTCGGCGCATCGAGTCGACATTTTGATGTGTGTGATTCAACAAGACATGCTTAATCGCATCAATTGAGATGGCGTCCGATAGAACATCATCGAAACGGCGCGGATCTCGCGCAGGGTCGACTTAGCGGGCTCACTGACGTAAAAACTCGGCTTTGTGTCCCTTTCACTTTAAATATCCCGCGCTTGTGGCCAGAGGCAACGCCAATAATAACTGCTTTTTCCCAAAGCCAAATAGCGCTACGGGACGCCGGAGCGAAATTAAAGAGTAACTCTTAACGGCAAGAAAAGAGTTGCGGGCGATGGTCTTTAAAATTCCGAGTGAACGGAAGCAATCTCCTGCGAAAAGACTCAGATTTTTCTATTCTTAATCTTCGGGATGATTTTATTGCTGCAATTGGAGCAACAGACCCCCTGCGAAGCGGCATTGTCGTCTGCCGAGGTTCCCTGTCAGGGCTAATCGTCTTGGAGGCAGATTAACTAAACAAATTTTTCATGATGCTAGCTATCGAGCGGCGAATGTTCTTTTTCCAACCGTGACCAAAAAATGGCGCATTTTTCCACCGATAATTACCATCACGGAATACGGCGTAGAGCCCGAGGGGCGAGCGGTCGTATGATGGCTAGGGAGGATCCTTTCTCATGACTGACTTCGGCTTTTTTATATTATTCTTTTCTTTAAAAAAAAAAGAAAGAAAGAAAAAAAAGACACACCTGTATGGACCGAGGAGAAGATTTTGGTGTTCATTAGCGGGAAACATGAGTCACGGTGATTTAAAAGGGTTATTAGATCTTCGCACAAGCGACGAAAACTCCAGTCCTCTTTAGTTATCGTTTCTCATGTACATAAGCGACCAAAAACCAACAACTATTTATCTTTTCACGCTTCGCTTCACTGGCGCAGGCGTTCGCATGCATCACTGGAATGATTTGTGGTCTTAAGCAGCGATTTCAACCCGACTTTACCATTAACATCTTAGAGTTACTTCCCTTATGACAAAGCAGGCACATTCGCACAAAAGGTGGCGCTTTATATTTGACGCTGTCCTGTTGAAATGGTGTTGGTTGTACATTCTTCTTCACAAAGCAAAAGCTGCCTTTGTCGAGTTTAAAAGTTAACACACGATATAATTAAACAGCGAGATGCTGTTTGCAGAGGAGCATTTTTCGACTAAATGCCGCTTGCACTAAAAGCAGTTAGCTTATTTTCGACACGTGCACAATATGTTCTCACCTCGCACGCATGCACGGGTTTCTCTTTACATCTAGAAGCTGTATGGACAGATGTACCCGATTCTATTCTGATTACATTTTTTGTTGTTGGAGTTTTATACCCGTAATACTGCGTGAAACATAGGCTTAATTATTACTTATTACAGTAATTAATTTTTAACGCTTTGTAATTTCGATATTATTTTATTTCTTCATCTTTTAATTCTTTTAATTTAATATAATTTTTTTCAATTTTTATTAATTGGTTTTCTTCAGGCGTGAACACAGATATTAAAAAAATGTATTTTTGTGATTTTTTACTAGATATTGATTTTAATGTGTTTCCTTTACCGTGTTTAGGCAAACAATTCCTTAACATTAGTGGGTTTTCTTCTTCTTCTTCTTCTTCTTATTATTATTAATGGATTATTTATTTATATAATTATTATTATTATCATCATCATCATTATGACTATTATTATTATCATCCTTATCAATATTATTATTATAATTATTATTATTATTATTATTATTATTATTATTATTATTATGCTAATGCTTTATTTGTTTTAGGTTTTCATTCATTCATTCATTTATTCCGTTCGATATTTCTTCATTCGTTTATTTATTTATTTCTTCACTTCACTGTAGTATATAATAATAAATACACGTTTCACAATACCACTTGATCAGTTGTATCACTGACCTGCCAGAAACTTGCTTACATCCTGCATTCACACTTGAATACCCGAAAGAATAAAACTCGAAACTGAAAGAAAACCAGATTAAAACAGGATAACGCTTTTGAAGTGGTAATAAAACTGCATACATTTTTAATAGACTCCGGTGTTATTATTTTAATCACTTCAAGTGAGGATTATTCAGTTTTATTTATTCACGTCACTGGATTAGGTCTAAAGCGCCTCAGGTGTGTGTGACGGTACACGGATTTAGTTAATCCTTCTTTCATTTCTCAGATTATCTTTTTCCTTTATCTCTCTTTAAATAATTCACCGGCTTGTAATTTTTAAATTTTAAAATTATAATAATTGTTTGAAAAAAAAAAAAATGATAATGAGAATAATAATAATAATAATAATAATAATAATAATAATAATAATAATAATAATAATAATAATAATAATAATAATAATAAAAAAATAAATAAATAAATAAATAAATAAATAATGTATTTAACTTATTCTTTAATTAATTCACATGCTTATTCCTTCAGTTATTATTATTATTATTATTATTATTATTATTATTTATTTATTTATTTATTTATTTATTTATTTATTTATTTTTTATTTTATTTTATTTTATTTTATTTTATTTAAAAAACATTATTCAAGTATTTCTTAGAATAAAGTTGTTCATAATTAAACGTTTAAAAATAGACTGAATTATTTTACCTTAATTTTGTTTCAATCATACTCGACCATTTTATTTTATTTTATTTTATTTTATTTTATTTTATTTTATTTTCTATACTTATTTATTCGTTCCTTTTGCGAATATATATTTTTATTATTATTATTAAACACTTGTAGGCAAATTACCAAACCCAGACATTTAACACCATCACATCCCTAACAAGCCTACTTGAAACCCTACACACAAAACACACTAAGTTATATGTATTATATATATAACAGCAGCCGAAAATAGAACCGAAGGACATTTTGTTATATAAATCATTTATCTGATAAGGTAATAGACCGCATATATTTTTAATAACGTTATAATTATTATTTCAATCGTTTAATACGATGGCTATATTTCTTTATATCTGATTGTATCTGATTTATATAACGGAATTAAACCCTTCGACTTTTTTATGAATGTTTTTTTTTTTTTTTTTTTTTTTTTTTTAAGAATATATAATATGTTCTGTTTTATTTTATTTTCCTTTCATGTTGATCATTATTGTCATTATGATTATTCTCGTTGTTAATACAATGATGTTATCATCACTATTCATTCATCCATCTATAACCATACAGCCTGAAAACACTGGTAGGGGTAACCATGTTACCTATTCGGGTTTGAACGAGAAACAACCATGTTCAATAAAAAAAAAAAAAAACGTATTTACGAGAGAGAACTGTCGACATTATTTGTTCTTCCTCCTACACGTTATAAATCATCTTCTTCCTCTTTATTATTATTATTATTGTTGTTGTTGTTGTTGTTGTTGTTGTTGCTGTTGTTGTGTTTGTCGTTGTTGGTGGTGTTGATGGTGTTGTCGGTGTTGTTCTGCTGTTTTCTTTCATATGCACACGAACACAAATACATGTAAATTATTATAGACAGTCATATGGAGTTAGTGTCTTGTCATTATGATGATGATCATCATCATCTAGATACATTTTATTACATATAGATAGATAGTTAGATATATAATACCCGTTTGTTATATGTGTATGTATGTCACATATAACTGTAATATTATGTCGGTACATAGACAGACACACACAAACAGATAAACAGATAAGGAATATAATTTACTTTCTTTAACAGTTTAACTCTAACCCTCACCGGAAAGCACTCTACCCGCACGCCTCTCTATTTAACATGATTCCCAAAGACGAGACACAATCGATTATTTCCCCTTACAACGGGCGATCTCTCTGATACTGTTCTCCGGACGTCTAATTTCGAGTTATCGCTGTCAGCTCGAGTCGTAAAGACAGAACAGTGCTGTCGCTGTAATTGACTCGCGTAGCCGGCGAGATCCCCTGCTCGATAAATGCTTTGTAAATTAATTTGGAAAATGGCCGCAGGGCCTAAAGTGCCGATTTCGCGCCAGATAATCGAGCGATCGTTTGTCGCGGGGATCAGTTCTTGTTCGCTGATGTTCGTAATGATGCTTACGGTTTACGATTTCTCGAACGGCGATTACGCTAGCGTTCCCGATGAAAATGGCGATGCCGGACGTTGCGGGTACCGCTGAGTTCGAGTTTTAATACGTTCTGCTTGGCCTCGCGGCTCTCGATAACTCGAAACGTGAGGTTCCGAAACGTCACTGCAGGAAGCGATCGTTTTTCAGATCTCGCAGATCTGAGAGGAAACACGATCGCGCTGGCTTATCGCGTTGACGTCGAGGAATCGTTTTCCTAACTTTTTAAAAAATCTTATCTCTTTCTGTTCTGTTGGAAACGGTTGATGTTGTAAAAGGTTTCTGTGGCAGTGATGTCGATGATGGTTATGGTGTTGATGATGATGATGATGGTTATGGTTTAGCTGAAAGATGATTGTAGGTGCTAATGATGACGATGATGATTAATATATGGTATGTAATGATAATGATCCTGTTGTTAGCAGAAATGATTAAGGGGAAGGTTCTCAAGTTGTAATGGTGATGATGATCATCATAACTGAAGTAATGATGATGTTGTTATTAGGTGGATAACCATTGGGAAGTCTTGTCGTTAGACTTTAAGAGGAATAATAATAATAATAATAATAATAATAATAATAATAATAATAATAATAATAATAATAATAATGATAATATTATTAATAATAATAACAACAACATTTTGGTGCAAACGCATTCCAAACTTTAGCCATGAACAATCCCTAAGTTGCGTATTATTATTATTATTATTATTATTATTATTATTATTATTATTATTATTATTATTATTATCATTATGAATCAGACTTTTAATTTAACCATCGGCGATTCATTAAAGCTTTTTATATCAGTTACAATTCGCTGCGCAATCAGCAACCAGCGACCCCAGGGGAAGCAACTCTGAGAACTGTTGTTTCGGTTATCATTCCTATGCGCCCCCCGCATGGAATAAATCGCCAAATATGATTCGCAGTTCAATTTCGTAGATTGATATTTGATATCACACTACGCTGCAAGAAGCGACGACTGCTCTGGACCAGTGTTTTTTGTTTCAGTATGACGTCACGATTGGGTGTACCGCAGTTGTCATGGGTTGTGTGCGCGTTAACTAAATACGAGTAAATTATAAAGAAAATAACATCGCAGTAATAAAATTCCCCAAAATATGGTCTGCGCGGAAACTGTTGCTTTGAAAGAAAATAACGTTTAAAGTGTGATAAACTGTAACAGTGCACAGCAGTTGTTTAAATCATACACAGAGCTGTTTTAGAGAGTCGTTGTAAAGACATCTACGAACTTCGTCCATTATTTATTTATTTAAAGGCTTCTTTTTTTATTTTTTTTTCTTTTCTTTTTTTTTTTTTTTTTTTTTTTTTTGGGTTACATTTTTAATTAATACCAATTAATAAAATTAAATTTTAGTTATGATAATGTACCACCTTCAAAAAGAAAATAAGAACAACAAAATTCTCCTTCGATAGAAAATGTTATCTCGTTACCATCAGCGAAATCGTTGTATTTCACATCCCCTCGCCCCTATCCACTCAGTCACCCTCATTCCCCCTTCACTTCAAACACTACCCTGATGCACCAGTCACCGGCGTGACCCACATTTCCGTCTTCCGCTTCGGATCCCTGCGCCAGGTCACTTTTTTACAAGTCACGTGACGACATTTCTTGTTTCAAGCAGACGAACAAAACGTTTTGCACAATAACGCACCAATTTGTCTTTTTTCTCTCCGCAAATTAGATAATGGAATAACAATTAGTAACGGTTAGACGGCAAGGTCGAAAACAAGGAGGGATCGCCGCGAAGAATGTACCAGCACTTAAACTCTCATTACACGTCTGTTCATGGCACTTGCTTCGAAAGCCGTACACATTTCATCGCTTTGTCGAAGCAGACGGGCATGGTCTTGTCGACCTTTTCGGCAATATTGTCGAATATTCTAATAAAACATTGTCCATTTAAGTAATTATCCAGTCTTTAGCAGTGGGCTCGTCTCAACTGAGGCGTCACGCGTTCGAAACCATTATTCTATTAGTACTTCCATTTGGAAGCACGCTTCTTTCGCCGTATGACGTTATTCTTGGCCTGGAAATAGAACTTACTGGCATGGCTGCATGGAATTAAAAACGTTATTGCCTATCAAACGGCAACCGAAGCTCGGCCCAGATCGCTGGGTCGCTGGCACACAATCCTCTGACATCACGAAAAAAGACAGTTCAAAGTTTTGATAGGAAGAGATACGATTCATGTCTCTCTCTTTTATTTTATATATACATATTTTTTTTGTTTACCCTCCCCATTTTTTTTTTTTTTTTTTTTTATTTTTACGTGAATTGAGTTAAAAGGTTTGTTCTCAATTTAGAGCAGACATGCCAGAATAAAAGAATGATTTGGTTTATTTTTTTATTTATTTATTTTTTTAAGATCTTTCAGTAAACGTTTCAAAGGAACGACATGAACTTGATTGTGTTTTTTTTTTTAGGTTTTCCATTAGGGTTCATTTTAACGGAACATAATATACTAATCTTAGCTAAACTAACTTGCTAACTCACTAAACTCACTCATGTTCAATCCTGACAGCCAATCCATTAATAGTGAAAATGATAAGAACTTCTGACTTGTAAAAATTAATAAGGAAAACATTATTTAACTTTGTACAAAAGGTATTTTCAGCTTTGGTTTCATGTCTCATGTATATCGTCAAGCAAAACACATTTGTATCGATCATCAGCAAAATATATTTTACATGCGCCTTCCCAAAGACTCGAATAATAATAATAATAATAATAATAATAATAATAATAATAATGGTGATGATGATGACGATGATGATGTTAGGTGTTTTTTTTTTCTTTTGTTATTGTTTGTTTGTTTCTAGCACTGATATGATAATTAAAACTGAAGCAAACTGAAAATTCGCTGAAAATTATTAAAAAACCCCACATAATATACAAGTCAGAGAGATGAGAAATGCAAGAATGATAGGTAAGTAGGGGGGGAGAGAGAGAGAGAGAGAGAGAGAGAGAGAGAGAGAGAGAGAGAGAGAGAGAGAGAGAGAGAGAGAGAGAGAGAGAGAGAGAGATTAAAGCTGAACAGATAATTGATATACAAAGAAAGACAAAAGATCCAGAAACGTCTAAGAAATTTTCATTATTTTTATATTTGTTTTAAACAAAATTCCAGTCAACTAAATACACGGCTATCTCCATTGCACTGGGATGTTGTTGGAGACTAGAACGGTACTAGATCACTCAAAACACAGAAGCTGCTACATCTGTAGCTGAACTGGAACCACCACTTTCGCTACGCCTACCTTTCATCAGCGCGCGCTTCACGTGCATTAGAAGCACGCGACCGAGCGACATAAATCAGCGGACGTGAAAAGTGCGGAGTAATGACAGTGATTTCTCGCAGACGGGACGCGCACGCATTAGCGATGAAGATCTTCGCGGACTGAAGAGGGAAAGTCTCGCTTCCTTGTTGTCGTGTCAGTTTTCTAGTAACATGATCGACCATCTGATCGCTCGCGAACTTAATGAACGTTAGTCGGGTGGGTGGAGGGTGCAATTTTCTTTCATCCCGGTAAACCTCGGCTCTTTTCCGGGGACTGTCGTTCACTGCCAGTCATTGTTGGCGTGTTCTGTGCTGGAAAAATGGTCGTGTTTGGGTTGAAAAGAGGTCACGTTATGTTGAGAATGTTTTTGTTGTTTATAGAGAAGTTGTTTTAAATGTACTGGTTGTTTGTTTCATGGCGTGTTCTGCTCACGTGCCCGGGCGTGTTGATACATAATTATGTTATCTACGTGTCACGCACACAGACAATAAGCAAACCCTCTTTGGGCCTCTCCGCTTTCTCTTCAATAAGTTTTAATTTGTGTTTATTCTGCTAAACAATAAGTTAAAAATACCTTTCTTTTCCATCATTACTTTTTAATAAAAAAAAAAATGTAATTTTTAAAAATTATTTTATATTATATATTATATTGTTTGAATGAGTAAATAAAAATATCACTTGATGTTAATAAAAAAAAACAAAAAAACAAGTGAGCTGAAGTATCAGAGAGCTTCTTCAAAATAAAATAAAATAAAATAAATATAAAAAATTTAAAATTAATAATGAAAAAATAAAATGAACAACATAAGTATTGTATGAAATCTAAGAAACAAAAGCAAAACAACAGATCTTATTAATTCGCTAAAAATTTATTTCCCAGTTAACCTCTAAATAATAACAACAACAACAACAACAACAACATAAACGTATCAGTTATCAGTCTGGGAAGTAACCAGTGTATAAACGTTGCTCGCTGCTAATGGATGAAAAGAGTTGATGCATTCCTAGATAAAAGCATGTTACATTCGTCAAAGGACTACTTAAAACATATTCAGTAATTGTAAAACATTCTTTCACGGTCATATCAAAAACATAATAATAATAAAATAAAAAAAGAATGGATGCTGACAATAATTTATAGTATATAATCATTCTGTAACACTAACAAACCTTACCGACAAACATCGTATCATTTCCTTATAATTTTATTATACTTTGTGCACTATTCAGTTCGGCCATAACGTGAATCTTTTAATATATTAATGTAGTGCTATAGAAAATAGGTTTTTTTTTTCTTTTTGGTATATTTTGCACCAATGAAATCTTAGTTTTTATTTGCTGCTTATTGGTTTGACGATACCCCACGAACCATGACCCATAATCAAATGACGTGATGCTAAGCAACGACGTATGACTACGACATAAACGAACATTAATAGACTTTTCCATTTATTTCACTATAAAATGTATCAATTCGTTTGTGGTTTTTCATTTTTTTGCTTGTTTTAAAAAAAAAAAAAAACTTTTAGTTCCTTTATTTTCTTTCAGGGTCAGTTTGGTGCGAAGACTAAAAAAAAAAAAAAAAAAAAAAAAAAAAAAATAAATGAAATAAAATAAAATGAAATGAAATAAAATAAAATAAAAAGAAGAAAACACAACACAAACCAAATTAAGGTTGTAAAATTCAAAATAAAATAAAATTTAAATAAATATTAACACGCCAATGAAATGTAAAATACTGGTCGTTTCACCACCATTTGCCGAATCACCTTTCGTTTCTAAAACAGAATCGTAATTATATGAATGTCTTGCGAGCACGCGCTGCTTCCACTGGCACGTGAACGTCTCGAGCTACTTCGCAAGCAGACGGGTTATTTCGCTATACTTAGGTATCACTAATTATCGGTTTGCCTTTAAACCGGCAGATACAGTTTCGACTCGATTGCTCGCAGTTTAATTTAGTGGGACAGTCAGTTGAAATTTAATAAGGTGAAACTACACTTATGGACATTTTTAAAGCTTTGCTTCCCTCTCGCGAAGTCGGTGCGCCACGGAAATAGCCGAAAAGCGTGCGCGCGCAGACGTGACACTTGCCGCCAGGGATTAAGCGCCGTCTGTTGGTGGGTTACTGACGTTCCGGTGTAAACTGAATTAACTGCCCTTTGTGATGAGCTATACAGAATAAAAGAGCGAGTGTTAGTTGTGTTTCAGTTTGTCCGGTGTAAATGTTTTTAATTTTTTATTATTAGTAGTAGTAGTAGTAGTAGTAGTATCAGTATATAAGTAGTAGTAGTGGTAGTAGTAGTGTAGTAATGGTAGTAGTAGTGTAGTAATGGTAGTAGTAGTAGTAGTAGTGTTTATTGTTCTGCTGATGTTGTTCTCGTTATTATAGATGTCGTTGTTGTTGTAGAGTTACGAAGATAAAATTAGACTGCAAAGTGCTACCATACAATGCAATAACAATAACAACAGTAGAATCAGTAATACAAATAAAAATAACAATATTAAAAAGAAGAGGATGAAGACTGGAAACAATTAAAAAATAAAATGGAAATAAAATAAAAAAGAATAGTAACAGTATTAATGATGTCAGTAATACCAAAAATGGTAATCATATTGATATATATTGCACATTTAACACTGACAATAAAAATATCTGAGACCACAACTTTAAAAATAGTAATAAATAAACAAACAAATAAACAAACAAATAAACAAATAAATAAATAAATAAATAAATAACTTAATGATATAAGTAGAAATGAAGCTCAAAGGAAATGTTTGCAGAACAAAATATTTGGATCATTTCTTACAAGATTTTAAAATTTGTATTTATTAACTTATTTATATACAAGTTATTATTATTACTATTATTTTAAATTTGGTCTTGTTGAATATATGGTACATTTAAGAACAACAACAACACAACAACAACAACGACAACGACAATAATAATAATAATAATCAGAATCAGAATAATACTACAAAACAAATATTTCTGGATTAATTTATATAAAAATAATTTTAAAAAACAACAAAAAAACACACTATAATTTAATATGTGCCATCATCTTAACACACAATTTTACAAATTCTTTTGAAACTTCAACTTTATCAGTTAAACTTTGTTTTATTTTAGAAAAAAAAAAAAAAAAAAATAAACAAACAACAACAACAGTTTACTAATAATAACTATAATAATATTATTAAAGTAACAATTTTAATAATAATAATAATAATAATAATAATAATAAAACGGTTAATAACAATTTTAATAATAATAATAACAATAATAATAATAATAATAATAATAATAATTTTAATAATAATAATAATAATAATGATCATCATCATCATAATAAAACGGTTAAATAAATCAGACACGCCCTCTGAGAGTTTTTCGCGAGCTGAAAATCCGACCTAAAATTGCACATTATAGTTTAACAGAACATGATGTTTTTTTCTCCGTGTGAACAACATTTATCTCTGTCTTCAAAACAAAATACATCAAATGAAAATCAAATAATACATTTAATAATGCGTTTATCTAAAAAAAATAAATAAATAAATAAATAAATAATAGCAATATAATAATAATAATAATAATAATAATAATAATAGAAAATATAAATAAACAAACAAACAAACCAAACAACTAAATAAATAAACAATAAATAAATAAATAAATAAATAAATAAGCAAGCAGGCAATAAAGATTCAATCCTTGTATAAAACTACCGGTTTTCAAGTTTCCTATCACAAACTGAAATCTCTTGAAAGACGCGGCGATAATTCTCCAGTTTACTCTTTATTAAACACCATAATTTTGCTTTTGTACATATTTTGTTAACTATTTTAAGTGATAAAACACAGTGATATACACACACATATACATATATATGTGACTTTGTAGCGATTGTATTTTAATCACGTCTTCGTAATTATAGAAATAGCTAGTGCCTCGGTCTGAAAAGGTTTTTTGTTTCCATTTTGGCAAAGTATTAAATTCCTACGATTGTAGTACCTCAGTCTGATTTGACAATTTTTACTAATAGCTATTTTAAAAAAATATATATTTCTCTAATTTAATTTTTTTAAATTTTTTCTTTAATTTAATTTTTAATTTTTGTTTTTATTATTTCTTTAAAACATTATTATATTTGTTGTTGCTGCTGCTATTATTACTATTACAATAATCATGTAAAACTGTTACGTCAGCTAGTTTTCTTTTCATTCCCGCTACAACAACTAACACTACTATTACTATTGCTGCTATCACCATTACTATTACCAACATTATTGCTGCAATTCTTACTCTGTTTACTGCTACCACCACCAGTACTATTAATATTACTGATGTTGCTTCAGTGATTGAACAGCTAGTGTGTCTCTTTCTCCGTTTGTGCTTTTCTGACTGTCCATTCTCTCTTTGTCTCTCTGTGTATCTGTCTGCTGTCACATAGGTTTTTAACTGAACCAGCCTTTTTTCTGTGGGTCGCGAGATCGTTCTTGAACGAGGGTATGTTATAGCTTTTTTCAACTTGACTTGGAAGCAAGAACAAATAAAAATGTGTAGATAGGTTTGGGAACCGTCATAGTGAATACAGATTCCTTTTGTACTGTCTTTGGTTGATGAAAATATGGCAACCCTAGATATTACTGAACCAAAATTTTTAAAGGGGGTCATCTGCCATAATAGGCCGAGGTAAGAAAAAGGTTGAAAACCAGAGTGTTATCAGAGTATCTCTACTTCTCTCTCATTCTCTGTATTTCAGTCAACACACACGCTATTTGTCTCACGCATATGTATTTACTGTTACCAGTATAATAAAATACAACACTGATCGATTGAATAAACTGGGTTTTATATATATATCACGGCAAACATATAGTTTTGTATTTCAACCATATCGATTAGTTGAAATGGATGCTTTAAAAAAACAAATTTTAGCTGTAACAAAAATAGGATAAACAACTGTTATACACCCATGCCCTTACAGGTATACAAAATTTATATTACTATAATAACATTTGAAATTTGCAAACAGAAAAAGAAAACGAAAAGAACATACGTATGAATAGTTACAATAAATAAATAATAACAATAACAGGACTTGCTCATTTATAGTCAGTTAATTTCAAATAATAGATTTTCCACTTATGTATCAGACGCCACTTTATGAGAAATATGTCGCACGTGCCATTCGATGCCGTCACGTGACTGAACGCGGACATTATTTCAGCCGATAACGGATTTCTGTATCGCAGTCGCGAAGTCTTCTGTGTCTCGTGCGGTGGAGAACTGTCGCGATATTCTTCTTCCTTCCTGCTGCCAATAACATCTCTGTAAGTAGCGTCTTTGTTTTACTTCGTACCCCGTCTCTGAGACAACAACGTGTTTTCTTCACCAGACTGGTTTAATTCAGACACAGCAGACGATGTAAACCACTCAGTTTACTCCGACCCAGCGTAATTTGATAGTTTTTAGATTATCGGGTTTTGCGGGGTTTATTGAAGTAGGTGGAGGGGTGGGGATATTTTATTTTATATTTTTTTAAATATGAAAATGGTGTAAAAGTGTAGTGTATTAATGTTATTAATTAACGTTATGAAAAGAAATAATTAGATTTTGAGTTCTATTTGTTTTGTTATTATTTTCTTTATTTTTTCAGAAATTACGAATACACTTGGTGATTATTGCCCTTTGTTATCTAAGATAACGAGTGTTTGTGTGAGGGTTCGTTTGGGGTTTTGTCAAATGGTTATAGGATTAAAAAAAGCATAAAAGCATTTTTTTTTTTTTTTTTTTTTTTTTATCCAGTGTTGCTTTAGTTAATTCATGTAACAAGTATTTAAGATATACTTGAAAAAGTGATTATTTCATTTTTAAATTTAAAGTTTGAAAATTATTAAAATATAATAATAACAAATTGAATATTGTTTAAGAAAATTAGGTTTCAAATGGTTTTTATGATAATTAACTGATTTTGCCTATGTATTGAAACATGCAAATGTGAATGATAGGTTGAGTAATCATTTAAGGAATTAAATATTGAATAATACATTTGATCATTGCTAGTAGATGTATTGTATATTCACTTTAATTCAGCACCAGAAACAAGATTATCATTAATAAAGTAAATACAGATGACACTGAGTATGAGTAATTGTTTATCTTTTTATCTTACTTAAGGTTTTCATGATATATTTTTTCTTTTTTCTTTTTTAAACAAGGAAGGAATTTGAAAGATTATTTCTATTTTTAAATAAATTTTCTTTGGTTTTTCTCATGGACAAAAAATAGAATGCATTAAGTTAAAAGATCAGAGCTGATAAAAACAAATTCATCACTGCCTGGTCTTGATGCCATTGTTTTGTTAAAACATTTTTTTTCAGGTCAGAAACACCACACAACAGAAATGGTTTAATTGGCTATAAATATATATAAACAAAAATAAACACTACCCAACTAGAACCTCATATGATTAAAACCTATTTTATACATATGAAATGTGTCACAACACATTACCATAAATTTGAAAAGATAAATTGCACATTTGCTGCACCATAACCTTATAGAATAAAATGCATAAAGTCTAAGCTAGCATAAAATAACATAGAATTCATTCTATAGCAGTGAGAAGTGTTATTATAACTGTAGAAATGTAAAAAAAAATTATGTTATTCAAAAAAGGAAAAATAATTCTTTTGACTTTAATCTGAGTATTGCATCCTGGTATATTTTATCTTTAGATAATTCTAGCATTACAAGGCTGCTGTATTTCAAGATAAAGAGATATGTCATTTGTAATCTGTGGTGTGCTTTACATTCAGTTTTATCGTCATACAACCAAATGGCCTGAATAAATTTTAAATATTTACAACTGCTGTTTATTTGTATCATAAACCACGTCCATAATAATCTGACAATTAAATAAGTTTATATATGCATATGTATGTATGTAAGTGTGTGTGTGTGTGTGTGTGTGTGTGTTTTATATATATATATATATATATATATACACACACATATATATATATATATATGATTTAATTTATGAAAGGACTGAAATGTTTCTAGCATATACAGTCGAGGATAAAAGGACAAATTGGTGTGTAGTAACAAGGGATACTTTTATTATCCTTCACCCACTTGGTGAATCAGCTTCCTTGTTTGCAGCTAAATCTGTTATTGTTTGGAAATGACCTAATTTCTCAGTGTCACTGCAATCCTGCATTCATGTAAAGAGAATGTGAAACTATAAACAGAGGAATTTTTTTTTTTTTTTTTTTTTTTTTTTTTATAAGATTGTACATTTTTGTTATATCTTCACATTTTTTTGCTGAACCTATAACATGCAGCAGTTTTGTAAATGTTTTTTGTTTTACACAAAAACACATTGATCCACAGTTAATGATTTTGGTCTTTTAAAACATTTAGTTACTAAGGATCAGATTCTTAAGCAAGTGGGGTGTGGGGTGTGGGTGCATGTGTGTGGAGATGGGGGAGTGTGCATGCATGTCTGCATGTGCAAGTGCACACACATGCATGCCTATTTATTTTGATTTATTTCCAGATCATGTCAGGACTGGTTAAACCAAAGAAGTACAACTGGAAAGACTCCAACCTGGCTCTGTTTGGATCTGACACAGAGAAAACTGTGAAAAGTAAATCTTATTTTAACAACAACAACAACAAAATAAATAAATAAATAAATAAATAAATAAATATATATATATATATATATATATATATATATATATATAATATTGAAAAAATAAATAAATAATATGAACAAAAATAAAGTAGTAATAAAGCAACAATAAACTGATTGAGTTACTCAGTGGTAATCATAAACAGTTGAAATAGAAATATTTATGTTGCTGCTGCTAGTGTTGCTGTTGGTATTAGTATTTTACTTTTTGTCTCTGTTAAACACGTTCAGTGTGTCTCCTTGTATAAATGATAGCTTATCTGTATCCAGGTGATAACAAAGCTAAAGTAAATATTCTGTGTAAGCAGATCACTTGAAACATTCAGCTTCTTAAGGTGCTTTATCAACAGAATTGTTGTAGATAATCAAGTCCAACTAAAACTTTTAAAACAATTTTACTTTACAGTTTAGTTTATTTTCATTTTAATGGATATGCTTAAATTAAAACAATTATTACTGTTACCACATAACTGCTTCCATTAGTAAGCTAATTAATAAGTCTTACTTGCAAAAATACCACTACAATTACCACCCCCACAACCACTACCACCACTACCACCACCACCACCACTACCACCACTACTACTACTACACTACTACTACTACTACTACAGTCACTTCCCTCACTACTATTATTACTACTAATTTTCTTGTAAACTTAGTGTTTTATTATTACACTTTAGTGACAGCAAAATTGTTAATAATAGTTAATAATGTAACTGCCAGTATTATTGTTATTCCTATTTCAGAGGAATCTGCAGAGACAGAACCAGCTTGGAAAGGGGCAGGAAAAGAAGTTGGTCTGCAAATCTGGAGAATTGAGGTCAGTTTTATAATAAATAATAAATTATATATTTTGATTAACTGAACTTGAGGGTGTGGAATGACAGTATGGATCTATAGTGAGACAGAAAAAGTAAATGTTAGTTTATTTTGTTGAAGATAAACATTAAAATATGGTTTTCAGTATGTATTACATCTGTAATTAATTTAATATTGGATAATTATGAAGGGAAATGGGTATATTTTGAATTTACATTTGCATATAATTATAGTTGAGTTGTATTGAAACTTGTTTTAAATGTAATACTGCCTAAAGATAAAGCAGTAAAATAAAATAGTTTTATTTTCATTGGCAGAAATTTAAAGTGAAGCATTGGCCAAAAGAAGATTATGGCAAGTTCTTTGAGGGAGATTCTTACATAATTCTTAATGTAAGTTTGTTTATGGTGATGAGATTGATAATCATGTTGGCATAAAAATCTTTCAGGGGAGATAACTGTTTATAACATTTTAATGTTTACCTATCAGATTGTTAGTTTTAATTATAATGCTTCTTCATTAAAATGCTTCTGAAATGTTAAATATTAGTCGTGATTTATACATTGCAGAGCATACTAACAGAATATTAAGAGGAACATTATTAAACAAAACAAATATATTGTTTACACTGTGTAATGTTTTAGAATTATGATACAGTTTTGGGTTTGAGATATTTTGTGGTAGGTGTATTTCATACCACTTTCTTTGCAGACTTACAAAGAGGAAGACAAGCTGATGTATGATGTGCACTTCTGGATTGGAAAATACAGCACACAGGCACTGTGCATTATCTTACTTAACACACACATGTACATAGATATCTATATATATAATGTTTTAATGTTAGCTATGACACTATGAATTAACAAAAATGTTCCAGTTACTTGATAACTCGGGATGATTATTTTACATTCCAGTCTTTCATAATTAAATCAAATATCAAATAGCTCTTTCACTGTTATCACTGTTTTTCTGTCATTGTTCATGTCTCAGTGTTCACTGTTTGGTTTGTTTGTCAAGGACGAGTATGGAACCGCTGCGTACAAGACTGTGGAGCTGGACACGCTGCTCGACGACCTCCCAGTGCAGCACCGCGAAGTGCAGGGTCACGAGTCACAGCTCTTCCTCAGTTACTTCAAAACCATCAGGTGAAACCGCTTTTACTGTTACTTCAAAACCATCAGGTGAAACCACTTTACTCTCAGTTACTTCAAAACCATCAGGTGAAACTGCTTTTACTGTTACTTCAAAACCATCAGGTGAAACCGCTTTTACTGTTACTTCAAAACCATCAGGTGAAACCGCTTTTACTGTTACTTCAAAACCATCAGGTGAAACCGTTTTTACTGTTACTTCAAAACCATCAGGTGAAACCACTTTTACTGTTACTTCAAAACCATCAGGTGAAACCACTTTTACTCTGTTACTTCAAAACCATCAGGTGAAACCACTTTTACTGTTACTTCAAAACCATCAGGTGAAACCGCTTTTACTCAGTTACTTCAAAACCATCAGGTGAAACCGCTTTTACTGTTACTTCAAAACCATCAGGTGAAACCGCTTTTACTGTTACTTCAAAACCATCAGGTGAAACCACTTTTACTGTTACTTCAAAACCATCAGGTGAAACCGCTTTTACTGTTACTTCAAAACCATCAGGTGAAACCACTTTTACTGTTACTTCAAAACCATCAGGTGAAACCACTTTTACTCTGTTACTTCAAAACCATCAGGTGAAACCGCTTTTACTGTTACTTCAAAACCATCAGGTGAAACCGCTTTTACTGTTACTTCAAAACCATCAGGTGAAACCGCTTTTACTCTCAGTTACTTCAAAACCATCAGGTGAAACCGCTTTTACTCTCAGTTACTTCAAAACCATCAGGTGAAACCGCTTTTACTGTTACTTCAAAACCATCAGGTGAAACCGCTTTTAATGTTACTTCAAAACCATCAGGTGAAACCACTTTTAATGTTACTTCAAAACCATCAGGTGAAACCACTTTTACTGTTACTTCAAAACCATCAGGTGAAACCGCTTTTACTCTCAGTTACTTCAAAACCATCAGGTGAAACCGCTTTTAATGTTACTTCAAAACCATCAGGTGAAACTGCTTTTACTGTTACTTCAAAACCATCAGGTGAAACCACTGTTACTCTCAGTTACTTCAAAACCATCAGGTGAAACTGGTTTTACTCTTAACTACTCTATTTGAAAAATACTGAAACACATGTAATTCAGTATTGTAAGAAATATACACTGTTTAAATATTAACATCAGACTGTAAATGCTTTAGACTTTAGATCTATTTTCAGTACTTCAGAAAGTTTTGCCTGTCTAAAGACAACTGATGCTATAGTTTTTGTTATTGTTGCTGTTGACTCTGTTGTTACTGGTGTTTATGCTGGTACATTTGTTATTTTACAAATACCTGTTCCTGATGCTGTTCTGTTTTATTATTTTCTCTGTTTCTTCATTTCCAGGCTGCTAAAAGGAGGAGCTGATTCTGGCTTCCGTCATGTGGAGCCGGAGAAGTACAAACCACGACTGCTTCACTTCTCAGGAACCAGGAAAAGCATCGTCGTTAAAGAGGTTTGTTACTCAACACTTTCAACACCTCACATTTGAACGATTATGTAGATGTCATACAGCATGCATGAATTTACAGTGAAATACAGATGTGATGACAACATTTTGAACTTGTGAAATAGTGTGTATGAAGTTTCCACTAATTGTAGTTTGATGTTTTGCAGGTGTCGCTGAGTAAGTCGTCACTGAACTCAGACGATGTGTTCATTCTGGACTTGGGACTGGAAATCTACCAGTTCAATGGGAAAAATGCTAACAAAGATGAAAAATTTAAGGTAAAAAAAATAATAAACTGTAATAAACCAAAGTGAATGTTAAAGATTTCTTCTAAAATGTTTTATTTTATTTAATAAATGTAGCACAACTGTTAAAAAACTGAAACTGAAATGGTTGACTTTAAACAGCTGACTTCAAAAAAACTGATAATTAGTAAATGTCAAATATATAAATATTTTACATCAACTTGCCATGTTATGTACACATATCTACACATACTTTTGAGTTTAGTTGATTATTTTGACCAGTTATCTCCCTTCGTTCACAACCCTGCACTGTTGTTTATTACAAGAAGCTCTGTGTCACAATTTCTTTACTGCTCACTAGAAAAATGTTTTGTATAACAGCAGCTTTCATCAGATTCATCTGTATGATTTTTAACTCTCTATGAAGTGTAGCTATATTTTTTTTAGATAGATGTGATTAATATCTGCTAGACCATATATAACCAGTTTTATGATGCTACAAATTTGAAACTGCATAGCTGAGAAAGCAGTTGATTCACACACACACACACACACACACACACACACACACACACATTACATACATTACATACATTACATACAAAGCATAGTGTCTTCAAGCAAGGGGAACCATGCAAAGGGTTTTGAAAATAGAAGCAGGGGCCTGAAACAACAAACACTAAACCATTCTAACATGTCACTGTAACAATATGATGTCTTTGTGATCACTGTGTGTCACTTGTTCCTTGCAGGCTGCACAGTTTTGTCAGCAGCTGGAGTCTGAGAGAGGGAAAGCCAGTACTGAGGTGTTGGATGAAGATGATGTAGACTCTTCTGTATGGAACTTTGAGATTCGTAATACACGTTTAATAATAATAATACTTGATTAATTTACAATTTAAAATAATTAAAATATTTAATTTCATTGATACGAAGTTGTTTGATATTGTATATACATATTTTTTTAAATATAATTATTTTTGTATTTTATACTCTAAAGTTTCGAACTTTTCTAATAGAATCAAAATTCTACTCATTACCAGACTATGATACCTTCCCCCATCCAATGGCGTTAATTGAAAAAGTAATTACTGAATGATTTCTGCTGAAGATGTGCTTAGTCTCTTGGTCACCAGACTGGATTGGTCATCCATGCATGAGAGCTATGGGTGGACTGCTTTGAAGGCTATTAGTTTTCTTAACTTAAAATCTTTTTTATAAGAAAAGTTTCGAACTTTTCTAATAGAATCCAAAATTCTACTAATACCGAATTATGATACCTTTTAATTTATTGTTTCAGGGGAAAAAAATAATTAAAAAACAAAAAAAAAAACAAAATTTCTTGATTCATTTTTCTTCAGAAATTCTATATGTATGAAATTGTTTTTTAGAATGAGTTCTACATCAACATGCTGTTGTTTGAGGATGTATTTGTTCTGAATACCTGTCTGTAGATCTGTTAGATGTTTTAATAAGAATACATTTCTCAAAAACAGGATCTGTTTTCAGGACGTGTAAAAACTAAAACTGTTTTTGTCCTGGATGGTTCTAAAACTGGTCTGTTTGTCTGGATTGGAATGTTAAAAAGCATACACTTGATTTATACCTTCCCCACAAAAAAAACGAATATTATTTTTTGTACATTTTTAAGTTTATTTCTCAAATGTAAAAATATGACAGTAAACAAAAGGCTTGAGAGGATGTACGTTTCATCTTCATCATGTGTTTAATAAAAATTCATAAATATTAAAGTAATAACACACACACACATATAGCAGTATCCTCAATTTTATCAGACTTGAGTTAATTTATTTCAAAACAAGGTTGTTTTTAAAACTCGTATAAAACGTATAGTCTCCATGTTTTCACATGAGTAATTAAAATGTGAGATTCTTGTCACCAGCAGTCCATGTTATTACTGATGTCTTTCTGAATTCTTTCAGAACTACCTGATGACGACCACACATCCACTGATTCCAGTGACTTGTGTCGGTGAAAACCAGAAATGCCAGTCTTTTGAGGCAGCCATTGCAGCCTGAGAGACACAGAACTCGACACATTTAATAAACACGTGTGTTGACTGGACTCGTTTCTAATGTCAATTGTGACGATGCTTATTGAAACTAAATTTGCTATGTTGAGTAAATCATCTTTCAGTGGATTTTCATAATTTGGTCCATTTTCGGTTCTCTTGCATTATTTTTATTTGTTTGTTTATATTTTCTTTAAAACATTTTTTGGTTGGAAGGGGAAAATTTGTCAGATATATGCTCATAAATTAACTCTACATTAATGTCTGGTGTGTCTAAAATCATTCTTGTATGAAGGTTTTATATATATATATCTATATTTTACTAATGTTTTCATTAACTTTCAGATGACAGCATTTATTACTGTTCATTATTAACCAGTTCTTACACTAATATTTTCCAAATTTAGAACAAAAATCGAGCAATAGATTTACATTTTTCTTTATTTTTGAGAACATCTTTTTATGACAGTTAATCGTGACAAATTTAAATTCTGATTTAATGCTAATAAATCATATTAAAATATTTTTATTAATATTCCGTATTTAATCATTTTGTACGAATTTATATCACTATTTTAACCTGTCACAAACGAAGTAAATATTGCATATTGCGGAAAATTCCACGGATTTTTTCTTAAATATTAATTTCATTACAGAAAAGATATCTTACAATTAAAACCCAACCCTAACCATTTTAAAACGTGTTTGCGTTCAAAACACTTCCCACCCTCAAAATTACTTGTAAAAATTGTGTAACTTGATAATTTTTCCCACATATTTACACCGCCGATTTAGTGTATCAAATTTACCGCATGCACGCACACGCACGAACGAATTACTAAAACTGAATATCAGTAGAAAAACTTGGTCACTGTTTTAATATAAACAGAGCTACTCGGATTAACGTTTTTCTTCCCCCTCCCCACCACAGTACAACACACTATTAGTCAAAGAAAAATGATACATTAATATTAAACATTTAAGTCTCTTACTAAATGTATGTGATGTTAACAAATGAAATATAACAACAAATTACACTACAGTGAAATCTTACAATTTTCCGTAAGTAAATTCTTATATAATTTGTTAATCGGTTTATAATTGTTTTTCTTCTTTCATACAATAAAAATGGTGCTTTAATAAAAACAAATATTTAAAACTGCACAAAGTCCGTCTTGTTGTCGGTAGTCAAGAACATGATGTCACCAATACTACCAGTTATCCGTTTATGGGTGGGGTTTTTTTAATATGCATTTTAATTTATTTTAAAACTGATAATGGTGGTGATGATGATCTTAATATTATTATCGTTTCGCTTCATTTCGTTGCAGAGTTTTTCTGTCTTCAGAAATCGGTTCGGAAAATACATTTTCCCAGTATAATTATCTTCCTAAAGAAAAGCAAATGACAAAGTAGTCTCGATAATTCTAATGGCGTCACTAAGGCAGATGTTCCAAGACGGGTGAAACCTCTTAAGATTAGCGAAGTTTGAAGTTTTCTCAGCACCACACCCTACTTTCCTGTTTACGGGAAGGAGCAAATTAAAGATCCCTTACTGCGAATCGAAAGCAAGTAGACTATCGCAATGAGGCGTCAGTGTCGTTTTTAAAGTATGAAGTTTTTGAAAATCAACGTATTCGCCGATACCAAATTCTGATAGGCATTAAAAAATAAACAACAAAAATAAAACAAACGCCTACCTCCACATAATAAGAAACAGTTCATGTAATACCGCTTGTTAATTCAGAGCCGTTCTTCTATTTTCTTTTTAAAGATTATTTTAAGATAAACTTTGCACATATGATCCAAAACCATCGTATCCTTCACTGAAACTATTAATATTTTCAAACTATGTTATCACTGATTTTTGTTTGTCTTATTTCTTCGTTTATTTTTACATAATGATTAATAATTTAGCACAGAAGCTCGCTTGCACGCAGAAATGCACTCATAAACAAATACACACACAGGTACAATATACCTTGGTACAACACACCTTGGTACAACATACGTATTAAAATACCTGTTTAGTAAAAATGTGAACCATTCTTTTCCCCATCTTCCAGATGACCGTGTTAGAATGTTCACGTACAGTTAACATTCATCCTTGTAATTGTTTCTGTTTTTTTTTTACTTTCTTTTATCAGCGTGCCAAGAATATTTTCAATAATAAGGAAAACGAATTATGAACGTGACTGAAGATGAACACAAATACACACAAAACGCTCAGTTTGTAAGTGCGCGTGAACGCGTTGGAGCGAGAAGAACGAAACGAGAGCACGAAAATCAGAGAATGGTTGCACTGACTACGTATTCAGGAGAAGATCTAAGATGTTGCTGGGGAGGGGTAATCTAGGTCACCCGCGAGTTCACCGACATAAAAAATACTGAACCAGTGAATTATCACTCCCTCACAAACAACAACAACAACAAACACCAAAAAGATTAAAAAAAAAAAAAAAAAAAAACATTTCATACACAAGATAACCACATATTATTGGCAGGTTTATTTATTTATTTATTTATTTATTTATTTATTTATTTATTTATTTCATCATCATCTTTTATGTATTTTTATTTGACATCTCCCATATCAAAAACTTACTGAAATTCCATTCACTTATAACTGCGGATGTAGAAAATGTAAAACAGCAGTACAACATCACTAAAACACATAATCAGAATGACAGTTAAAAATAAAAACAAAGACAGAAAATATATCCGTTTTAATATTTGCACAAGCATCATACGTCATGTTCTGAACATAGTAACAACTGCTACGCAAAACAAAGATAAAATATGTACAGCTCAGCTTATGTAGTCTATAATTTTCTACTGTCTACTAATTATTACTTGAAGCACACTATATATTTACATATTCGAGATTCACAGCTGGTATGATTTTAGTCTGTTGAGCTAAATCTGCAGCCAGTCTTCAAAAACATGTGTTTTCCATTTAGTTACGGAGCAGCAGTAGTGAACGTGTTTAGGTGTATGTGCGTTTGTCTGCGTGTGAAATTAAAACAGTAAAAGCGAATTAAGACAGAAGCTAATATTTGTTTTGTTACCGTAATAAAACATTGATTTGGCCGATGGAAAAGGATATGAGCCTGATTCGAATATGACTCCACTAAAACAGTTCCAAGATTACACGATGAGCTTTGACTTAAGTACTATTTACGAATTCACGATTACATGTTCTTATCCTCATTTAATACTGTTCGTTTCAGTCATTCTCAGCTCTTAATTACTGTTCTTAATTAAAACAGTCCTATCTGTTGTACGTAAATGCACCAGGTTTTACATGTGGTGTCTTCAGAAATCTGCTGGGAAGTACGGTCCTGAGATCACGTGGTGGTTTGATGAAAATGTTAGTGACAGGCTACGCAGCCGTGGAACTGGCTGTGCCATTTAGATGATGCAATTCACTCTCCTTGATAGTGTCTCTGTAACAGTAACAACAATGTTTAGTATTACATGGGAAATTTAGTAAATAATATAAAATATTTAATGAACGTAATGTGGGGGTTTTCCAAATCAGTTACACCCAATAGCTTGGGATAAAAACCTGATTAAAGTAGAGGTTATTATATTTTAACAAATTTTTTTATTTGCTGTGTTGTATTTCTAAAAATCTGGTTAAAGTGCAGTTCAGATCTAGGGCCTCGACATAAAACATAATATTTCTTATGTGCTAAGTGTTGTATTTCTAAGAGTAAAACTTTCGTACCAGACACCACAGTGAACCCTGGCTACCAGACACCACAGTGAATCCTGGCTACCAGACACCACAGTGGACCCTGGCTACCAGACACCACAGTGGACCCTGGCTACCAGACACCACAGTGAATCCTGACTACCAGACATCACAGTGAACCCTGGCTACCAGACACCACAGTGACTCCTGGCTACCAGACACCACAGTGAATCCTGGCTACCAGACACCACAGTGAATCCTGGCTACCAGACACCACAGTGAACTCTGGCTACCAGACACCACAGTGACTCCTGGCTACCAGACACCACAGTGAACCCTGGCTACCAGACACCACAGTGAATCCTAGCTACCAGACACTTCTACTAATCAAACCAGCAGACGAGGATACGTACTGAAAGCGATGGTCGCTGTTTCCCATCATCTCCCCGTCTCTAATCGTCTCCGGCAATTCCTTGCTGAACGTTTCAGGAAGTGCAAGGGAGAGTAATCCCGCAGCGACTAAAACTGAACCGAATATCAGAAGCGGCAGACTGTCACCGAACTGCCCACCGATGATCAGTCCCTGAAATAACAATAATAACAATAATAATAATAATAATAATAATAATAATAATAATAAGAAATAACGGGTGAAGTGCTGCAAGAATCGTTTATTGTATACTTTTAAATGACTGCTCTATTTGTTTCTTAAGAATACAAAGGAGATCAAACCTGAAATTACATGATCTTCTGTTATTTATCTATCATCGGGAAAGTACTGTATGTGATAAACTGGATGTGGAGCACTGTCAAGAGAGAAAAACATCACAAAAAGCACTGATAAGGGTAAGTTCTTCGACCAGTCATCTCTCAGGATGACGTCCTAAAACTCAGCTAAAGCCCGCCTTTGAAAACTATAGCTTACACGAACTTCTGCAGGCTTGTTACTGCTGTCAAACTTTATTATTAGCAAAGGTTGATCTTAAGTTACAACTAAAGCAGTCATTTGCAAGCACACAAACTCGGGTTGCACGTCCACTCTAAGTGCTTTCCAACTAACCAAATCTGCTATATACGGAGACGCGATGGAACCTAACTTGGCGAACATTGAGCCAAGGCCCATCCCAGAATTCCTCGCTACAGTCGGAAGCAGTTCCAGAGAATATAAATAAATGGTAGCGTACGCCGCACAAGCTCCCGTGTTTCCTATCGTCGCCAGAGTCGTGATGATCCACTGATGATCTGTGGTTGGAAGAAAGAAAAAACAGTGATAAAGAAAAACGTTAAATGTAGATGTGTTAAAGTGCGTCTGTCCAGTGAGTCCGGCTGTCCAGAGCTTTGCTGACCACAGGACCGCTTCTTGTAGGATTCACGAACTCAACGAATCGCCATCGAAGCAGCAATACTGGACCATTGAAAAAAAATATAAAAAAAACAAACAACAACAACAAAACAAATAATATGCACGGGAAAAAATGACAGTTGAATAAAATCACAATTAAATAAAAAAATAATAATAAAACAATAATGAAAATGAAAAAATAAAGAATAGAAAAATCAAAGTAGTGGTGTAGCTTGGTCGTAAAGAAAGTCTATTTTATTTTATTTTATTTTATTTGATACGATTTTATTTGATACGATTTTATTTTTTTAATTTATTTATTTATTTATTTATTTATTTATTTATTTATTTAAATAGTACTTTATACTGAAAATTAATTGATCATCCTCGATCGCACTGTGTTAGGACAGAAGTTTAATAGTTTTAATATCTCCACCAGCCATTTTCATTTATAATTTTTAAAAAGTATCCAAAATACTAGTTTAGACTCTGGACGTTTCAAAACAAAAATGGACGAACAGCAAGCATTTGTTATTTTTATTTTACCTACAATATTACTTTAATATACTGCTGCCATTTATTTAGTTAGTTTTAATTTATTATTATTAATATTAGTTATTATTATTAGTGGTAGCGGTAAAATTTTTTATTAATTACTATATTTATTTATTTGTTTGTTTGTTTATTTTTATCTGTTTCAATCTATTGTATTTGGATTTTGTTTTATTTATTTATTCACTTTACATTTTTCAGTACAATGACTGCGACTGAATGAAATAATGTAATCTTTTCGGTCGTACATATCTGTTATGTGTTTGTGGTACTTCACATTAACTCGTATGTTGTTGTTATATAAGGTTTGCACAAACAAGAAACTTCCTGAGGAATGTCCAGTATAAAAATGAGAAAACTAACTTCCATTAGAGACCAGTCTGGGAATAATTGTAAGACTGCAAGCTATACCACTGGTTAACATAGAATAACAATGCAGCCTCTTTCTTCCCAGTTTGTCTACCACCAGCAGACACAATATGTATGCGACGAACTCGAAAACGTTGAAGATGAAGTAGTTCGCGTAGACGTTGCCTGAAAGGTTCACGATGTTGAGACTCATGCCGTAAAAACCCATTCCAATGGTAAGCCTGAAAAATACCACGCCGAAAGAGAAGAGAAAAATGGATTATTACTGATTCAAAGAAAGTTTAGTTACAACGCCGGGAGACCTGCAAGAAAAGCGATGAGATGAAGCAGTAAATCAGTCAGTCAGTCAATCACCTTTTCTGTCACATTCTAATCAAAACTAACCTTTGCTAACAATTTAACAATAAAATGAAAGCAGTTCATGCTAAAACGTAGGCCACAAAATCAATTCTCTGCAAAGACTCCAGTTCTTATACAACGATTCTGCTGTGGCAGATAAATTTGACAGTTGTTGTGTCCATGACTTTCTTTCTGGTTTAAGTAACAGATATATTAATCTTTATCCAAGGATTCAGGTTTTTCTTACACTTCAGTCAAATGAAAAGCATAACCAAACCAGACACAATCATATAAATACAAAGCTTATTTACAGTTTAAAATTCAGATAAAAATTAGTAAAGGAATTCAGATAATAATTCATTTCCTAATATCTGATGTCTTTTAAGAGTCTGTGGTGATCATCTTCGCATCTCCGAGTTACGTATCTGCAATGTAAAAAGCAGAAGGAGATATAATCTTGCATGAGTGAGATATGTCTTGATGTCCAGCATGATGGGTCAATGATGTTTATTGTGATCTGACAAACTGAACTGTTTTGTATAGAGCAGATGGTGGAAGAGATAAATAACTAAATTAAGAAGGAGAGTGTTAAGATTAGTTATCATTCATTTCAAGAATAATTTGGAAGATCTTAAAGACTTTAACGTATGCTAGCCTGAACAAAATAATCTTGTCTGTGAGAATCTCTCAGAGAATTTGACCTGAGCATCTTTATATAACACACATTAAAAAGTACGACAGCAATAAAATAAAAAATAATACCACACATTGTTGTCCTCGCCAGCTAATTTTCTGTGCCTGACTCAAAGATACTGTTAATTAGTTTATCTAGAATTTCTAAAACGAATCATTTGAAGTAATTATACATTTCAAATTATGAAACATAAATGTTAAAATTAGGAAATTGAAATGAAATACTAATAACAATAACAATAACATTTCAAATTGTTTAACATGAATGTAAGAAATAGGTCGTTAGGACTTGAGAGCGAACAAAGCAAAAATGGCGAAAGCAGACGTGATATTTCGATGTTTGTACTTTCTCTCTCTCTCTTCTCGTGGGTTTGTGTGTGTCTAACAATCATTATGAACTGTGTTACAATAACTGAATTAATGCACAAAACTATTAGTTTAATGACAATTTAATAATAATTTTTTTAATGGGGATGCTTTTATGAATTATAAACAGGAGCGCTACCTGGATTTTCAATATTTTTGTTAATATGTTTAAATGAAATAAATGTTGGCTTTATCTGAAAGAGGCAAGAACTAAATAAGACAATAACAAGACAAGCTGATTTCCTGACACGTTTTAATCAACAAGTACATATCTTATTAATGTTTTACTCTTTTTTTTTTCTGTTATTGTTTTTTGAGTATTTCAAGCGGATTTTATTTTTATTATCTGGTGCACGATTTCACACAAATATTCGTTTTAACTGCTAATTAGGCTCCGTTTTATGATGGAGGCCATCTGTGCCCGATTCTGGACATCATGAAAGCAAGCAGTGTACATCTGTCACAGTGATATTAATTTTTAACTAGACGTTTTCACTGGCTCTCTGACACGTGAGATCAGAGGAACTTACAGTGAATGCAAATTAGTCTAGAACAGAAACAAAACATGCAAACAGGTTTAAATAGCAGTCAGTTTCAACAATACTGGACTACAACACATAACGACAAATTAAACAAAATTTAACTATTAGGGAAAATATACACCCAGTTTCTTTAAAACGAGAAAGAGAGTTAAATTCATGAAACTGTTTGAAGATTACGTAAAGTAATTTCCTTCTTCTCTTAACTAGCTGAAATGTTGATTATGGAAAGACTAAAGTAAAATAAATAACTATAAACAGACCAAACTCTTACTAATTACGCAATGATATAACTAATTATTATATCGTTAAGAAATTTTTAATTAATGAAAAATATTTACCAGTTGAAAAATATTATTAGGCATCTGAAAATCATGATTTTCGATTGAAATAATTTCCAAAATGGTTGAACGTCTTCCGTGTCATGTGCTATGACCTCTTTGAGCAGTTCCGGTTTGAATTCCACATTATTCGACTTGGCCATTTTAAAGAGAATCTTCTCAGCTTCTTTCTTCCGGTTTCTCATCAGCAGCCACCGCGGGGATTCCGGGAGCAGCCTGCGAGTACAGAAAGCTTTGGTAAATTGTCGTAACGTAATAAGCATTAACTAAAGCAGTTTACCTCTCACTTTGTTCTTTCACAAGATATATTTATATTTCCACTGCTCAGACAAAGTTCTGACTCTAACGATGTAATATCTGTTACAGCCAGAATTTCTTCTATTTGTTCTACTTGGAATTCTCCCTCATTTTTGTTTTCAGAAAAGTGATTTAAGGAAATTTTACACAGATGAAAACTCAAGTACGAATTTATACGTCCATGCATAAATCTGTCCATCTGTATGACACTCTGTTTGTGTGCCTGCCACTCTGTCAGTCAGTTCATCCATCCATACAAACGTCCATCAGTCAATTTTCACCCAAAGACCATACAGACATACAGACATACAGACAAATAAACGTTCACGTTAAAACTTACCAGAAATAGGACCAGAACACGACGGCTGGAGCCGCGAATATGAGCTGTCTGTATTTCCATTCTCTCATGACGTAGACGATCCCTGCTACAAGAAGATTGCCAATGCTCCAGAACATGTTCATGATGATTCCAGTGAATCGCCTTTTCGATGGTCCAACAAGCTCAGTGCCTGAACGCAAAGAAATGAACAGTATTGAGAATAGACGAGGCAGTAAATTAGTGAGTGAACGAACGAATGAATACTTCTTCAAAGATATCTACTTATTTCCTTAATTTTAATTGCTATTTGCTCTCCGTAAAAAGTTTCTTGTTTAATGTTGATATGACAGGACCCTCCATGTTGTTGTTGTTGTTGTTGTTGTTATCATCATTATTAATATTAATTTTAGTAGCAGTAGTTTTATCAGTAGTGGTGACAGCTATATAGTAATAGTAAAACAATCATGACGACGATGATAATCATCAACATCATCATGGTCATAATCATCAGACTTACCATAAACGAAGCCGGATATATAGGCTGCCTGCGACGCTCCACACACCATGAAGATGAGCACTAAGAACACGGGGTATGACGTTGCCCACGCCATGCACACGGATCCTACGATGTTTCCCGTTATACCCCCCATCAGAACAGTCTTTCGACCAACGCTGAGAAAACAAAGGTAACAAGAACAATTAACAGTTACACTGATAAACTGGATAAATGTTCACTAAGAAATTACTGTTGTTAGTATCTTAAGCAGTACATTCTTTACCGTCACAAATTAAAAACTTTGAATTTATTTATTTCATAGTCTGTACAGTTGTAATGTGAGTTTTTCTTTCATTTACAGGAATGAATGGATTGATGTATAACTGAATAAATGTATGATTGAACAGATGTGTGACTGGATTGATGTATATAATACACTTACATATCAGAAATGGGTCCAGACAAAACAGAGCCCAGAAACATGGACAACATGACAACCATCTTAGCGTGGACCACATAGAGCTGCTTGTCACACACCATATTCAGCTGAAAAACAAAATAATCATTAAAACATAAACAGTTGAAACGAGCTTTTCAAACGACGTATATACTGAAAGCTGAAAAGCCGTACATCAAAAGTCATTTAATGAAATGATGAACATCAAAGGCTAACGATGAACATCAACAGCTGAAATGATTTAAATGATACACGTGGAATTCTGAAATGATGTACGTGAAATGATATACATCTATATCTGTATCTGAGTTTATTTCTGAAAGTTGATACTTGTAACAACATAGAAACTGGTTAAAATCAGTCTATATTGACAAAAGTGTCCACTTACATCAGTGGAAACCGTTGATCCGTACACAGATTTGTCAAAAACCCAGCGGTGACATTTTTCTGTGGTCCTGTTAGCCGTTGTCACGGAGCTGTTGAAGACGTCGTTATATAAGATGGAGCATCCAGAACCAAGGCTTTGTCCTGGTGTGGTGCTGTTGTCTGTGCTGCAGTCTGTGTAGTTGTTAAAGACGTTGGAGTAAACCTGGCATTGTGAGTATTCAGATTTGTCCTCATCAAACGGGATGCTGATGTTGATGAGGCGTTCGTGAAGTTCACCTTGCACTGCGTAGGTGTCGTTTGTCAACCCAGGAATGGCGCATCTGAAAAATGTATTGTTATTATTCTTGTTGTTGTTGCTGCTGTTGTTACTGCTGTTGTTTTTGTTCGGTATTATTATTATTATTATTATTATTGTCATTGTCATTATCTTTATTATTGTTGTTGTTGCTGCTGTTGTTATTTTTCGGTATTATTATTATTATTATTATTATTTATTTTCATTATCTTTATTATTGTTGTTGTTGTTGCTGCTGCTGTGTTCTTATCATATTTAATCCCCTGCCTTGCTGGAAATGCACATTCCTTTCGTTTATTTTCTTCTTCATCTATTATTCAGAAATAAAAAAAAAAAAAGAACCCAGAGCAATACGCCCTGAAAGACGCTTACAATTCACATGACGTCTTTCACTGAAGATATTTCGTTTTTTGCATCAAAGAAATAAGCCGACTACTACTGGGATAAACGCACTTTGAGAACATTTAAATCTACAGCTTGCTACGTGACGGCTTACTGTTCCCAATAAAATGTCACAGTGAGCTCAGTAAAGATTCGGTCAACTGACAAACGTTACTGTGACCAATCCGTGGAACACTTTTATTTTGCAGGACTCAGACTAGAACACTATTAGTAGATCCACCCCAGTTTTTTATTGTTTTTATGCGAAAACGCCTACGACATTTATACATGTTCACTGTGTTTGATAAGTAACATTTAATAAATATGTATTATTATTATGTACCTGACATCTCTACAATGAAATAATCAATTTCTGTTCATTTCTCTTGCTCTGTTCTCTTCTCTTTTTACTCGTATATAATTTTCTTTTCTTTTCAGCTTAAATAACCATAACTTTAGTTTTACGTTATCGAAATAACTAGCACTCGAGCACGCCGATATTATCTCTCTCAATTTCATACAACTCAAACCACTTCTGCAGATGAAAAGATGGCAATTTACTTTTGAATTCTGAACTCTGGATATGTATTTATGTGTGTGTGTGTACGTATATATCTGTAGTTGTGTGTGCATTTGTATGTCTGTATGTTTAACAAATATAAGGTGTGTTTAAGTATTTTTAAAACGCAGTCAGTCGAGAGTACAGACAAGCCAGCACTTCTCAGCTCTTGTAAAATATTCGACTGTCTGTTACTGCCGCGGCACTCCCTACAAATGTTGCCTCTTTTGTGATGTTTACAGTTAAAACCTTTTTTATTTAAACTTAAATATAGTATGTTATTAACAATAAAACAGTAATAATAATAATAAATACTTAAAATAAATAACAAGTTCAAATTTCAAACTGGCCTTTTCAAAGTCTTATTAAGAAGAAAATATAATGAAAATAACTTGAAAAAAAAAAAAGAAAAAAAAATAGAGAAACGTCTTAATGCACATAACTGATTTCTCGTTTTCTGAAAACCAGATATCAAATTCATGTTCAGAGATTTTGAATCATTCAGCGACATAATGCTGTTGCCGTGGCAGTAAATTACGTCGTTCAAAACATTTTATGTTTTCGAAATCACTGAACCGTATCTTCTGGAAAATTCATCAGAGTCGTGTCCTGTGACAGAAACAACGACACAACGAACGACCTCATTGATTGGCTGAATAAAACGGAAGTGCGTCAGTAAGTTAACAAAAGACAGAAAAAAATTACATACGAACATAAAAAAGACATATTCAGAGAGTGAGACAAAGAGACGGACATGAATGATGTACAAATGAAAATTCTGGTTAGTGCAGAGTAACGTGAAGTCTACACAGATACTTTTCATCTGTATCCGTTTCTGCGTTTCCAAGGAGAAAATTCATCTGCTAACGTTTCTTAATTACCCGAACGTAACCTGACTTCATTTTATGTCAGCGCGTTATAACACACCATACTCTGTTCACGTAATACCGAGTTTTAAACGAATTTCCCAGCTATTAGATAAAACAGCAGAAGACTGAATTCTGAGTCATCAAAAACCATAGCTCCCTTCAGTTCCCATTTACGTTGTTTGCCTGCTAATTACAGCTAATAGCGGAAACGTAGCCGAACAGTTAAATTATCGCCTGCATACAAAGACTGCAGCCATTTGCAAAAAGCCGGTGCGCAGACACAGTTTACATAGTAACAGTTGACATGGTGACATTTGACAATGTAGAGCTCGTCGCTTTTGCTAATTAGAAATTTGTTGTTGTCGTTAGACAAGATGGAATCTTGCCAGGAAAACAAGGTTATCGCAACTGAATAATTCGAAGGCTATGATGCGTGCTTTGATCTCTGTCCGTTAGAAAGAACATAATTATTTAATAAACTCGTGTCAGGCGATAAAAACAGACAACGTATGGACGGAGACAGGGACAAGTGTCGGAAAGTACGGCAGTCGCCCCGGGATTCAACATGCTAGAGGGCGCCACTTACTGAGATCTATAAAGGGGAAAATGTTGAATAATAAATGCAATAAAAATCAAAATCAAAATCAAAACAATAACAAAAACAAAAATCAAAATCAAATCAAAATGAAAAAAAAAAAAAAAAAATAAATAAATGTGAGAATTTCTCAAGTCTAGTCAGACTGCAGATAATTTTAATTATTAATTCTTAATGTTATGGGATCAAACCACGACATAGGAAATTTCCACGACCTTCAACTACGGCGTCGATATTGAAATACACACATCAGCGGCTTTTCTCTCGTGTAACATTAATATACAAGAACAATGGGTCTACACCAAACAGCGTGCAATAATGAAGTGTATTGAAATGTCGATAAGAAAATAAGTATTGATTCACTGAAACCGGTATTGAAAATACGACAATGACAACCTGAATAATCTTTAGACAAAATGTATGCTTGCGGATGTATGCCTGTGTGAATGTATGTGTGTATAAATACATAATTAAATGAATTATACTTGATGAAGAAACAATTTATTATTATTATTTTTTAATATTGGTAAAGATGATACATGGATAACACGTGGTGTGTAAACGAGAACAAGCTTACATATTACAGTGACTACGTCTTTAAGAGATAGACGTAGCGTGGTGTGCAAACGAGAACAAGCTTACATATTACAGTGGATACGTCTTTAACAGATAGACGTACAGTGGTGTGTAAACGAGAACAAGCTTACATATTACAGTGAGTACGTCTTTAACAGATAGACGTACAGTGGTGTGTAAATGAGAACAAGCTTACATATTACAGTGAGTACGTCTTTAACAGATAGACGTACAGTGGTGTGTAAACGAGAACAAGCTTACATATTACAGTGGATACGTCTTTAACAGATAGACGTACAGTGGTGTGTAAATGAGAACAAGCTTACATATTACAGTGTCCAAGTCTTTAACAGATAGACGTACAGTGGTGTGTAAATGAGAACAGGCTTACATGTTACAGTGGATACGTCTTTAACAGATAGACGTACAGTGGTGTGTAAATGAGAACAAGCTTACAAGTTACAGTGGATACGTCTTTAACAGATAGACGTACAGTGGTGTGTAAATGAGAACAAGCTTACATATTACAGTGGATACGTCTTTAACAGATAGACGTACAGTGGTGTGTAAATGAGAACAAGCTTACATATTACAGTGTCCAAGTCTTTAACAGATAGACGTACAGTGGTGTGTAAATGAGAACAAGCTTACATATTACAGTGGATACGTCTTTAACAGATAGACGTACAGTGGTGTGTAAATGAGAACAAGCTTACATATTACAGTGGATACGTCTTTAACAGATAGACGTACAGTGGTGTGTAAATGAGAACAAGCTTACATATTACAGTGGATACGTCTTTAACAGATAGACGTACAGTGGTGTGTAAAGGAGAACAAGCTTACATATTACAGTGGATACGTCTTTAACAGATAGACGTACAGTGGTGTGTAAAGGAGAACAAGCTTACATGTTACAGTGTCCAAGTCTTTAACAGATAGACGTACAGTGGTGTGTAAATGAGAACAAGCTTACATGTTACAGTGGATACGTCTTTAACAGATAGACGTACAGTGGTGTGTAAAGGAGAACAAGTACAGTGGATACGTCTTTAACAGATAGACGTACAGTGGTGTGTAAATGAGAACAAGCTTACATATTACAGTGTCCAAGTCTTTAACAGATAGACGTACAGTGGTGTGTAAAGGAGAACAAGCTTACATGTTACAGTGGATACGTCTTTAACAGATAGACGTACAGTGGTGTGTAAATGAGAACAAGCTTACATGTTACAGTGGATACGTCTTTAACAGATAGACGTACAGTGGTGTGTAAATGAGAACAAGCTTACATATTACAGTGGATACGTCTTTAACAGATAGACGTACAGTGGTGTGTAAATGAGAACAAGCTTACATGTTACAGTGGATACGTCTTTAACAGATAGACGTACAGTGGTGTGTAAATGAGAACAAGTTTACATGTTGCAGTGTCCAAGTCTTTAACAGATAGACGTACAGTGGTGTGTAAACGAGAACAAGCTTACGTATTGCAGTGACTACGTCTTTAACACACAGACGTACCGTGGTGTATAAATGAGAACACGCTTACATGTTACAGTGAGTACGTCTTTAACACATAGACGTACCGTGGTGTGTAAACGAGAACAAGCTGACATGTTACAGTGGATACGTCTTTAACACATAGACGTACCGTGGTCTTATCCCTGCATCAGCTCAAGCTTAAACCTAATTTAAGACTGTATTAAGAAACTTACTCTGAACTAAAAATGGAAATTATAAAATAACTATAAACTCTCTTCTCTCTGACTAACACGCTAAGATGCTGTTTCTGTTTACAGTTATCTCTCAAATATACACTTCGTTTGTCCACTATTTTAGCTTCCACAGAACTACACAAGGCAAGCATAAATCTATTATAATTTTATGTCTATCCGTCTACCTGTCTTTCTATTCATATATCTATCTTTCTATCTATCTATCGATTTATCTATCGATTTATCTATCGATCTATCTATTTATCTATTTATATACATCTGTGTATCTACCTACCTATTTGTCTGTTTGTGTGGGTTTTTTTTTGTCTTTTTGTCTATCTGTCTATTTATATACATACAGAGAGAGAGAGAGAGAGAGAGAGAGAGAGAGAGAGAGAGAGAGAGAGAGAGAGAGAGAGAGAGAGAGAGAGAGAGAGAGAGAGAGAGAGAGAGAGAGAGAGAGAGAGAGAGAGAGAGAGAGAGAGAGAGAGAGAGAGAGAGAGAGTGTGTAACTACCTGATTTATGCACATTAACCTTTCAGGATGGCATAGTTGAATGATTGTAACCAAGGGTACAGATCTGCTGTTGCTCGGTGTAATGTTTATCCTAGAGGTGCAGAGTTCAGGTAACTCACCTGTGTTTTGGCACTGCCAGCAGGAACACCATCTCTATCATAATCTGCAGACCCACTGGGATGGCAGGCAGGCAGACGAGGAAGTACAGACGTTTCTGGTAAGGACCAAACTCGCCGATTTTTGCCAGCAGACTGTCGAATTTCATGATGGCAGTTCGATGTCTTCGTCTAATACAATACAATAAAAATAATGAATTTAAAAGCAGCAATATACTAAAAACTACAATGATCTATTACAAATATTGATAGAACTACGTACATTCAAAATAATAATAATAATAAATAATTATTATTATTATTATTATTATTATTATTATTATTATTATTATTATTATTATGATTATTATTATTATTATTATTTTAAACAGCATTAAACAATTAATAAATATGTTATTGCTATAACACATACCAATATGTACATGAATTACAGGGGAAAAAAAAGAAAAATAAAGAATTGACGTTTGAATAATAATAATGTCCGTGCCATTAAATATTAACTAGATTATCTTAGAGTAAATATATTGATATTTTCAGAATATCTTTTATATCTATATATATATATCACGACATTTCAATAAGTTTTAATATTAATAATATCTTAAAGAAACTCAGAATTCAAAGAAGCACGCAGAACACTGAATATATGAATAATTTTTCATTTCAACTTACACTTAACCCTGACTCTGGTTTAAATGACGCGAAGCTGCGACGTATTAAAGGTCTTACAGTTCAGAACATTCCATTATCTGTATTAAATAAATCTTTCCTCGCAGTACCGTTACCTATTTTACTGTTTTGTGAACACGAATTCCTATACACTTGTGTGTGTATATCATTTCACGCTCGAGTGAGCATCGTTAGGCTTAAGAGCGGCAGACATGCACCAAGTGTTATTATTGTTATAAATTAAATTATTTAAAGTTGCCTAAGGTGAAACAAATAGAAAACATCCTAGGATTCTGCTCGCTAAGAGACCGATCCATTTATTCATGCATCTGGGGTTTAATTTAGTTTTTTTATACGATGAAAATACAGTTTCTTACAGTGACCTATACATATATATATTATATTATTTGTATGTATGTATGTATTTAATTATATGTGTGTGTATATATATATATATACATATGTAATTGTGTTTGAAAGATAAAATTACTCTGTGTCAAACGATCCACATGTAAAAAGTAAATGTTTCTGAAAGCACGACACTGTGTTCATTGTGCGTAGATAAATAACACGTAGGTATTAGACGTATGCCAAACAACACCAGTCGTTGTTATTGTTAAAACCTCTGTACAGCAGGTTAATACCCCATAAAACAAGATTAGATTATAATATTACTGTTTATGCTAGTTTATATTTGACTGGTGTGTGTGTGTGTGTGTGTGTGTGTGTGTGTGTGTGTGTGTGTGTGTGTGTGTGTGCGTGTATGTGTATGAGACAGATAAATAAATAAATGTATATGTACATACTTTCACGATGCCAAAAAAAACAAAAAACAAGTAAAGAAATACATATAAACGGAAAAACAAATCAAGATTTTGAAATACTGAAATTTATAAAAAGTTTAATGGTCTTTATTATTTAAATACAAATGTTAACTTTGATAACATTGAAGTATTCCACCCACACAAATAACATATTTTGGACTTATTAAAGCATTTAGATATTTCTTTGGCCTTATTAATATGTTCACTTTTTTTTTTTTTTTTCTTTTTTTTTGGACCTATATAAGTATATTTATCTTTATAATAGTATTTTCACCTATAAATGCTTGTTTGTTACTATTATTAAACTATTTTTCACCCTGCCTGCCTATGCCGGTTAACCGTATCAAAGAATTCTGGCCAAAGTATATGTAAGTAACTTTATTAAAGCATTCAAGCCTATACTACGTTTCTTACACTTATTACAGCCCACTGACCTACATAAAGTAACTCATGTTTCTCTGTCCTTAATAAAGAATTACGAATATTTCTTGTTTTCTCAAATAAAGAAATTAATATAACTTTTTTTTATTAAAATATGTTTCACTTAAGTAAGCTACGTGTTATGACCACATTGAAAATAACACATACTTTGTGCATGGTTATAATATTCAGTCTGCTGTTCTGTGACATCCAGTCACAGAATCGATAAAAATCCGATATAATCAGAATTATGCCTCACATTTATTGATTACGCAGAGACAGACACACAAGCACAATCTGCACACACACAAATACACGCACCACGCAACTCAGACAAACAAACGCACCACGTTCACGAACACGCACATGCAACACGTAATTACACTTAACTAACCTGGAATAAGTTAAGTAAGAATAAAAGAAAACATCTGTTTAATGCCAAAACGATGTCTCCGGACGCTAGTACCACTTTCATTCTAAATCAAAATGTCACACATAATTAAACTAAATGTATAAAAATGTTGTAGTTACCCAAGAAATGAAAGCTAAGGCAAGCGGCGAGGAGAACACACTTTCTGCGATACGTTCCTGCACGTCTGAGAGCAAATGGAAAATGAAAACTTGGCGTAGACTGAACGCGTTAAAGGGTTAGCGAGGTGAGTCAGGCTGCCTCGCACGCATGCGCGCTGGAAGCTCGCTGTTCCAGTACGATAACGACGTCTGCTACGAGACGGAGCCGCTGTTAACTGGCGGAAAACAGCGGGAAACGGCGGAAAGCGTTTTTTTGAAAAATGTATTTATTATTTTACTTTTTTTTATTTTTTATTTTTTTTATTTAATACTGAAATTTTTGTTTTTTTCATCATCATCATCATTATTATTATTATTATTATTATTATTATTATTATTATTATTATTATTATTATTATTATTATTATCGATAAGCGCGCTCTGGTTCAGCGGTATAAAACATGTATGAGGCGCGTTATGAGATATGCACAGTTCTACTCAGTGTATGTTTTCCCGTTCCAGCTAGTGTTCCACGACTACTTTCCTGTCTGTGTAAAAGTGGATGCAGCAGACGTCATGCTGCGAATCAGACAGCGGCTACTGTCTGTTAAATAAAATAAAAACAAAACATCAAATATGTGTACATTCACAGTCTTACGAAAAAAAAAATGAATGTCGTTTAAAATATTAATATTTCTTTTTGTGTTTATGCTTGTTTTGTGAATGTGTATATGTTATATGTTTGCAGGTACAAATATGTGTACATTCACAGTCTTACGAAAAAAAAATGAATGTCGTTTAAAATATTAATATTTCTTTTTGTGTTTATGCTTGTTTTGTGAATGTGTGTGTGTGTGTGTGTCAGCTCATTTACTCAGTACTTCTGCAGTTTTACAGAGTGAAAGAAAAACAGAGAAGAGAGAGAGGATACACACACATACATACATACGTATTCACACATAAATAAATAAATATATATATATATTATATATTACAACAAATTAAAACAATATATATTTATACCATGAACGATGAAACTAATCAAGTTTTTGAAATGCTGAAGTTTATAAAACGACAAACGGTCTACAATTATTTAAACACAAATATCAATTTCGATGACATTCAAGCACGTCCTCCTAGACAAATAAGATATTTTGATCTTGTTAAAGTATTTACATATTTCTTTGGCTTTATTAAAATATTTCAATTTTTTGGTTGGAATATTTGTCATTATTAAATCATTTTTGACTTATACATCCTTCTTTGTGGCTCTTACTAAAGCCTTTTCATTTTTTTACTGATTGATCTTATTAAAGCATTTTGACCAAAGACTGTAACTCGGCTTATTAAAGTATTAAAGCCTACACTACACTGCTCTGACTTACAGAACCCACTGACCTACATAATCCCTGTCCTTAATACGAATGTGTTATACAATTAATAAAACAGCATTTGAGTATCGTAGTATACATTTTGCTTATTAAAGTACATTAACCTTCTGTAAGGTATGTAAGATCACTGCACAGAGTACGTTGTGCACGTTTGTACGTCTCCATCGATTGTTTTGTGTGATGCAGAATACACAGACGTCGCGATGTAGTCAGCATACTGCGTCACAGTTATTGATTACACAGATAATGAACAGACGCCATATGTATACTCATATAAATACACGCACCATGTAACTTACACTTACACGAACTCACGTGCTACGCGAACACGTAATTATGTGTACCACATAAAAACACAGAACTAACACACACGAAGTAAGAATAAAGAAAACATCCATTTAATGAAGAAATCATATTTTACGTATGCTAATACCATTTTCTTTCATAATCAAAATATTACGTAAATTAAATTACACACACACACAATCACACACACACACATACACACACACACACACACACACACATACACACACACACACACACACACACACACACACATATATATATATACAGATAAAGATATAGATATAGATTTTAGAAAAAAAACAACAAAATCGTATTTACCTATGCAGTGTAAGCTAATACAATTTCAGAAACAGCGAGAAGAGTAATACAATTCCTAACGCGACTGAGAGCAAACGGAAATAAAAATCGAGTACGTTAAAGGGTTAGCGTGCCGAATACAGCCGTCATATACGCATGCGCAGTTAAGATCCTGTTTCCAGGGATGATGCAGAAGTCTGCTATCGGGCGGTGCAGCTGTTGTAACTACAGGCTAAAAGCAAGAAAGTTAGATTGAATAAAAATAATAATAAAATAAATTAAAAATAAAATATCTTTTTTTTAATTATTTAATCGATAAACGCTTTCTGGTTCAGTGGTTACAAAGAACAGTTCCCGTCTGCGCGCTGTTCTACTCCTGTTGTATCACACTACGTCATGTCAGGAGCTTATAGCAAGGTGGATGGAGATACAGTGTGACTTCATTCTAATCACTAAATAGTTCTCTGTGTGGCACACGCTTTGTGTATGTGTGTGTAGGTATAAATACATGTACATTCTCGCAAACATACACAATTAGGCAAAAAAAACAAAATCAAATAAAATTATCAAATCGAAAATATGAATTATCTGTATATACATACGTACGTACATTATATATATATATATATATATATATATATATATATATATATATATATATATATACATACATACATACACACACATACATATACTCATACATACATACACACATACAAATACTCAAACATACATACACACGTACATATACTCATACAAACATACACATAGACACACGTACGTACATATACAGACGAGAAAGCGATAACTTATACAGGTTCTGTTACCATCTTCCACTTCAGAGAATACCGACCCCGTATTTCCAGTCCGCTGACTCGTTTTAAATATTGATAATAAAACCAGACGTTAACGATGGCTGCTTGTAAAGGATCACGTGACACTGGCAGTCCGTGGATTTCAGTTGACAATAGTGTCTCCCGCTATTCAGAACAATCCACGTTGAACCACATTATTCGTTTTTGTTTCTTTTTTGCACACAAACAAAGACTCTGGGATGTCTGCTCTAGACAGTATCAGTCGAGTGCGAAAAATAAGTCAAAAATAAATAGAATTAAAGATAAAATTCTTTAGCTAAAGACACGTCAATCAAGAACAGATAAAAACATCGAAAGTTTTTGCTTAAATAATAATAATAATAATAATAATAATAATAACAATAATAATAATAATAATAAAAACTACAATAACAAGAAATCTTCCGATTTGTAATGTAACAGTAATAGTAATGTAACAGTAATAGTACTGTGAGTTTTAGACGACTAAAACCGCTTTGAACGTGAGTAGAACAGCCCGTGTTCACGAGGCTCAGGATGACTGACTCGTCTTATTAACCTCTCTCTCTCTCTCTCTCTCTTTCGTCTTATTAACATCTTCTCTCTCTCTCTCTCTCTCTCTCTCTCTCTCTCTCTCTCTCTCTCTCTCTCTCTCTCTCTCTCTCTCTCTCTCTCTCTCTCTCTCTCTCTCTCTCTCTCTCTCTCTCTCTCTCTCTCTCTCTCTCTCTCTCTCTCTCTCTCTCTCTCTCTCTCTCTCTCTCGTATATATGTTTTCCGTACGACTAATGCTAATGAGAGTTATGAATGTATGTATATATATATATATACATATGCGTTTGTGACCGCCTGTGTTGTCTTTTTCTTCTCTGTGTGTATGCGTGCGCGCGCACGCGCGGGTTTTATGTACATGTGTGTGTTTATGTTTGTGGTAATAAATCGTAAGCTAACAGCATTTTTTATTTTTAATTCGATGACCTGGAATCATTCGTTGCCAGTTCATGAATAATTAAAGGAATGTCGGCCACGTTTCGTTGCCATTGGTTACACTGTATGGAACATTCATTCTGAACTCAGTCACGCTGACCTTGCTACAGTATTTCTTGTCCTGCCTAGCTAATGTTTCCATTAACTGGACATAATAAAATGAAATGAAATGAAACACAAAGAAACACGAAATAAATAAATATTAAAAAAAAAAAAAAAAAGAAGATTGCTATAACATATTCCATGTAATCACATTTTTTTTATATGAAACTTTTTATTATTATTATTCCACTGACTATAAAATGTTCAGGAAAAGTGTTTCTGGCAAACACATAACTGGAATTAGAAGATTATAAATTTACTATCTGTGGATTGCTTAAATTTAACTGATGACGTAACAAGCTGATACACTCAATGAATACCTTTTGTAGACTTCCAGCATAAATGTTTAGTTTCTAGCGATTGATGTTTGTTAATTAATAACAATGTCGTGAGGATGTAAAAACGCCAACATTTCAAATAATAATAATAATAATAATAAAATTAATTAATAAACAAATAAACAACAACAAAACAAATAAACAAACGAACAAAACATTCACCAGTTATTTCAAACTTAGAAACGTATTGAAGCCTGACAGACTGAGCATCTGCTAACTTTTTTTATTAAAACGAACACAGTCACTGGAACGTCTGCTTTCTTACCCAGCTAAGTACATGTTAATACTCTCAGGTTTTCTGTACCATGTTAAACTCATATGTTTAATCATAAAACAGATTATATCAAAATAGGAAGTTATTCACAAACATTCATTCGTTCATTAATTCGTTCGTTTATTCATCTGTTTATTCATTCATTCATTCGTTCAGTTATTCATTCGTTCATTTATTTATTCTCTCGTTATTTCGTTATTCGTTCGTTTGTATATTCATTCATATGTCAAATCACAGAACTACTTTTTGGACATTATCATTTCATTAACACAGATTAGGTTTTGGTTTTACTTTCACAAACGAAGGCTGCATGTTTGATAACCTAAATAGCGAGACGACAGGATAAACTCATTCATAAACTCACTCAGTCGAGTCGTACATGTTGCGTCAATTATGTTCTTTTACCTAGGACCAACTTTACAACTGCGAACAGCCCCTCCAAAAAAATTATGTCAAGTGGTTTTTGTTCCTTTCATTGTTTGTTATACAGACTGACCAAACAGATTCAGCGTCAGATTTAAAGTATCCCCAACCATGTTTATCACAATATAATTTTACTCAGCGTAATAAAGACTAAAAAGCAATGCATATTTTTACCTTTAAACAATGTAATCAATTTTCGTTGCCTTCGTTCTTAGGTTCCACTGAAAATTATCTGCCACTGTCTGTAGTTGTTCATTCTTGCACATTAATATAATGTATCAGCTAAATACACTTTCCTCATTTTAACAGAAGACGGAAGATTGGCACTTTTCTTTGTAACCTAAGGAATTCAGAAAAGAAAGAAAAAGTAAAAAGACGAATTATCCGTACAAATCCGACATTGTATCTAAATCCTGATAATCCCGGTTCTTATCCGGATTAAGGGTCGATCGAATTATTCCCTCCCTGACTACATTTGTAAACTCAGGATAAAATTAGAAGTAGTAAATTAGTAGAAACACTCAAGTACTAAAGTACTAAATATATATATAATAGCTGGTGTAGGAGTCGTTTCTCTATAGCAGTAGATATAGTCGTGGTTGTAGTAGTACCAATACTCGTAGTATATACCAATACTGTTGTAGCAGCAGTAATAAAGGTAACGGCTGTAATAGTAGAAGCAGAAATGAATTGTCATGTAACAGCAGACAGCGGTCGTACAGGTAATGTTTGTTAACAGTAATATCCAAGAAGAATAACATGTAAATACTCACAACAGTGCTGGTTAGAAGTAGAACTATAGTAAGAAACTGAACAACAAGGGACTATATCGAATGTTCCGCAAGAAATCTCGAACAACGAAAACACTGAGAAAAATAAGCATTCAGAAGGTGAAGGTCATAATGCAAACCGGATATTCCGCGTTTCCACCAGACGCAGAGCACCAATTCATTTTCCACGTCGATATTCGACCGATTCTCGCAGCTGCTGGTTCTTTTTATAATTTTTATTCATTATGTGGCGTAGAGAATCATCTCTTTTTTTTACAAGAAAGCGTCGATAACACACGCGTAATTAACCTACTGGCTGGGGGAATCCAACACATATGTTATAGTCTTGACCCTTCTTCTTGTTCTTACCTTCTTCATCATCATTATTATACAGATGTGTACATAAGTAAGCACCGTGCGACAGACAGAGTGATGTTAGCACTACCAGAGAGACAGACTGAGATAAACAGAGACAAAGAGAAATACACAGACAGACAGACCGACAGACAGACAGAAAGGGATGGACAGACATTTACAGAAGAGAGTTAGAGAGATTTATTAAAATACTTTTTAAATTGTATCTAACTAAAAGTTTATTGTCTGAATAAAAGAAAAAGAAAAAGACTGAAAGGAAAGTGACAGAAGAAAGTCTGATGATGACACAGATGGTAAAGTGGCTATTAGACATGTATTTATTAATAAAAGACGCTAAGAGATGTCTACTTTATTTGTCTTGGAACGGTTTTGTATCTTTAAACCTGTCCTTCAGTAGATTTGGTTTTCCTTGATAAACCAAATAAAAAATATTAAAAACAAGTAAAATACACACACACACACACACACACACACATACAATACAACCAAAAAACCCCAACAAGAATTGTAATAATATTCATTCTATGATGAGAGACAGACAGACAGACAGAGACAGACAGACAGAGAGAGAGAGAGAGAGAGAGAGAGAGAGAGAGAGAGAGAGAGAGACAGAGAGACAGACAGACAGACAGACAGACAGACAGAGAGAGAGAGAGAGAGAGAGAGAGAGAGAGAGAGAGAGAGAGAGAGAGAGAGAGAGAGAGAGAGAGAGAGAGATTATATAAACTGATGATCTGTAAGAATGATATCTCTATACTTACATGTATGAACACACACGCATGTGTTATGATATACTTTATTTAGAAGTATCTACGTGAAGCAAAGCCAGCATGCTCTGTACTGGCTGACCTCGTGTTTGGAAATTAGCATTGCTGGTTTTCATAAACATCTGTTCAAGGAATTTTTATTAGTTTCTAACAGTGGCGTGCAGAGGTGTGGTGATGCCCGGGACAAATCCTTGATTGTTTGCTCCAAAAACTCTAGTATACGGTCTAGTACTGAGAAATATTTTGAGAAAGGAAGATATTTTGAATATGTAAACACAGATGAATATAAAATAAATAATTTATTTGATTTAAATATAATTCAACCAAATTTATTAAGTTCTTTTCTCTGATCGAATGCCCCACCCCCATTTGGATGTCCGCGGCCACCGCCCCTTCGGCCCACCCACCCCCACTCTGCACGCCACTGTAGTGCCACCTTGGTTTGTGCGCTAAATACGTTCAAACAGTTGAGTGAAGGCTTTAAAATTTGACATGATTACACATCACGGGTAGGACAAACTGTTAAAGCTAAAGCCGCTCACTCCACACGTGAAAGTAGATGAGGAGAAGAGCTTTTGCTATAGCCTGTCATCATCATCATCATTATAACCATCATCATCATCATTATAACCATCATCATCATTATTATCACTGATTGTGTTACTGTTGTTACGTTGAGAGAGAGAGAGAGAGAGAGAGAGAGAGAGAGAGAGAGAGAGAGAGAGAGAGAGAGAGAGAGAGAGAGAGAGAGAGAGAGAGAGAGAGAGAGAGAGTGTGTGTGTGTGTGTGTTTGTGTGTGTATATATTATTATATTATAAAACAGTAAATATTAAAATAAATACTGGTTAAGTTATCTTCTCTAACATGGAGAGTCTGCTTTTAATTTAATTTTTCTGGTATTTTCTACAGTATTTAAAAATAATAACATTAAAAAATATATGGCATTTCGCTGACAAAAGCTCTACGTCTTCTAAAAAAGTTTGTGAAATTAAAATTCATTTGTATTCTGCATTTATTTATGTTCATTTTAATTAATTAATTATTATTATTATTATTTTTTATATATATATAATTATAATGTGAAAAATATTAAATAAACATGAGATTTATTTTAACATGTTAGGTGACAGCACAAACTGTTACATGTACTAAAAGTCGTGATTTTCCAAAAGGCTGGGGTTTTTTTCTAAATTTAAAAAAAAAAAAAAAAAACATATCACCAAAATATTACATATCCATGCAGCATTTGTCAAGAATGAAAGTAATGACAAAACAAATATGAGCTCATAGTTGTTACATGAATTACACACGTATTCACACATATATACATACATACATTAATGCATATATACATTCACACACAGACACGCATACATACAATTTCACATACAATTACACATACAAACATACATACACACCCACCTACGTACGAATGTACCTACATACCTGCAACTGTATTTATTACAATACGTAATCGGTCTGAGGAATGCATGCAATGGCTAATGGTTTAATGGTTATTCGACAAAGCCAGGGAGAAAGAAGAAATACTGATCGCTAATTTTGATAAGACGAAACTGGCCGCAATCTGAACAAACTAGCGCGGGAAAAAAACCCAGCAGACAGCAGAACAAGTGGAAAGAGAAGCTTATCTGCGCCCTTTTTTTATACCCTTCTAGTCGTCTGCTTATTCATGTTGCATGAGGTGAAGGTCGAATGTTCATTTGACCGAAGTGTCTTTGAAGTGCTGAACATCTCAGTCAGTGGTTTTTACAGGCTTGTACACATCTCAGTATGGCTGAAGGTAGAACAGTGCTGATAGCTGTTGATGGAAGCAGCCATTCCGAACAAGCTTTTGACTGTGAGTTGTGTTTTTATTTAGTTTTTGTTTTTTTTTAGGTTTTGTACTGATTAATGTAACTTTGATACGAATAATTTATATTATAGCATTGAAATGTCTAAAGTAGATATTTTCTTCTGATACTTCCCTGATGATGATGAAGAAGATGATCATCATCATCATAATCATAATAATAAACATATTATTATTTTTTTTTTTTATATTTATTATTATTATTATTATTATTATTATTATTATTATTTTTTTATTTTTTTTCTTAGCAATTTATTTATTTAATTAATTAATTTGTTTATTTAGTCTGTTGCAGATTTTCGACAATATAACAATATATGTTCAATGTGTTTTTCTAGTTTTGTTATCGTCTGCTATTATATCATAGCTTTCCGCCGGTCCTAGTCATTTCCCAATAGTACAAACTTTACAGCAAAATTTCTAAATACTATTAAGAGATATACTGCTATCTACAAAACACTGCTGTATATTAAAATATCACTAGGATAAGATGATTAGCCACTTGTAATTTGTGGTCGTACATACTATTTTCTTTATTACTGCTATTTACCACAGGTTAAAATTCAGTATTTAAAACAAAGGTCTGATACAGCAAAAACTGACTGACTTAACTTTTCAAGACTACTATAGATAGGTTTATGAGATTTTATAATGCGCCTTCATATGTGTGCGTGTTTATGTTTTTATTAGTTCAGACAGTAGAGGTCGTGAGAACATAGCCAAATGAGAGTGTGAAGCAGATACAAATAAAGTCAGTTATTATTACGGCTTAGCAGTGCAAAAGTGTTTCGAACTAGAGAGAATAAGTAGCAATAAATCTAGTATTTATTGTATATAGTTTTAAATACTTCAGTTGTCAGTAACTTATATGCTGTCTTTACAAACTGCTAAAAGTTTTGCTTAGAGAGAAAGAGACAGCCAGACA
>CM022671.1:1313331-1448331 GCA_012295275.1 Chrysomallon squamiferum | reverse complement strand
TGAAGACTTTGTATCACGAAGGTGACAAACTGTTTGCTGTCGTCTGCCCACAGTACAAGTACCGCCTGTCAGCCACGTGCATAGATGGTACTTTCCACACGACGAATAACTTAGATATCAGTTAACCGTACGGCGAATAATTTAAATATCAGTTAACCGTACGGCGAATAACACAGATATCAGTTAACTGTTTATTATTAACTTTCTCTCGAAAACTCTGATGAATTTCAGTATCTTGTAAATTTAAAGATACAAAAAATTCATTTATTAATATTTTATTTTATTTTATTTTATTTAAATTTATTTTATTTCAGAAATCAGCGAACAGAAAGTGAAGAAAGTACTCGAGGAAGAGACTGTCAGAGTTCAGGAAACCGTGAAGAAATTTGAAAAGTTAATCAAAGACTCAAAGGTAATTGTAGAGACACACACAGACACATTCACACATGCATACATACATACATACATACATACATACATACATACATACATACATACATACATACATACATACATATACATACATTATCGTCATTACTATTATTATTGTTACATACATACATACATACATACATACAAACACATACATACATACATACATACATCCTCTATTTATTCTTCTTCTTCTTCTTCTTCTTCTTCTTCTTATTATTATTATTATTGTTGTTGTTGTTGTTGTTGTTGTTGTTGTTGTTGTTGTTATTACTATTATTACGACAGGTTGACGGTCAAGTTAAAATGTCGGACGGATCGTCTCCAGGACTCAGTATAGTTGAGATGGCGAAAGATCTCAAAGTTTCCTTCATCGTCATAGGGTCACGTGGTCGAGGCAATGAAAGTGACACGAATACCGGAAACGTGTGCGACTACGTGGTTAAGCATGCGCATGTCCCAGTTCTCATAAGCAAACATGGCAGCATTTAAAATAATTTAAATTCTTGTTGTTGTTGTAGTTCTGATATTTTGACGATGAACTCGTATTACAGAAATAATAATTACTAATGTAAGAATGAAGTAAAACCTGAAGAAATTACGTGGAAATTGTTGTATATAAAACAAAGATAAAAGAAATACATTTTGTTCTAATGGGGTTTTTTTTCTTATTTTTTTTTTCTAATTTAATTTTACTTTCTATATTTTAATTATTTAAATAGAAGATTATTAATGTCCAGTTAAAACTTAATAAATTTTGTTGACATATATAGACGAATTTTAATGTGTATTTGTGATAATATTATTGTGTTTGAGAGTGTTTAAAATTAATTATTTTAATGTTATGATTATAGACTTTATGTTTTATAAATCTTTCATTTCAGAAAAAAAAATTAATTTAGATATTATGTATAAAATAGAAAATTAGGTATCTTGTTTTAGAAATTATTTTAGATATTTCGTTATGTGTACTTTATGTTTAACGTCCTTTTTTAATTTTTCGTTGTAAACTGTGATGTCTTTGTGTTGTATTGAGAAGACCAGAAGACTTACTTTGTTACCTCCCTTTAATCAGTACACGTTATTAAATGATCACACAAAATTTGTCATTCTGGAGTTTGTTGGTATAAACATTTGGTGATAAAACTAGTTTAGTAAACAACTACATCCCTTTTTATTGTTTTGTGTGAAAACAAACAGGTTAGACAAGAGTTGCGTCCCTTTGTGTGTTGTGTGTGTGTGTGTGTGTGTGTTTTGTTGTGTGTGTGTGTGTGTGTGTTTTTTCATTGTGTGTGTTTTATATATTTTTTTTCTGAAAAAAAAAAAAATGAAAACATTATATACAGAGATTAGACAAGAGTTTTTTCGCACATTAGAGAACTAGTTGGATTTGTGTTTGTGTCAGCGTGTGCGATTTGTGCATGTTTTAGGTATTTCTGAATATGCCGAACAAAACACTCTGAAGATGAATACCGGGTCAATGTGTGTACGTACGTAAAATACATACATTTATATTTTAAACAATATTTACACACAATATTCAAAATGCTGTCCATTAACTCAGTGGTATTTGTCAACTTGTTGTTCGACAGAATAGCAGATTTCAAAAGTGTCGTAAATAAACAAACAAACGAGGCAAATACACAAACAAACAGGCAGAACAACAACAAATAAACAAATAAGCAGGCAGAAAAAGAAAGAAACAAACAAACAAACAAATAAATAAATAAATAAATACGGTTCGTTGCACAAACAAGCTTTAATCATCTAATTTTGTTACAGATGAAATCTCCCTGGATAACAGGATTACTGATAACGTAGAACACTGACAAACTTGACTAACCTAAAACAAAACAAAACAAAACATTAAGTAAACAAATTTCAACATTTTTCTTTAATCATTATTTCTTTAAATGGCTGAGAGAAAGTATTATGTGATAATCTAGAAAATTATATCATCTATATGAACAATGGTATTGTCTGTACTACTACTACTATTACTACTGCTGTTACTGCTGTTACTACTACTACTACTACTACTACTACTACTACTACTACCACTACAACCACTACTGCTATTACGTTTACAACTATTATTATTTCTACTAGTGCATTTCTTATTACTATTATTAACACTTCTGCTACTAACCTGTTATTACTACAAAGTAGAAATTAACTACTATTTCTACAAGTGCTACTACTTCAGCTACTGCACCTGCTATAACTGTTACCACTAATAATAAGATAAGATGAAAATGAACAACAACAGTTGCAAGATTAATCATAAAAGTGAACGCTTGCGGTACGTGAAAATGATGGTAACACGAACAAAGAAGAAAAACGACGTTAGCTTACAGCACTGCACGACGCCATTCTTCGTGTTTCTGCCGGCACACACGCCGTCGCAGACGCGTTGGTACGTGGCCTGTCTGACACAGCCTCGCCCACACTCTGTGTTGAAGTGTGTGATCTCCCACGGCTCCCATTCACCTTCAACTACAACGTAGAAAATACAGACACTTTCACGCCCGTAACTACACTGAGGCAAATGAGGCAAATCCCTCAAACCGAAATGGACGATTGTTTTTAAACTTCGTTATTATTATTATTATTGTTTTATATACAAAGATTTTATTTGAAAAATGTAAAATAGAAATCTCTGCTCCGACGGAAACGATATCCACTGAATGAATTCGTTTATGTCTACGGGTACCGTTTGAGCTCCCAGAAACCTCTCGCACCAATTTTTTGGGGGCAAATATGTTTTGTTTTTTCCTCAATTTCAAAAAGAGTCTTGTAACTCACGCGTTGCTCTCCAAGTGTAACTGGAATTATTTTGTACAGTGAATGAAGCAGGAAAGGGTGAGTAACTCATTTTACTTCTGTACTTACAAGCGAAACGACGAACGGATGAGATAGATGAGTACTGTAAAGGAATCATGCGGCAGATTATAGCGCAAGAAAAGTGGTTTTTGAAACAACATGCTGAGGCTTTCGAACAAATGAACGTCAGTGCATAATACTAATGATGATTTTACTGCTATTACTGTACGCGGTGAGCTCTGATGGTTTTTTGTTTCAGCGGATGTGATAATGAGGGAGAAAGAAACTGAATTCAGAAACACGTCACAGGAACTTTTCACACTTAAATGATAAAAACATAATTATAATAATTAAAATAAAAGCAAAAGCAAAGATGTCAGCGTAGAAATATTCTCCTTTTTATTTAAATACATAAGTGGAAAATATTGTTTTCTAAGGATCTAATTCTTAATTATAAAACAGTTGTTAACTAAATTACTTTATCAAAACTGGAAACAATTATTTATTTATTTATTTATAGTTCAAGAATTATTAAGTGTGAAGACTTTGAGAATTTATTCGAGATTTATGTTTTCATTCGTTTCTAACGCCAAAGAAGAATTGCAACTTTTTTTAAATTTTTAATTTAATTTAATTTAATTTAATTTAATTTTTTTTTTTTTTTTTTTTTTTTTTTTGTATGTCAGTAGAAGGACTGTCACTCTCTAAAGATGGACTAAAGATAACTTGTCAGTAATTCAGATAAAAACAAGATGATCAAGTTGATAAATCTGCACTGAGGCAAATGAGGCAAATGCCTCATACGGAAATTGACGATTTTTTCATTTATTATTTTTTTTTCTTATACAAAGATCTTATTTTAAAAATATATAAAATATAAATCTCAATTCCGATAGAAACGATATCCACTGAATGGATTCGTTTATGTCTGCGGTTACAGTTTGTAGTCTGCCGAATTAGCATTCCCCAGGCCCCTCGCCCACATTGTTTTAAGTATTTCTGCTTCATTTTAAAAAGAGTCTAGTTACGGCCGGGCTATGTAAACCTGTTCAAAACCACGCAGAGTTTAGATGAGCGATGACTTGTGTGCTGTTTGTGTAAGTCGCCGGTAAGAGTCGCGTACTTTTCTCTAGTCCCAGACAATCCTGATATTTGCCGAGTATTTTGGTCTCTTTAATTGGAAGCTGAATTTAGGTCAATTCAAACCTGACCGAAGATCTCCGAGGCGGTGTTTTTATGTTAGGAGTAACATAAATCTTGTAACGTGTTTATGTAGTAAATATTACTTTTCGTGGAAACAGCCAACTCGAAAATGACCGATCTAAAGGAACGTAAAGCCAAAATTACTGTTAAATGAGCATAATAGTCGGAATCGTTGCGACCGTTCAGCTGCGAAAAATCAGCCTGAAATGGACACAAACCTGTCTGCAGCCGAGAACTTGAAATATCAATCCAAATGTCCGTCTGAGCTGTTACTCGGACACAGATTTAAAACGTCATCAACACCAGCAACGTAGATTCGCGAAGTTGTCGTCGTTTGTCTCTTTGTACCGCGAGTTGTCAGTTTTAGACTCGTGTTGAATTGTAATAATCGTTTAAAACAAAAACAACAAAACCAAAAGTTTTAAAAGTTAACATTTTTATTTTTTATTTTTATTTTTAATTTTTTTAATTTCTAAAAGGCTTTAATTTTGGTGTACATTTTTATAAGCCATTTTGTAGTAAAAATGTCCAAAATTGTTATAAATTAATTTTGGCTTTTAATTTAAACTCTAGTGAGTGTTGACTAAGGTTTGTCATGTGTAACTGATAATTATTAATATGTCTTAGTTTTCTTTTTTTCTGTTTAGATTATTCATATTGTAATTAGGATCACTGACAAAATGCCGAACGTTAACAAGTTTTGTCGTAAGTGCACCTTTAGAGAGTGGCATTTTTTTTTTTTTTTTTTTTTTTTTTTTTTAATATTATTTATTTATTCGTGGAGTTTAATTTTTAAAAAAAATAGAAAATATTTAGTAGACTGTAGAAAAAAAAGAAAAAAGAAAAATAACACTCAAAGTATGCTTGGACATTAGCTGCAAAACAGAACCAAAAAAAATTAAACTAAATTAATCTTGAAAATTGAAAATAAAACATTTTGCTTAAAATAACCCGTTTCTGTGAATAACGCAAACATACCGACTGTCAAGATGAACAGAAGACAAATCAAAACTGCGGCTTTCATTTTTTTTTTTCAGTAAACTACGAATATGAGTTATGTTATACGATTTTTTTGTTTATATGATAAGTACTGAACTATTCCACGTAATCACTGAACCAACTGCGCATGACCCAAATCTTTCTGTCATCTATAACAAACATCTACATTTAATTTATCGTCGAAATTACTAATATTCAGCACTGTGGTTTCGGTATTTTTGTTTGTTTGGGTTTTGGGTGTTTTTTTTTTTGAATACTCTGTGTTCACTTGTTTGATTAGAAAATATTTTAAAATGTGTTGATTGTTAAGTTTAAGTTATATATTTTTTTTTAAATACATTATTTCAACGGTCGTTAACTTCAAAAAAAAAAAATAAAAAAAAAATAATTTTTTAAATTTATTGCGGATAGTAAAAACAGATGATGCAAACAAAACAAATAATACGTGTGTTAGTAAATGTAAATTTTTTGATAAAATGGTAATGAGAATCATAGATTACGTTTACCACAGCATATAAATATTTATTTAATATTTTATTACTAACACACTATTGAAGTGTATGTATTTTCGTCTATAACAGATGTTTACTAGTTTTTGTATGTGGGAGTTTGTAAAATATTGTTCTTCTTTTCACAGTTTTAACAGTAAAACCGCTAACTAACCGAATATACAATATAATTATCACAGTTAAAATATGTATTAACTTCCACTGATGCAAAAATACTGTGACTTACACTACATCTAACAGTATCGTGCATGAAAGTAAACTTTTCTTTCTTTATGACATACAGGAGTTAATTTGCAATCTTCAGGTTTTTCTGCATAATGTCCAACTCCGCCATGAAATTATCTAAATGGTTGCTAATAATATTTCATAATATTAATCTGAATGCAGAAAAATGTCAAACGTTTCAGTCATACGCAAGTTATAAAATGTGTGAAGAACTTGAAATAACCAATTTCATAATATCTCATATTTCCGTCATTCAGAAAAAAAATAAAATAAAAAATGGCCTGAACATATTTTATGAGTTACGTCACGAAAAAAACTCGAAGCATTCCATATTTTTCACAGATTTATATCATTAAATGATGCAGCTTTCATTTTATGAATATAATAAAAACGACAAAAATGGAAATAGAAAAACAGGTTTCAACCGTCATTTGTGTTATGATCACGTGGAGTATTTCTACGTGAATATAAACAGCAGCTGACACACACAAAACTGAAATTCGTTGTAAAGAGAAGTAAACTATTTTCAAAATGAGAGCTCTTGTTTTCATAAGTGTGCTGTTCATCTTCCCTGTTGGTATGTCTACGTAATGAAATTTACAAAATGTCTTCCATTATTATTCCATTTTGTTGTTTTGAAGTGTGTATAGTTTAAATTTAAAACAAAACAATAGAGTATTTTTTTTAAACAATTTTTCTACACATTGCAGCTACCAACCAAGCATCTGGTGAGTTTTTTCTTTTCTTTTTTTATCTACATAGTCCGGTTTTTTATGTGTGTGTATGTACATGTGTGTGTGTGTGTGTGTAATATATATATATATATATATATATATGATAATATATATATATATATATATATATATATATATGTAGATGATATTATATATATATATATATATATATATATATATATATTATCATCTATATATCTACTATTACAAAAGTATTTTAACGCAATTATCTTAATAACAATAAATTCAAAGTCCATAGTTTTATAATTGGGATTTTTATTTTTTTTATTTTTTTCTGTATAAAAATGTTTAGGCGAATCATTTTAATGTTTTCGGAAACATAAGCTTTGTTAAAACTCTGTGAACTGAACGCTGTGGCTGATTTCATAATGACAAGTGTTTTGTATGTAGCTGCTGAAGGCAAATGGGGACACTGGTACGTTGGCTGGCCTGTCGGGGACTGTAAACTCGACTGCAAGCAAGCCGTTGTATTCAAACGCACCTGTAACGGCGGCCACTGCGACGGAAGCGACAAAATGATAGGACGGGCAGCGTGTTCTGGGGGCCTCTGTCATCATAAAAGTTACAACAACTACAACTACAACAACAACTACAACAACAACAATAACAACTACAACAGCAACTACAACAGCAACTACAACAACAACAACTTCAACAACAACTACAGCAGCAACAACAACAACAACAACAGCAACTACAACAACAACTACAACTACACCAACAACAACTACAACAACAACTACTACAAAAGCAACTACAACAACAACGACAACTACAACAACAACAATAACAACAACTACAACAACAACTACAACAACTACAACAACAACTACAACAACAAACAACAACAACAACAATAATAATAATAATAATAATAAATCAACAAAAGTAAGGAAAGCAATACACAGATTAATAATTACTTAACCAGGACAACTACTACGAACGACGATCGCAGAAGCAACAACAACAACAGCAACAACAACAACAATAGTTATATGCATTAAAGTCGTCTATATCTAATCGAATATACACACATTAGTTACTAAAATTAAAAACTAAACAAACTTTGACAGAAATCTCAACCATCAAACTAAAATTTTCTTTTTATAGGTTACTCTTTTTTTTAGATCAGTGGAGGTTTACAAGCTTTTCCACAGACATCCTAAAACTTGCTATCCTAGAACATTATCAATACAGTCTTCAGTCACATTTCTCGTTTCCGAAGATGCAGATATTTCTGAAATTAAAGCAGCTAAATAAAATATTCTTCTTCAACGAATCATTTCAATTTGTTCATTTGTTCGCAAACACACATTCATTTAAATATATACACGATTTATTTTATCCACTTTATCACACACACACACATACACACATACACACATACACACACACACATACACACACACACACACACACACACATACACACACACACATACATACATACACACACATTGTGTTTGATATAATGTGTGTGTGACACCGTAGAAAAGAAATAGTGTGTGTGTGTGTGTACGTGCGTGTGTGTATGTATGTGTGTCTGCATTAATATATAAACATACAGAAAGTATTTGTTCATGTAACACAAAGAGAATCGTCTAAATAAGACATAAACACACATTCACATGTAATGTGTTCCAGAATTATTATTATTATTAATATTATTATTATTATTATTATTATTATTATTATTATTATTATTATTATTATTATTATTATTAAATGAACGAAACAAACATTATATATATATATATATATATATATATATTAACTCTCACTTTTATCTTTTATTCAGTTTTTAATATTTATGTGTGTAACATTCCACTACTGCAAATAAATGTATATCATGTATGAAAAACTGATATCATACACTCACAGTTCATTGACAGATCAGTTATAAAATCTAATAAAATCTCCAATAAATACTTTTTATTACTAATACAAAATATATAATACTGCACATTTATTTATTTATTTATTTATTTATTTATTTATCGTCATTCATTTATATTTTGTTTTATAATTTTTTCATCATTACTGGGTTCTTTTATTTTTCAATTTTATTTTTTTTCTTGAGTTTTCAAGAACAAAATGTAATGAATATATATTCTGACATGATATAATTTTACATCTAAGTTAAAAGATGGCGGTCAGCAAGGTCCTTTGTTTTACCGATAATAGCTCATTATTTTCAATTCAAATTGTACCTAAAGAGCTTTAATTCTATTTACAGAAATTAACAAAAGTGTTTATTAAATGCCATTAAAATACATTACTGTGTTTTAGATAAATAAAGCAAATAAAACAGTAAGTTAATCGACACGAGAGTTTCATAATTTTTTTTTTTTTTTTTTGTGCCAAGATAAACATTTGCCAGCCAGAATTTCTAACTTGACTTCTTCTATAAAATAAGCTACTGAGAAATGTAAAAAAAAAAGTGAAAATAAAAATGAAATACTGAAATTTCAAGATGGCCGCCATCCTATATCTCATTGTTACTAAAAGTAAAAATATAACAAACCATAAACATGACTGTGATTGTAAGATATTTGATTTAATTATTTTTCATAACTACTGACTAAACAGTTTGTTAATAATAGAAATGATTCATTTTTCTTTTTCGCTGTATGTAAATATATGCAAATGAGGTCAAAGGTCATTACACTGGATAATAATAAAATGTTGATAGTTAACTTCATAGTCTCTTTTTTGTTGATACTAGAAACATAAATGTACAAGAAAAATACAAATTTGATATTTCTGCTGCGATCTTTGGTTGAAGATGTAAAGTAATTACTGGCTCACTAACATAGCTCTAAACCTACGTCTCCACTTTACAAAAAAAGTGCTAATTGTTTGTTTTGAAGGCCTGCTAAAAATGATATTCAGTATGTCTGAAATTTATTGTTTTAACAACAGTTACATATGCATTTTAAACATTGAGACACTATTTAAATTGTTTTATTTTATTGTGTATTTTGCCTGTTGTGTAACTGCATCATTGTTAGTAAATGTAACTATGTGATTCAAAGTGCGATGCGTTAATGTAACTAAATCACTTAATCATAACAAAAACACATCACTTCTTATATGCTGCACTGAGTCAAATATTGGAAGACATTTGAAAACAAATTCTGCATTTTTACCTTAACCTTTATTTTTATTATTTCTTGTGAACGATCAGTTTTGCCATTGTCATACACAATGATCATCTTTCGAGAAATATTATCTTCTCCTTTTATTTACTTTAAATTTTAATTAAACTTCATTAATTATGTTTGTAGGTAACGTAGCGCTGTCATCTGAGTTCTATTTATTTCATTCTGTTATTTCTTCCAGTGTTATAATGATAGGAAAACAAATGAAATTTCAGTTTTATTCGCTCATCAATATGCACAACAAACTATATCCAAAACAAGCACGAACATCTGTGTCTGTATGTATTAGTATATTATGTAAATACAACTCCACAACTGCAAATACATACGTATGTACATATCGATACCGACAGCATGCAAGTATAACGTAGTGACAGATTAATTATCAGTTGCAAGAAAATCAGCATTAAATATCTTTCACTGATATATATAAACACAGAGACACACACACACACACACACACACACACACACACACACATATGTTATATAAGTATTGAAGTAATTAGGTAAATCAAATGAAGGATAATTAAAAGATTATTTAATTTAATATGAACCTTTTTACAAATAACTGTTTCAGTCACAAAACAGTTGAAATACATTTTACAGCATATTGCTAGGTACACGTTTACAGCCCGTGCGCAATTCGTCTGAGGATTACGTGGTATTTTTTACACGTGTATAAATAGTGAGTGTCACACACCCAAACTGAAATTTGCAGCTGACTGTTAGAACTGTGAAGAGAAAAAAAAAACACATTTTGAAAATGAGAGCTCCTGTTCTGATTGGTCTTCTGTTCATCTTTGCTGTTGGTATGTCTACATAAACATATTTACAGTATAATGATGATGATAATAATAGTAATAATAATAATAATAATAATAATAATAATAATAATAATAATAATAAATAATAATAATAATAATAATAATAATAATAATAATAATAATAATAATAATAATAATAATAATGAAAATAATAATAATAATAATAATGAAAATAATAATAATAATAATAATAAATAATAATAATAATAATAATAATAATAATAATAATAAATAATAATAATAATAATAATAATAATAATAATAATAATAATAATGAAAATAATAATAATAATAATAATAATAATAATAATAAACGCCAGCAGCGTCAGTATTCTGTCTTATTCCTCTTTTATTTACTATTTTTTCTAAATTTCAAATAAATAAAATCTGTTTCTTTTTTTCACATATATTATTTTTAATTTAACTTTATTAAATACTCTTGCAGCTAACGTACCTGTATCAGGTGAGTTGTCTGTATTTTTCTTTGTCACAGATAACTAAGAATTATACACGTAATACGACAAATATATTATTTTTAATTTTATAGAAAAACAACAGAACAGAAATACTATTATTCTAACAGAACGATTGTGTCGGATCTTTCCCAGTACCGAAACCCTGTTTATTCTCAGCCGTGATTCTCAGTTTGACCAGCTGGTAACTGGTAACAGAAATCTGTCAGTGACGTCACACGCTGTGAGAAAGTCGTGAAAAGCAAATGTGTGCCAAACTCTGTCATGGGAAGAGCTAATTAGCTTGGATCATAACGTACGTGACACTGTCATGGGAAGAGTTAATTAGCTTGGATCATAACGTACGTGACACTCTGTCATGGGAAGAGCTAATTAGCTTGGATCATAACGTACGTGACACTGTCATGGGAAGAGCTAATTAGCTTGGATCATAACGTACGTGACACTCTGTCATGGGAAGAGCTAATTAGCTTGGATCATAACGTACGTGACAGTGATCCTTTGACGATGGTCAACACGGAATCTGACTGCAGTTTTTAACAATAATTAACAGAGAACCCAAATTCAGTTTTAATCATAGGTTTGTCTCTGTGTATTTAAACGGCAACTCAAAAAACACAAAAAAAATAAAATAATAATAATAATTTAAAAACAATTAAAATTGTTTCGAAAATCTCAGGTATATTGAAATTGACATAAAACTATTTTTTCTTCTCATTTATTTGTTTATTTTCTCTCCTACTTTGATTTCGTTTTATCTAAATCACCAAATTAAAATCTTTAAGATAAAATTATGAATGACATGGACTTTAACAAGCCGTTACCATAGTAACACCGCGGAAAATTAACACCCAACGATTAGGAAGTGTGTCTTTCTTTTTCGTCGTCTTCTTCTTCTTTTTTTTCTTCTTTTTGTTTTTGTTTTTGTTACATAATTTTTTTTATCTTGAGAAATAATCATTCCGATATCAATTTTTGCATCATCAGAAATTGTTCATCAACCTGTTGATTCTTTCTTTCCTCCCCTTATTCTCTCTCCTTAAGTTTCTTAATCTTAGGCAATAGGGTGAAAGTAATTTCTCGTACAAAACAAAAACCCACTCATATATTTATATTCATTTTGTATTGCATTATAAATAATTTAATCTTGATGAAACAGACACTTATGATTTTTAAATATACTTTTTTATTGAAGATTACATGTTATTTCAATTATCATTGAAAAACACAACGGACAGTTGTCAAGGTCAGCATGTTTAAGGATCTGTGTGTCACGTGATCTACATCTGAAGAAAAATAACAATAACAATAACAATAACAACAACAACCGCGTCAAACAAATTAGTAAGAATATCAGTAATAACAACAGAAATAACAATACAGAAAATAAAGTCATCAATGTCTCATTCTTGTTGTTACCAATATCATTATTATTATTGATATTATTATTATTGATATTATTATTATTATTATTATTATTATTATTATTATTATTATTATTATTATTATTATTATTATTATTATTATTATTATGATCATCGTAACAGTAAAGAGAATCAATGAAGGAATAAACATTGTTTACTTAATATATTAAAAACCACAGAACGTTTCTGTTGTTCAGCATGTGTGTTTTTCAAACCTATAGATGATTTTAGTTTAACTTATATTTCTTTTTTAAACTGCAATTTCTTCATACCTCTTTCACGTGCTTCCTAATTCGAATCATCTGCCTCCATCCATTCATCTTTAATTTGTGATTCGTCACTTTTTTCTTCAGCTAGCTTTTTCGCTTTTTTTGTTATATTTTGTTTATTTTCTGCATCTGCTTCATTTATCTCTTCATCCATGACGTCGTCAATGAAGGCATCAATAATGTCTGCTGCTTTTATCAGAGCCTCGGCGGCCTCTGTTTGTTTCATCTGAGCCAGTAATTTACCTAACAGTCGCAAGTTGTCTGACATGTCAAGTAAGTCTTCGGCAGATTGACCACTGTCATCACTTCCATCATCCTTCATCCCATTCATATCATCATCATTATCTTCTTCATCATCATCATCACCCTCAATATTATCATCTTCAACATCATCATCACCCTCATTATTATCATCTTCAACATCATCATCACCCTCATTATTATCATCTTCAACATCATCACCACCCTCATTATTATCATCTTCATCATCATAATCACCCTTCATTTCTTCCAAAGAATTCTCATCCATAGAAACATCATCATCCATATCGTTACCGTCATACACATCGTCACCATCATCGACATTATCACCATCATCCAGATTCAAAGCAGCCTCATCTGTGTCCCCAACTGATGCCTTGTCATCAGAATCAGCTTTGCCTTTTAACAGTTCAACTAACAGTTTCCCTACATCGACATGAGGAGCAGCGTGTTCTAATTAGACACAGCGAAAACAGATGTAACATCATTTAAATAATCATTATAGGAATGAAGGAAAGTGGTACGTTAATATTATTAATACTAACATTAAATGTAATCTAAGAGAGGACGGCTTATAAAAACATTTTCAGTAGTGTAAAGCGTACATATAAAAATAAATGTTTCTTACTATTAGAAAAGAAGATCATAAATTATATATTTACTGAAGAGTAGGAATGGATCTTTTAAAAGTACCATTGGTAAGACAGGATTGCAAATATCTTCAGTTATTCATGCACTATAAACGTGTACGTTTTTCTTCCAGTCTGAACTTTCAAAATCAGAAATATTCCCATGGGACAAGCGTTAATAACTTCTACACAACTAATGTTACGTTAAGTTTAAATCTGAAGTAATAAATATCATAAATATTTTGAGAAAAAAAGCTGAGTTTTTGAAGAATATGAGAGATGAAATATTTTGATACAATTTAAGAAATAAAGAGAATTAAAGGACTTACCCCCATCTTCCACCGTTATCCTGTAGGCGAAAGCTGTGGTTGCCAGGAGACACAGAAGGAAAATACAAAATCTCATCTGTAAGAAAGATATAACCTTTCTATTTACTGGCTTGTTTATTAACGTGTGCATTAATTATTTCTTAACTCATTTACTCATTTTCAGTTTGAATTACGTTTATTTATTTGCTTGCTTCACTTACTTTATTGTTTAACTCTTATTTCTTCCGTTCCTTTGTTTTACTTATTTCATGATATCTTGTAAATTTTTTTTTTTTATTTTTTAAAGCAATGATTGTTTTCATGTGTATCTAATGGTACGTGTATAATAAGGTTACGGTACAGCTATCAGAGTGTCACGTGTACTATGACGTCACATTTCCAATGTTAAGAGGGTAAAATGATGGCTTTGAAATGTTTAGTGATTACTCGTTCAAAACAATTTAAACATAAATCACTGTATGAACGTGTATATAACATTCTATTAATTAATCATTAGTTACAAAATATATTTTTACAATTTCGACATTAGAGAAATACAGGACATGTCTACAAAGAACTGTTTTTAAACTATTAACGTTTTGATCTATGAAATATTGCTGCAAAACTTTTAAAAGGCGAAACGCTCCTATTATAATAATTCACGAAATATTATTGACATATTTAACTTTAAAAATTTAGTTTTCATTCGAATCAAATAAAATAATTTAACTCAGAAACATTTATCAACTAAGATAAACAAATTAAATTACCTTGTTTGTTCAAGAAGGTGCTGTATTGTTCCTGGTTGTACAGAGAATGACGTTTGATCTTAGATGTTGTCTTTTTATAATAACTAACATGCTAATTAGCTAACAGCTGCTTCTCGTAATTAATTCAAACCGAATATACAGTGAGAAACTTTACATATAATTTACATATATTTCACATTGGTCAGATAATTTATGTTCCGAATATACCTTTCTGATTGTATAATTCGATTGCAGCTTTGTAATTTTAGGATTAGATTACAGCTTTGTAATTTTAGGATTAGATTACAGTTTTGTAATTCTAGAATTTAATTACAGCTTTGTAATTTTAGGATTAGATTACAGCTTTGTAATTTTAGGATTAGATTACAGCTTTGTAATATTATTATTGTTACTGCTACTTTCCTATAACTGTTGCTTCTGCATATTTAGATATGCCATTATATTGATTAATTTCTGAACATGTATGTAACGATTGTGTGTGTGTGTACATCTATCAATATATATATGTGGGGGTGGGGGGTGCAAGCATGCATGAATATATACTGTTTCTGATTGTATGGTATACATACATGAACATGCAGACATGTTCACATACTTATTGCATAAAGTGAGAATATATATACAAACATATATCTGTCTACTGCTGCACCACTTTTTACAGTTACTGCGTCCCTAAGTTAACCAGTGAGAAAGTTAGTTGTTATTATTTTAAATTATTCTTTTACTCTAAATTTACAACAAAAAAAGAAAAAAAAAAAAATAAAAAATAAAAAAATTAAATAAAAAAATTAAAATAAATTAATACAATGAAATCACTTGATTTCCTTTCATAAATGATTCATTTTTTATTTAACTTTGTTAACTCTTTTCCATCTAACGTCCCAGTATCACAAGTTTTACCTCTACGGCTGTGACACCACAGTGACCACTAAGAATAACGAATATATGAAGAGAAGAAACGCACGATCGACCTAACACGGGTTGCTTCTCTTCAGTCTGACTGTTTCAGAGCCGTCATCGTGTAAACCTCTGTCTTTTGGACAATGCAGAGCAAAGAGCGACTTAGTCACGTTTAAAACATTTGTTTGTTATCATGACCTTAATATCAGCATCATCATTTTCATCTCATCATTATGACCATATTATCTAGCACCATTACTTTTAATAGTAAAGCACTACTACTACTACTTCTTCTAGAATTGCTGTTAAGTACTTTTTCTTGCATCTTCGTTTGAATGATTCTACAAAGACGTTTTTCATCAAAGTATTCTTTCGTTTCTCTACTTTTCTCTTTCTCGAAGAATCTGATCCATTAGCAATTATGGCAGAGGTAATTTCTTATACAAAAATAATTTCTTTACACTTATTCGGTCAAAGAGACATGACACTGGAATTTCAGAAACAAACAACCAATTATGATTTCTTAAATATAAGATTTATTCAAGATAAGATTAAACTTGAGTGGTCTAGACGAGTATGTTCAAGATTCTTTCTGCTTTGTGTGGTACTGCGGTGTGGTCACGTCATCTACATCTGAAACAAAATATAACAATAATAACAACAACAACCAAAGCAATAGCACTAACAGAATTAGTAAGACAGTAAAAATGGTAGCAGTAAAAACAGAACAAAAATACAGAAAACAGAATCATAAATGTTTTTTCGTTTTTGTTCCTATTATTATTATTATTATTATTATTATTATTATCATTATTATTATTATTTTTTTTTTAAATTTATTTACTGTTATTTTTTGTTATGGTTAAAGTCATTCTTACTGTTAATATGAATCAGAATGTTTCCGTTGTTATTGGTTTCTTTTTGTATTTCTAATACTTAGATGCTTCCTCGCTCGAATCTTCTTCATTCTTCAGTTCCTCTTCAATTTGAGTTTCTTCGCTTTCTTCTTCAGCAATTTCTTCAACTACCTCTTTCGCTTGTTCTTCTATATCTTGTTTATTTTCTGCATCTGCTTCATTTATCTCTTCATCCATGCCCTCGGTCATTTCCTTCATACCTGCGTCAATGAAGGCATCAATAGTGTCTGCTGCTTTTATCAGAGCCTCGGCCGCCTCTGTTTGTTTCATCTGAGCCAGTACTTTACCTAACAGTCGCAAGTTGTCTGACATGTCGAGTAAGTCTTCGGGAGATGGATCACTGTCATCACTTCCATCGTCCATCATCCCATTCATATCATCATCATTATCATCTTCATCATCATCATCACCCATCATTTCTTCCAAAGAATCCTCATCTACATCGTCATCATCATCCACATCATCGCCGTCATCCAAAATTAAAGCAGCCACAAGTAATTCCTCGTCGTCTACGCCGTCAACATCATCACCACTTTCCTAAATATACAAAACATTTTAGTTGTAACACCATTTAGATAGGACCTTTTATTTAAAACATTTTGAATCATGTTCCTTACAATTAGAAAAGAAAATCTATATCTATCTATCTATCTATCTATCTATCTATCTATCTATCTATCTGTGTATCTATCTTTCTCTCTATCTATATACATATATGAATGGATCTTTTAAAAGCACCATTTCTAGGTCAGTAATGGAAACACCGGACTAATATTAATCGCTTCTTAATAACTGATGTTACCTTACCACTAGTGATACATATAAATAAGAGAATCTAAGAGACAGATGAAATATTTTGATACAACTGGTGAAATAAACAGAATCAATGGATGAAATATTTTGATACAATTGGTGAAATAAACAGAATTAATGGATAAAATATTTTGATACAATTGGTGAGGTAAACAGAATTAATGGATGAAATATTTTGATACAACTGGTGAAATAAACAGAATTAATGGATGAAATATTTTGATACAATTATGGAAATAAACAGAATTAATGGAAGAAATATTTTGATACAACTGGTGAGATGAACAGAATTAATGGACATACCTCTATCGTCCGCTTTACCCTGTAGCCTAAAGCTGTTGTTGCCAAAATACACAGAAGGAAAATACAAGCTTTCATCTGTAAATATAAACATAAACATAACATTTACATTTATTAGTTTATTTTTTGGTATTTTTAACTCTTAAATGTTTCGTTCACTTTAGAATCATTAAATAGTAATATATATATATATATACACACACATATATTTGATCTGCTCAAATAAAATTTTATATTACCTTGTTCGTTGAAGTAGGTGCTGTGTTGTTCCTGGTTGTACAGAGAATGACGTTTTATCTTAGATGTTGTCTTTTTATAATAACTAACATGCTAATTAACTAACAGCTGCTTCTCGTAATGAATTCAAACCGAATATACAATGAGAAATTTTACATATATTTTACATTGGTCAGATAATTTATGTTGGTCAGAGTAGACCTTACTGATTTTTGGAGTAGATTATATTTTTGTTTCATAGTCCATGCATACACTCACACGTGTTTCCATTGTATGTTCATGTTGTGTTTATGTTTGCTAATGAAACAGTAATAACAGTAATAGTAATATTATTATTCATTTCCAGGTGGACAACTGAAAATCAACAGAAAAAAAAACCCTCATTGGTTAACTTGGCGATGTTGGAGCTATAAAAAGTGGTTCAGCAACAGGAAAAAGTGTCGAGCGAACAAAAATTATTCTTCGCGAACTGAAACACATTTCTGACTCTATCAAGTACTTAATAATGGTTGGACTAACTATCACATTTCAGATACTAATAAAAATCATATATTTTCCGAGTTTTTCCGATTCGGCAGTATACTATAGAGGAAGTATAATTTTAACATATTTTATTAACTGACTTAGAAAGACATGTAATACATTAGAATCATACTGATCAGATAATAGTTCCGTTTGTTGAGATGTATCAAAATTAGCCTAACATTCATATTTCTGTTTCATTCATACACATAATTTTCAAATTATAGTTAATAAAAGTTTGTTTTGTAAAGTTTCTGAATGAAAACAAGTTGAGTAAAACATTTAGTGTGACAACATAAATTCCTCTCACATTAATTTTTTCTCTCTTTCTTGTTCTCTCTCTCCCAATTTCTCTTTTTTCCTATTTCTTCGGTACATTTTTTGTTGTTCTTTCTATCTCATTCTTTCATTGTCTCCTTTTGTTTCTTTCTCCCTTTCTCCCGTCTTCATTCACTCTCCGTCTACCTCTCTTTCTCTTCTTCTTTTTGTCCCTCTCTCTCTCGTGTTGGCTCATTCCGTTTTTTTTCGTCAAAAGATTAAAATAAATAAATCCGGAAAATATAATGATTCATAACAAACTGTTTAAACAGAGACCTGTGTAATATACTTGACATCAAATATAATGATTCATAACAAACTGTTTAAACAGAGACCTGTGTAATATACGTGACATCAAATATTATGATTCATAACAAACTGTTTAAACAGAGACCTGTGTAATATACGTGACATCAAATATTATGATTCATAACAAACTGTTTAAACAGAGACCTGTGTAATATACGTGACATCAAATATTATGATTCATAACAAACTGTTTAAACAGAGACCTGTGTAATATACGTGACATCAAATATTATGATTCATAACAAACTGTTTAAACAGAGACCTGTGTAATATACGTGACATCAAATATTATGATTCATAACAAACTGTTTAAACAGAGACCTGTGTAATATACGTGACATCAAATATTATGATTCATAACAAACTGTTTAAACAGAGAACTGTGTAATATACGTGACATCAAATATTATGATTCATAACAAACTGTTTAAACAGAGACCTGTGTAATATACGTGACATCGTACATAAGAATCGAAGAAATAGGAAAAGGAGAGAAATTGGGAAAGAGAAAACGAGAAAGAGAAAAACGAGAATGTGAGAGGAATTTATGTTTTCACACTAAATGTTTTATTCAACTTGTTTTCATTCAGAATCTTTACAAAACAGACTTTTATTAACTATAATTTGAAAATTATGTGTATGAATGAAACAGAAATGTGTAGGCCTATGTTCTAGTTAGGCTAATTTTGATACATCTCTAAGAAACCGAACTATTATCTGATCAGTATGATTCTAATGTATTATAGAAATGTTATAGTTAGTCCAACCATCATTTAGTGCTTCGCAGAGTCAGAAATGTGTTTTGGTTGGCGAAGAATTATTTTTGTTGGCACCACACCTTTCTCTATTGCTGATGTATGCATGGACTATGAAACAAAGCTGTAATCTAATCATAAAATCAGAAAGGTGTATTCTGAACATAAATTATCTGACCAATGTAAAATATATGTAAAATTTCTCATTGTATATTCGGTTTGAATTCATTACGACAAGCAGCTGTTAGTTAATTAGCATGTTAGTTATTATATAAAGACTACAACTAAGATAAAACGATATTCTCTGTACAACCAGGAACAACACAGCACCTACTTGAACGAAAAAAGGTAATATAAAATTTTATTTTAGCAGATCAGATATATATATATATATATTACCATTTAAGAGTTAAAAATACCAAAAAACAAACTAATAAATGTAAATGTTATGTTTATGTTTATATTTTCAGATGAAAGCTTATATTTTCCTTCTGTGTATTTTGGCAACAACAGCTTTAGGCTACAGGGTAAAGCGGACGATAGAGGTAATTCTGTTTATTTCACCAGTTGTATCAAAATATTTCTTCCATTAATTCTGTTTATCTCACCAGTTGTATCAAAATATTTCTTCCATTGATTCTGTTTATCTCACCAGTTGTATCAAAATATTTCATCCATTAATTCTGTTTATCTCACCAGTTGTATCAAAATATTTCTTCCATTAATTCTGTTCATCTCACCAGTTGTATCAAAATATTTCATCAATTAATTCTGTTTATTTCACCAATTGTATCAAAATATTTCTTCCATTAATTTTGTTCATCTCACCAGTTGTATCAAAATATTCATCCATTAATTCTGTTTATTTCACCAATTGTATCAAAATATTCTTCCATTAATTCTGTTTATCTCACCAGTTGTATCAAAATATTTCATCCATTGATTTTGTTTTTTTCACCAATTGTATCAAAATATTTCATCCATTAATTCTGTTTATTTCACCAATTGTATCAAAATATTTCATCTGTCTCTTACTGACCCAGAAATGGTGCTTTTAAAAGATCCATTCATATATGTATATAGATAGACAGATAGATAGATAGATAGATTTTCTTTTCTAATAATAAGGAATATGTATGTGCATAATTCAAATGTTTTTAATAAGAGGTCCTATATTAGATTATAATAAATTACATGTTATTAAGAGTATTGTCACATTCGCTCATTTATTCTTGAACTGATTTTTTAAATGGTGTTACAACTAAAATGTTTTGTATATTTAGGAAAGTGGTGATGATGTTGACGGCGTAGACGACGAGGAATTACTTGTGGCTGCTTTAATTTTGGATGACGGCGATGATGTGGATGATGATGACGATGTAGATGAGGATTCTTTGGAAGAAATGATGGGTGATGATGATGATGAAGATGATAATGATGATGATATGAATGGGATGATGGACGATGGAAGTGATGAGAGTGGTCAATCTCCCGAAGACTTACTCGACATGTCAGACAACTTGCGACTGTTAGGTAAAGTACTGGCTCAGATGAAACAAACAGAGGCGGCCGAGGCTCTGATAAAAGCAGCAGACACTATTGATGCCTTGATTGACGCAGGTATGAAGGAAATGACCGAGGGCATGGAGGAAGAGATAAATGAAGCAGATGCAGAAAATAAACAAGACATAGAAGAAGAATCGAAAGAGGTAGTTGAAGAAATTGCTGAAGAAGAAAGCGAAGAAACACAAATTGAAGAGGAACTGAAGAATGAAGAAGATTCGAGCGAGGAAGCACCTAAGTATTAGAAATACAAAAAGAAACCAATAACAACGGAAACATTCTGATTCATATTCATAGTAAGAATGACATTAACCATAACAAAAAAATAATAGTAAATAAAAACTTGTAAAATAATAATAATAATAATAATAATAATAAGATGAACAAAAACGAAAAAACATTTATGATTCTTTTTTCTGTATTTTTGTTCTGTTTTTACTGCTACCATTTTTACTGTCTTACTAATTCTGTTAGTGCTGTTGCTTTGGTTGTTGTTGTTATTATTGTTATATTTTGTTTCAGATGTAGATGACGTGACCACACCGCAGTACCACACAAAGCAGAAAGAATCTTGAACATACTCGTCTAGCCCACTCAAGTTTAATCTTATCTTGAATAAATATTATTTTAAGAAATCATAGTTGGTTGTTTGTTTCTAAAATTCCAGTTTCGTGTCTCTTTCATCAAATGACGCAAAAGAATTTATTTTTGCTAATGACTCAAATTCTTCGAGAAATAGAAAAGTAGAGAAACGAAAGAATACTTTGATGAAAAAGAATTCAGATATTAATGAAAATCATGTATTTTCGAGTTTTTCCGCTGTTAGATTCGGCAGTTTACAATAGTGAAAGTATAATTTTAACATATTTTATTAACTGACTTAGAAAGACATATAATACATTAGAATCATATTGATCAGATAATAGTTCCGTTTGTTGAGATGTATCAAAATTAGCCTAACATGCATATTTCTGTTTCATTCATACACATAATTTGCAAATTATAGTTAATAAAAGTTTGTTTTGTAAAGTTTCTGAATGAAAACAAGTTGAGTAAAACATTTAGTGTAAAACTTAAATTCCTCTCACATTCTCGTTTTTCTCTTTCTCGTTTTCTCTTTCCCGATTTCTCTTTTTCCTATTTCTTCCTTCATTTTTTTTTGTTCTTTCTTCATTCTTTCATTTCTCCTTTTGTTTCTTTTCCCTTTCTCCCATCTTCATTCTTTCATTCTCTCCTTCTTCTTCTTCTTTTCCCCTTTCTCTCTCTCTCTCTTCATTCTCTCTCTCTCTCTCTCTCTCTCTCTCTCTCTCTCTCTTTCTCTCTCTCTCGTGTTGGCTCATTCCGTTTTTCTCTCGTCAAAAGATTAAAATAAATAATGATTCATAATAAACTGTTTCAACAGAGACCTTTGTAATACACGTGACATCAAATATAATGATTCATAATAAACTGTTTAAACAGAGACCTGTGTAATATACTTGACATCAAATATAATGATTCATAATAAACTGTTTAAACAGAGACCTGTGTAATGTACGTGACATCAAATATAATGATTCATAATAAACTGTTTAAACGGAGCCTCTGTAATACACGTGACATCAAATATAATGATTCATAACAAACTGTTTAAACAGAGACCTGTGTAATGTACGTGACATCAAATATAATGATTCATAATAAACTGTTTAAACAGAGACCTGTGTAATATACTTGACATCAAATATAATGATTCATAATAAACTGTTTAAACAGAGACCTGTGTAATGTACGTGACATCAAATATAATGATTCATAACAAACTGTTTAAACAGAGACCTGCGTAATATACGTGACATCAAATATAATGATTCATAACAAACTGTTTAAACAGAGACCTGTGTAATATACGTGACATCAAATATAATGATTCATAACAAACTGTTTAAACAGAGACCTGCGTAATATACGTGACATTAAATATAATGATTCATAACAAACTGTTTTAAACAGAGACCTGTGTAATATACGTGACATTAAATATAATGATTCATAATAAACTGTTTAAACAGAGACCTGTGTAATATACTTGACATCAAATATAATGATTCATAATAAACTGTTTAAACAGAGACCTGTGTAATGTACGTGACATCAAATATAATGATTCATAACAAACTGTTTAAACAGAGACCTGCGTAATATACGTGACATCAAATATAATGATTCATAACAAACTGTTTAAACAGAGACCTGTGTAATATACGTGACATCAAATATAATGATTCATAACAAACTGTTTAAACAGAGACCTGTGTAATATACGTGACATTAAATATAATGATTCATAACAAACTGTTTAAACAGAGACCTGTGTAATATACGTGACATTAAATATAATGATTCATAACAAACTGTTTAAACAGAGACCTGTGTAATATACGTGACATCGTACATACTTTTAACAGCGTTCTTGGAGTACCCGTTAATGTTGGTAAAAAACAAAAAAACAAAAAACAAACACACATTTGGTACCGAAATGGGAGACATGACAGTGTTTTCCCAGGTAACAATTCATTGGTGATGTTGATAATGAAAGCAAGGTAGAATAATCTATTGTAACAACAACAACAACAATAACAAAAGCAATAATACTAATACTAATAATACTAATATTACTAATAATACTAATATTACTAATAAAAATAATAATCATAATAATTATACACGACTGTTTTCATCGATGTACATAGCATAGAAATAAACTGGCAAATATATTTTTGTAATTTATTTATTTCAATCTTTTGATGAAAAATACAGAATTAGCCAACACGAGAGAGTAAGAGGGGTAAAAATAAGAAGAGAGAGAGAGTGAATGAAGACGGGAGAAAGAAACAAAAGCAGACAATGAAACAGAATGAGATAGAAAGAACAACAAAAAAGAATCGAAGAAATAGAAAAAGGAGAGAAATTGGGAAAGAGAAAACGAGAAAGAGAAAAACGAGTATGTGAGAGTCTTTACAAAACAGACTTTTATTAACCATAATTTGAAAATTATGTGTATGAATGAAACAGAAATATGTTCTAGTTAGGCTAATTTTGATACATCTCTAAGAAACCGAACTATTATCTGATCAGTATGATTCTAATGTATTATAGAAATGTTATAGTTAGTCCAACCATCATTTAGTGCTTCATAGAGTCAGAAATGTGTTTTGGTTGGCGAAGAATTATTTTTGTTGGCACCACACCTTTCTCTATTGCTGATGTATGCATGGACTATGAAACAAAGCTGTAATCTAATCATAAAATCAGAAAGGTGTATTCTGAACATAAATTATCTGACCAATGTAAAATATATGTAAAATTTCTCATTGTATATTCGGTTTGAATTCATTACGACAAGCAGCTGTTAGTTAATTAGCATGTTAGTTATTATATAAAGACTACAACTAAGATAAAACGATATTCTCTGTACAACCAGGAACAACACAGCACCTACTTGAACGAAAAAGGTAATATAAAATTTTATTTTAGCAGATCAGATATATATATATATATAACCATTTAAGAAAACGAAACATTTAAGAGTTAAAAATACCAAAAAACAAAGTAATAAATGTAAATGTTATGTTTATGTTTATATTTTCAGATGAAAACTTGTATTTTCCTTCTGTGTATTTTGGCAACAACAGCTTTAGGCTACAGGGTAAAGCGGACGATAGAGGTAATTCTGTTTATCTCACCAGTTGTATCAAAATATTTCTTCCATTAATTCTGTTCATTTCACCAATTGTATCAAAATATTTCTTCCATTAATTCTGTTTATCTCACCAGTTGTATCAAAATATTTCTTCCATTAATTCTGTTTATCTCACCAGTTGTATCAAAATATTTCATCCATTAATTCTGTTTATCTCACCAGTTGTATCAAAATATTTCATCAATTAATTCTGTTCATTTCACCAATTGTATCAAAATATTTCTTCCATTAATTTTGTTCATCTCACCAGTTGTATCAAAATATTCATCCATTAATTCTGTTTATTTCACCAATTGTATCAAAATATTCTTCCATTAATTCTGTTTATCTCACCAGTTGTATCAAAATATTTCATCCATTGATTTTGTTTTTTTCACCAATTGTATCAAAATATTTCATCCATTAATTCTGTTTATTTCACCAATTGTATCAAAATATTTCATCTGTCTCTTACTGACCCAGAAATGGTGCTTTTAAAAGATCCATTCATATATGTATATAGATAGACAGATAGATAGATAGATAGATTTTCTTTTCTAATAATAAGGAATATGTATGTGCATAATTCAAATGTTTTTAATAAGAGGTCCTATATTAGATTATAATAAATTACATGTTATTAAGAGTATTGTCACATTCGCTCATTTATTCTTGAACTGATTTTTTAAATGGTGTTACAACTAAAATGTTTTGTATATTTAGGAAAGTGGTGATGATGTTGACGGCGTAGACGACGAGGAATTACTTGTGGCTGCTTTAATTTTGGATGACGGCGATGATGTGGATGATGATGACGATGTAGATGAGGATTCTTTGGAAGAAATGATGGGTGATGATGATGATGAAGATGATAATGATGATGATATGAATGGGATGATGGACGATGGAAGTGATGAGAGTGGTCAATCTCCCGAAGACTTACTCGACATGTCAGACAACTTGCGACTGTTAGGTAAAGTACTGGCTCAGATGAAACAAAACAGAGGCGGCCGAGGCTCTGATAAAAGCAAGCAGACACTATTGATGCCTTGATTGACGCAGGTATGAAGGAAATGACCGAGGGCATGGAGGAAGAGATAAATGAAGCAGATGCAGAAAATAAACAAGACATAGAAGAAGAATCGAAAGAGGTAGTTGAAGAAATTGCTGAAGAAGAAAGCGAAGAAACACAAATTGAAGAGGAACTGAAGAATGAAGAAGATTCGAGCGAGGAAGCACCTAAGTATTAGAAATACAAAAAGAAACCAATAACAACGGAAACATTCTGATTCATATTCATAGTAAGAATGACATTAACCATAACAAAAAAAATAATAGTAAATAAAAACTTGTAAAATAATAATAATAATAATAATAATAATAAGATGAACAAAAACGAAAAAACATTTATGATTCTTTTTTCTGTATTTTTGTTCTGTTTTTACTGCTACCATTTTTACTGTCTTACTAATTCTGTTAGTGCTGTTGCTTTGGTTGTTGTTGTTATTATTGTTATATTTTGTTTCAGATGTAGATGACGTGACCACACCGCAGTACCACACAAAGCAGAAAGAATCTTGAACATACTCGTCTAGCCCACTCAAGTTTAATCTTATCTTGAATAAATATTATTTTAAGAAATCATAGTTGGTTGTTTGTTTCTAAAATTCCAGTTTCGTGTCTCTTTCATCAAATGACGCAAAAGAATTTATTTTTGCTAATGACTCAAATTCTTCGAGAAATAGAAAAGTAGAGAAACGAAAGAATACTTTGATGAAAAAGAATTCAGATATTAATGAAAATCATGTATTTTCGAGTTTTTCCGCTGTTAGATTCGGCAGTTTACAATAGTGAAAGTATAATTTTAACATATTTTATTAACTGACTTAGAAAGACATATAATACATTAGAATCATATTGATCAGATAATAGTTCCGTTTGTTGAGATGTATCAAAATTAGCCTAACATGCATATTTCTGTTTCATTCATACACATAATTTGCAAATTATAGTTAATAAAAGTTTGTTTTGTAAAGTTTCTGAATGAAAACAAGTTGAGTAAAACATTTAGTGTAGAAACTTAAATTCCTCTCACATTCTCGTTTTTCTCTTTCTCGTTTTCTCTTTCCCGATTTCTCTTTTTTCCTATTTCTTCGCTTCATTTTTTGTTGTTCTTTCTACCTCATTCTTTCATTATCTCCTTTTGTTTCTTTCTCCCTTTCTCCCATCTTCATTCACTCTCCGTCTCTCTCTCTCTCTTCTTCTTCTTCTTTTTGCCCCTCTCTCTCTCTCTCTCTCTCTCTCTCTCTCTCTCTCTCTCTCTCTCTCTCTCTCTCTCTCTCTCTCTCTCTCTCGTGTTGGCTCATTCCGTTTTTCTCGTCAAAAGATTAAAATAAATAATGATTCATAATAAACTGTTTCAACAGAGACCTTTGTAATACACGTGACATCAAATATAATGATTCATAATAAACTGTTTAAACAGAGACCTGTGTAATATACTTGACATCAAATATAATGATTCATAATAAACTGTTTAAACAGAGACCTGTGTAATGTACGTGACATCAAATATAATGATTCATAATAAACTGTTTAAACGGAGCCTCTGTAATACACGTGACATCAAATATAATGATTCATAACAAACTGTTTAAACAGAGACCTGTGTAATGTACGTGACATCAAATATAATGATTCATAATAAACTGTTTAAACAGAGACCTGTGTAATATACTTGACATCAAATATAATGATTCATAATAAACTGTTTAAACAGAGACCTGTGTAATGTACGTGACATCAAATATAATGATTCATAACAAACTGTTTAAACAGAGACCTGCGTAATATACGTGACATCAAATATAATGATTCATAACAAACTGTTTAAACAGAGACCTGTGTAATATACGTGACATCAAATATAATGATTCATAACAAACTGTTTAAACAGAGACCTGCGTAATATACGTGACATTAAATATAATGATTCATAACAAACTGTTTAAACAGAGACCTGTGTAATATACGTGACATTAAATATAATGATTCATAATAAACTGTTTAAACAGAGACCTGTGTAATATACTTGACATCAAATATAATGATTCATAATAAACTGTTTAAACAGAGACCTGTGTAATGTACGTGACATCAAATATAATGATTCATAACAAACTGTTTAAACAGAGACCTGCGTAATATACGTGACATCAAATATAATGATTCATAACAAACTGTTTAAACAGAGACCTGTGTAATATACGTGACATCAAATATAATGATTCATAACAAACTGTTTAAACAGAGACCTGTGTAATATACGTGACATTAAATATAATGATTCATAACAAACTGTTTAAACAGAGACCTGTGTAATATACGTGACATTAAATATAATGATTCATAACAAACTGTTTAAACAGAGACCTGTGTAATATACGTGACATCGTACATACTTTTAACAGCGTTCTTGGAGTACCCGTTAATGTTGGTAAAAACAAAAAACAAAAACAAACACACATTTGGTACCGAAATGGGAGACATGACAGTGTTTTCCCAGGTAACAATTCATTGGTGATGTTGATAATGAAAGCAAGGTAGAATAATCTATTGTAACAACAACAACAACAATAACAAAAGCAATAATACTAATACTAATAATACTAATATTACTAATAATACTAATATTACTAATAAAAATAATAATCATAATAATTATACACGACTGTTTTCATCGATGTACATAGCATAGAAATAAACTGGCAAATATATTTTTGTAATTTATTTATTTCAATCTTTTGATGAAAAATACAGAATTAGCCAACACGAGAGAGTAAGAGGGTAAAAATAAGAAGAGAGAGAGAGTGAATGAAGACGGGAGAAAGAAACAAAAGCAGACAATGAAACAGAATGAGATAGAAAGAACAACAAAAAAGAATCGAAGAAATAGAAAAAGGAGAGAAATTGGGAAAGAGAAAACGAGAAAGAGAAAAAACGAGTATGTGAGAGTCTTTACAAAACAGACTTTTTATTAACCATAATTTGAAAATTATGTGTATGAATGAAACAGAAATATGTTCTAGTTAGGCTAATTTTGATACATCTCTAAGAAACCGAACTATTATCTGATCAGTATGATTCTAATGTATTATAGAAATGTTATAGTTAGTCCAACCATCATTTAGTGCTTCATAGAGTCAGAAATGTGTTTTGGTTGGCGAAGAATTATTTTTGTTGGCACCACACCTTTCTCTATTGCTGATGTATGCATGGACTATGAAACAAAGCTGTAATCTAATCATAAAATCAGAAAGGTGTATTCTGAACATAAATTATCTGACCAATGTAAAATATATGTAAAATTTCTCATTGTATATTCGGTTTGAATTCATTACGACAAGCAGCTGTTAGTTAATTAGCATGTTAGTTATTATATAAAGACTACAACTAAGATAAAACGATATTCTCTGTACAACCAGGAACAACACAGCACCTACTTGAACGAAAAAGGTAATATAAAATTTTATTTTAGCAGATCAGATATATATATATATATAACCATTTAAGAAAACGAAACATTTAAGAGTTAAAAATACCAAAAAACAAAGTAATAAATGTAAATGTTATGTTTATGTTTATATTTTCAGATGAAAACTTGTATTTTCCTTCTGTGTATTTTGGCAACAACAGCTTTAGGCTACAGGGTAAAGCGGACGATAGAGGTAATTCTGTTTATCTCACCAGTTGTATCAAAATATTTCTTCCATTAATTCTGTTCATTTCACCAATTGTATCAAAATATTTCTTCCATTAATTCTGTTTATCTCACCAGTTGTATCAAAATATTTCTTCCATTAATTCTGTTTATCTCACCAGTTGTATCAAAATATTTCATCCATTAATTCTGTTTATCTCACCAGTTGTATCAAAATATTTCATCAATTAATTCTGTTCATTTCACCAATTGTATCAAAATATTTCTTCCATTAATTCTGTTCATCTCACCAGTTGTATCAAAATATTCATCCATTAATTCTGTTTATTTCACCAATTGTATCAAAATATTCTTCCATTAATTCTGTTCATTTCACCAATTGTATCAAAATATTTCTTCCATTAATTCTGTTTATCTCACCAGTTGTATCAAAATATTTCTTCCATTAATTCTGTTTATCTCACCAGTTGTATCAAAATATTTCATCCATTAATTCTGTTTATCTCACCAGTTGTATCAAAATATTTCATCAATTAATTCTGTTCATTTCACCAATTGTATCAAAATATTTCTTCCATTAATTCTGTTCATCTCACCAGTTGTATCAAAATATTCATCCATTAATTCTGTTTATTTCACCAATTGTATCAAAATATTCTTCCATTAATTCTGTTTATCTCACCAGTTGTATCAAAATATTTCATCCATTGATTTTGTTTTTTTCACCAATTGTATCAAAATATTTCATCTGTCTCTTACTGACCCAGAAATGGTGCTTTTAAAAGATCCATTCATATATGTATATAGATAGACAGATAGATAGATAGATAGATTTTCTTTTCTAATAATAAGGAATATGTATGCGCATAATTCAAATGTTTTTAATAAGAGGTCCTATCTTTGATTATAACAAATTACATGTTATTAAGAGTATTGTCACATTCGCTCATTTATTCTTGAACTGATTTTTTAAATGGTGTTACAACTAAAATGTTTTGTATATTTAGGAAAGTGGTGATGATGTTGACGGCGTAGACGACGAGGAATTACTTGTGGCTGCTTTAATTTTGGATGACGGCGATGATGTGGATGATGATGACGATGTAGATGAGGATTCTTTGGAAGAAATGATGGGTGATGATGATGATGAAGATGATAATGATGATGATATGAATGGGATGATGGACGATGGAAGTGATGACAGTGGTCCATCTCCCGAAGACTTACTCGACATGTCAGACAACTTGCGACTGTTAGGTAAAGTACTGGCTCAGATGAAACAAACAGAGGCGGCCGAGGCTCTGATAAAAGCAGCAGACACTATTGATGCCTTCATTGACGCAGGTATGAAGGAAATGACCGAGGGCATGGACGAAGAGATAAATGAAGCAGATGCAGAAAATAAACAAGATATAGAAGAACAAGCGAAAGAGCTAGTTGAAGAAATTGCCGAAGAAGAAAGCGAAGAAACACAAATTGAAGAGGAACTGAAGAATGAAGAAGATTCGAGCGAGGAAGCACCTAAGTATTAGAAATACAAAAAGAAACCAATAACAACGGAAACATTCTGATTCATATTAACAGTAAGAATGACATTAACCATAACAAAAAATAACAGTAAATAAAAATAAAAATAAATAAATAAATAATAATAATGATAATAATAATAATAATAATAGGAACAAAAACGAAAAAACATTTGTGATTCTGTTTTCTGTATTTTTGTTCTGTTTTTACTGCTACCATTTTTACTGTCTTACTAATTGTGTTAGTGCTGTTGCTTTGGTTGTTGTTGTTATTATTGTTATATTTTGTTTCAGATGTAGATGACGTGACCACACCGCAGTACCACACAAAGCAGAAAGAATCTTGAACATACTCGTCTAGACCACTCAAGTTTAATCTTATCTTGAATAAAAATTATTTTAAGAAATCATAGTTGGTTGTTTGTTTCTAAAATTCCAGTTTCGTGTCTCTTTCATCAAATGACGCAAAAGAATTTATTTTTGCTAATGACTCAAATTCTTCGAGAAATAGAAAAGTAGAGAAACGAAAGAATACTTTGATGAAAAAGAATTCAGATACTAATAAAAATCATGTATTTTCGAGTTTTTCCGCTGTTAGATTCGGCAGTTTACAATAGTGAAAGTATAATTTTAACATATTTTATTAACTGACTTAGAAAGACATATAATACATTAGAATCATATTGATCAGATAATAGGTCCGTTTGTTGAGATGTATCAAAATTAGCCCAACATTCATATTTCTGTTTCATTCATACACATAATTTTCAAATTATAGTTAATAAAAGTCTTTTTTGTAAAGTTTCTGAATGAAAACAAGTTGAGTAAAACATTTAGTGTTAAAACATAAATTCCTCTCACATTCTCGTTTTTCTCTTTCTCGTTTTCTCTTTCCCGATTTCTCTCCTTTTCCTATTTCTTCGCTTCTTTTTTTGTTGTTCTTTCTATCTCATTCTGTTTCATTCTCTCCTTTCGTTTCTTTCTCCCTTTCTCCCGTCTTCATTCACTCTCGGTCTCTCTCTCTTTTTCTTCTTCTTTTTGCCCATCTCTCTCTCTCGTGTTGGCTCATTCCGTTTTTTTCGTCAAAAGATTAAAATAAATAAATCCGGAAAATATAATGATTCATAACAAACTGTTTAAACAGAGACCTTTGTAATATACGTGATATCACATCAAATATAATGATTCATAACAAACTGTTTAAACAGAGACCTTTGTAATATACGTGATATCACATTAAATATAATGATTCATAACAAACTGTTTAAACAGAGACCTTTGTAATATACGTGACATCAAATATAATGATTCATAACAAACTGTTTAAACAGAGACCTATGTAATATACGTGATATCACATTAAATATAATGATTCATAACAAACTGTTTAAACAGAGACCTTTGTAATATATGTGACATCAAATATAATGATTCATAACAAACTGTTTAAACAGAGACCTTTGTAATATACGTGATATCACATTAAATATAATGATTCATAACAAACTGTTTAAACAGAACTTTGTAATATACGTGATATCACATCAAATATAATGATTCATAACAAACTGTTTGAACAGAGACCTTTGTAATATATGTGACATCAAATATTATGATTCATAACAAACTGTTTAAACAGAGACCTTTGTAATATACGTGATATCACATCAAATATAATGATTCATAACAAACTGTTTAAACAGAGACCTTTGAAATATACGTGATATCACATTAAATATAATGATTCTTAACAAACTGTTTAAACAGAGACCTTTGTAATATACGTGATATCACATTAAATATAATGATTCATAACAAACTGTTTAAACAGAACTTTGTAATATACGTGATATCAAATATAATGATTCATAACAAACTGTTTAAACAGAGACCTTTGTAATATACGTGACATCAAATATAATGATTCATAACAAACTGTTTAAACAGAGACCTTTGTAATATACGTGATATCACATCAAATATAATGATTCATAACAAACTGTTTAAACAGAGACCTTTGTAATATACGTGACATCAAATATAATGATTCATAACAAACTGTTTAAACAGAGACCTTTGTAATATACGTGACATCAAATATAATGATTCATAACAAACTGTTTAAACAGAGACCTTTGTAATATACGTGATATCACATCAAATATAATGATTCATAACAAACTGTTTAAACAGAGACCTTTGTAATATACGTGACATCAAATATAATGATTCATAACAAACTGTTTAAACAGAGACCTTTGTAATATACGTGACATCGTACATACTTTTAACAGCGTTCTTGGATTACCCATTAATGTTGGTGAAAAAACATTAATAAAACAACCACACACATTTAGCACACAATTAGGAGACATCACAGTGTTTTCATAGGAAATAATCATTTAATAATCTAAATGTGGTATTCACGTGAACAACTGAAATTGATTACAATATTATAGTATTGTAGTAATATCACATTTACACTGTTATTAGTATTATTATTATTATTATTTCGTTATTCTTAAATATTTATATTTGCCAGTTAATTTCTATGCTATGTACAGCAGTGGAAACAGTCGTGTATAATAATAATTATTATTATTATGATTATGATTATTTTTATTACTAGTATTAGTATTATTAGTATTATTATTATTGCTTTTGTTATTGTTGTTGTTGTTGTTACAATAAATTATTCTACCAGCTGTTTAGAGTCAAGTAATTTAGGAAACTCATGAACACTTTGACAGAAAAATGGTACTTAGCAGTTTCTTTCATTATTGAAAAACAAAAAAAAAAAAATAAAAAAAAAAATTATTATTATTATTATTATTATAAATTTTTCTTTCTTTTCTTCCATGTTCCTTTGTAGTATATATCTCTGAAATTTAATATTCTCATATTCTCAAAAGTTGAGGATTATTATCATCAACAACAAAACGTTCTGTTTCAGAGGCATCAGCAGCTTTATAATGAGCGATCATCAGAAATATCTTCATCCTTTATTCTTTTTTCTAATTCTGTAATTCTTTTACTCTAAATTTATAACTAAAAAAAAAAAAAAAATAAAATAAAATAAATTAAAATAGATTAATACAATAAAATCTCTTGATTTCCTTTCATAAATGATTCATTTTTTATTTAACTTTGTTAACTCTTTTGCATCTAACGTCCCAGTATCACAAGTTTTACCTCTACGACTGTGACTCCACAGTGACAGCCAAGAATAACGAATATATGAAGAGAAGAAACGCACGATCGACCTAACACGGGTTGCTTCTTTTCAGTCTGACTGTTTCAGAGCCGTCATCGTGTAAACCTCTGTCTTTTGGACAATGCAGAGCAAAGCAGAAATTAGTCACGTTTAAAACATTTGTTTGTTATCATGACCTTAATATCAACATCATCATTATCATCTCATCATAATGACCATATTACATATAACTTCTGATTCCATTACTTTTAATAGTAAAGTACTACTACTACTACTTCTAGCAGTGCTGCTAAATAAGTACTTATTCTTGCATCTTCGTTTGAATGATTCTACAAAGACGTTTGTCATCAAAGTATTCTTTCGTTTCTCTACTTTTCTCTTTCTCGAAGAATCTCAACCATTAGCAATCATGGGAAAGGTAATTTCTTATACAAAAATAAATTCTTTACATTTATTTGATGAAAGAGACACAACACAGGAATTTTAGAAACAAACAACCAATTATGATTTCTTAAAATAATATTTATTCAAGATAAGATTAAACTTGAGTGGGCTAGACGAGTATGTTCAAGATTCTTTCTGCTTTGTGTGGTACTGCGGTGTGGTCACGTCATCTACATCTGAAACAAAATATAACAATAATAACAACAACAACCAAAGCAACAGCACTAACAGAATTAGTAAGACAGTAAGAATGGTAGCAGTAAAAACAGAACAAAAATACAGAAAACAGAATCATAAATGTTTTTTCGTTTTTGTTCCTCTTACTATTATTATTATTGTTGTTATTATTATTATTATTATTATTATTATTATTATTATTATTATTATTATTATTTATTATTATTATTATTATTATTATTTTTTTTTTTTTTTTTTTTTTATTTACTATTATTTTTTTTATGGTTAATGTCATTCTTACTGTTAATATGAATCAGAATGTTTCCGTTGTTATTGGTTTCTTTTTGTATTTCTAATACTTAGGTGCTTCCTCGCTCGAATCTTCTTCATTCTTCAGTTCCTCTTCAATTTGTGTTTCTTCGCTTTCTTCTTCAGCAATTTCTTCAACTACCTCTTTTGCTTGTTCTTCTATATCTTGTTTATTTTCTGCATCTGCTTCATTTATCTCTTCGTCCATGCCCTCGGTCATTTCCTTCATACCTGCGTCAATCAAGGCATCAATGGTGTCTGCTGCTTTTATCAGAGCCTCGGCCGCCTCTGTTTGTTTCATCTGAGCCAGTACTTTACCTAACAGTCGCAAGTTGTCTGACATGTCGAGTAAGTCTTCGGGAGATGGATCACTGTCATCACTTCCATCGTCCATCATCCCATTCATATCATCATCATTATCATCTTCATCATCATCATCACCCATCATTTCTTCCAAAGAATCCTCATCTACATCGTCATCATCATCCACATCATCGCCGTCATCCAAAATTAAAGCAGCCACAAGTAATTCCTCGTCGTCTACGCCGTCAACATCATCACCACTTTCCTAAATATACAAAACATTTTAGTTGTAACACCATTTAGATAAAACCTTTCAGTTAAAGAATTTTAAATCATGTTCCTTACAATTAGAAAAGAAAATCTTAATATCTATCTAATTTATCTAATCAAAGATAGGATCTATCTATTATCTATCTAAAATCTATCTTTTTTGAATCTATATACATATATGAATGGATATTTTAGAAAAATATCATTTCTAGGTCTGTAATGGAAACATCCGGACTAATATCTATCTATGTTTCTCTCTATCTATAATAATGAATGGATCTTTTAAAAACCACTATTTCTACATATAAATAAGAGAATCTAAGGACAGATGAAATATTTTGATACATATAAATAAGAGAATCTAAGAGACAGATGAAATATTTTGATACAACTGATGAAATAAACAGAATCAATGGATGAAATATTTTGATACAATTGGTGAAATAAACAGAATTAATGGAAGAAATATTTTGATACAATTATGGAAATAAACAGAATTAATGGAAGAAATATTTTGATACAATTATGGAAATAAACAGAATTAATGGAAGAAATATTTTGATACAACTGGTGAGATAAACAGAACCAATGGATGAAATATTTTGATACAACTGGTGAAATAAACAGAATTAATGAATGAAATATTTTGATACAACTTGTGAGATAAACAGAATTAATGGAAGAAATATTTTGATACAACTGGTGAGATGAACAGAATTAATGGAAGAAATATTTTGATACAACTGGTGAGATGAACAGAATTAATGGAAGAAATATTTTGATACAACTGGTGAGATAAACAGAATTAATGGATGAAATATTTTGATTCAACTGGTGAGATAAACAGAATTACCTCTACCGTCCGCTTTACCCTGTAGCCTAAAGCTGTTGTTGCCAAAATACACAGAAGGAAAATACAAGCTTTCATCTGTAAATATAAACATAAACATAACATTTACATTTATTAGTTTGTTTTTTGTATTTTTAACTCTTAAATGTTTCGTTTTCTTTAGAATCATTAAATAATAATAATATATATATATATATACATACACATGTATTTGATCTGCTCAAATAAAATTTTATATTACCTTGTTCGTTGAAGTAGGTGTTGTATTGTTCCTGGTTGTACAGAGAATGATGTTTTATCTTAGATGTTGTCTTTTTTTATAATAACTAACATGCTAATTAACTAACAGCTGCTTGTCGTAATAAATTCAAACCGAATACACAATGAGAAATTTTACATATATTTTTCATTGGTCAGATAATTTATGTTGGTCAGATTAGATCCTTATGATTTTAGGATTAGATTATATTTTTGTTTCATAGTCCATGCATACATGCATACGTGTTTCCATTGTATTTTCATGTTGTGTTTTATGTTTGCTAATGAAACAGTAGTACTAATAATAGTAATATTATTATTCATTTAAAAGTGGACAACTGAAAATCAACAGAAACAAAACCAGTCATTTAAAATAACAACAACTAACTTTCTCACTGGTTAACTTAGGGACGCAGGAACTGTAAAAAGTGGTGCAGCAGTAGACAGATATATGTTAGTATATATACTCTCACTTGATGCAATAAATATGTAAACATGTCTTTTTGTATGTATACCATACAAGCAGAAACAGTATATATTCAAGCATGCGTACAAACACACACATATATATATATATATATATATATATATATATGTTGCATACATGTCAAGATATTAATAATATAATGGCATATCTAAACAGTTATTGTAAAGTAGCAGTAACAATAATAAAATTACAAAGCTGTAATCTAATCCTAAAATTACAAAGTTGTAATCTAATTCTAAAATTACAAAGCTGTAATCTAATTCTAAAATCAGAAAGGTGTATTCTGAACATAAATTATCTGACCAATGTAAAATATATGTAAAATTTCTCATTGTATATTCGGTTTGAATTCATTACGACAAGCAGCTGTTAGCTAATTAGCATGTTAGTTATTATAAAAAGACAACATCTAAGATCAAACATCATTCTCTGTAGAACCAGGAACAATACAGCACCCTACTTGAACAAACAAGGTAATTTAATTTTTATCTCAGTTCATAAATGTTTCTGAGTTAAATTATTTTATTTTATTCGAATGAAAACTAAATTTTTAAAGTTAAATATGTCAATAATATTTCGTGAATTATTATAATAGGAGCGTTTCGCCTTTTAAAAGTTTTGTACCAATATTTCATAGATCAAAACGTTAATAGTTTAAAAACAGTTCTTTGTAGACATGTCCTGTATTTCTCTAATGTCGAAATTGTAAAAATAATTTTGTAAGTAATGATTAATTAATAGAATGTTATATACACGTTCATACAGTGATTTATGTTTAAATTGTTTTGAACGAGTAATCACTAAACATTTCAAAGCCATCATTTTACCACTTAACATTGGAAATGTGACGTCATAGTACACGTGACACTCTTGATAGCTGTACCGTAACCTTATTATACACGTACCATTAGATAAACATGAAAACAATCATTGCTTTCAAAAAATAAACAAAAAATAAATTTACAAGATATCATGAAATAAGTAAAACAAAGGAACGGAAGAAATAAGAGTTAAACAATAAAGTAAGTGAAGCAAGCAAATAAATAAACGTAATTCAAACTGAAAATGAGTAAATGAGTTAAGAAATAATTAATTCACAGGTTAATAAACAAGCCAGTAAACAGAAAGGTTATATCTTTCTTACAGATGAGATTTTGTATTTTCCTTCTGTGTCTCCTGGCAACCACAGCTTTCGCCTACAGGATAACGGTGGAAGATGGGGGTAAGTCCATTAATTCTCTTTATTTCTTAAATTGTATAAAAATATTTCATCTTTCATATTCTTGCTGGTTTCAAAAACTGAGCTCTTTTTTCTCAAAATATTTATGATATTTATTACTTCAGATTTAAACTTAACGTAACATTAGTTGTGTAGAACTTATTAACGCTTGTCCCATGGGAATATTTCTGATTTTGAAAGTTCAGACTGGAAGAAAAACGTACACGTTTATAGTGCATGAATAACTGAAGATATTTGCAATCCTGTCTTACCAATGGTACTTTTAAAAGATCCATTCCTACTCCTCAGTACATATATAATTTATGATCTTCTTTTCTAATAGTAAGAAACATTTATTTTTATATGTACGCTTTACACTACTGAAAATGTTTTTATAAGCCGTCCTCTCTTAGATTACATTTAATGTTAGTATTAATAATACTAACGTACCACTTTCCTTCATTCCTATACTGATTATTTAAATGATGTTACATCTGTGTTGCTGTGTCTAATTAGAACACGCTGCTCCTCATGTCGATGTAGGGAAACTGTTAGTTGAACTGTTAAAAGGCAAAGCTTTTTTTCTCAAAATATTTATAATATTTATTACTTCAGATTTAAACTTAACGTAACATTAGTTGTGTAGTAGTTATTAGCGCTTGTCCCATGGGAATATTTCTGATTTTGAAAGTTCAGACTGGAAGAAAAACGTACACGTTTATAGTGCATGAATAACTGAAGATATTTGCATTCCTGTCTTACCAATGGTACTTTTAAAAGGTCCATTCCAACTCTTCAATAAATATATAATTTATTGATATCTTGTTTTCTAAAAATAAGAAATATTTACTTGTATTTGTATAAGATTCAAAAATTTTTATAAGCCGTCCTCTCTTGGATTACAGTTGACGTTAGTATTGTATCACATTTAATTGACTCTCCTTCATTCCTATACTGATTATTTAAATGATGTAATGTTGTGTATATTTAGAAGACGCTGCTGCTGATGATGACGATGTAGAAGAACTGTTGGAAACACTGTTAGAAGACGTAAATGATTCCGATGACGGCGGAGATGACGAGGAATTACTTGGGGACACACTTGAAGCTGCTTTGATTCTGGATGATGGTGATGATGTCGATGATGGTGACGATATGGATGACGGTGACGTTATGGATGAGAATTCTTTGTTAGGTTCTTTGTCAGATATGATGGGTGATGACATGGATGATTCTGATGACAGCGTAGACGACGAGGAATTACTTGTGGCTGCTTTAATTTTGGATGATGGCGCTGATGTGGACGATGATGAAGATGTAGATGAGAATTCTTTGCTAGGTTCTCTTCAAGATATGTCGGGTGATGACATGGATGATGGTTCTATGGATGAGAATTCTTTGTTAAGTTCTTTGGAAGAAATGATTGGTGATAGTGATGATGAAGATGATAATGATGATGATATGAATGGGATGATGGATGATGGAAGTGATGACAGTGGTCCATCTCCCGAAGACTTACTCGACATGTCAGACAACTTGCGACTGTTAGGTAAAGTACTGGCTCAGATGAAACAAACAGAGGCGGCCGAGGCTCTGATAAAAGCAGCAGACACTATTGATGCCTTGATTGACGCAGGTATGAAGGAAATGACCGAGGGCATGGATGAAGAGATAAATGAAGCAGATGCAGAAAATAAACAAGATATAGAAGAACAAGCCAAAGAGCTAGTTGAAGAAATTGCTGAAGAAGAAAGCAAAGAAACACAAATTGAAGAGGAACTGAAGAAGGAAGAAGATTCGAGCGAGGAAGCACCTAAGTATTAGAAATACAAAAAGAAACCAGTAACAACGGAAACATTCTGATTCATATTAGCAGTAAGAATGACATTAACCATAACAAAAATAATAGTAAATAAAAAAATATATAATAATAATAATAAAAATAATAATAATAATAATAATAATAATAATAATCATAAGAGAAACAAAAACGAAAAAATATTTATGATTCTGTTTTCTGATTGGAAAAAGAGGTATGAAGAAACAACAGTTCAGAAAAGTAAATATATGTTAAACTAAAATCATTTATAAGTTTGAACAATGCACATGTTGAACAACAGAAACGTTCTGATTCACAAAAACAACAACGAAAACAAAGCAACATGAAAGAACAAGAAACATTGTGTTGTTTTTAATATATTAAATAAACAATGTTATTCCTTCATTGATTATCTTTACTGTTATGATGATGATTATACTACTACTACTTCTACTACTACTACTACTACTAATAATAATAATAATAATAATAATAATAATAATATCAATAATAATAATGATATTGGTAAGAACAAGAACGAAACATTGATACCTTTATTTTCTGTATTGTTATTTCTGTTGTTATTACTGATATTCTTACTAATACTGTTAGTGCTGTTGTTGGAGCTGTTATTATTATTATTCTTATGTTTTCTGTCAGATGTAGATCACGTGACCACAGACCATCCTTGACCACATAACAGAACCACAGAAACAAACATGCTCACCTTGACCACTGACAATTGTATTTTTGAAATTTAATCATATATTTAACTAAAATATATAAATATATATATATTTAAAAACTACAGTTGTCTGTTCCTGAAGTTTCAATGTCGTTTCTGTTTCATCAAGATTAAATCATTTGTAAAGCAATAAAAAAATTTAAAAATCATTCAAATGAGTGAATGTTTTTTTATATGAGAAATTAGTTTCACATGATTACTTTAGATTCTCTAACAGAGAGACTAAGAGAAGAAAAGCAACATTCAACAGTTTGATGAACAATTTTTGTGTAAAATCATTTCTACGAAGAACTAAGAAATACATCCTAGTCATTTGGAGTTAATTTTTTAAGATGATACATTTTGGCTTACAAAAATCATTGTCTTTTTCATAAAAATTCGTTCTCATAAAAAGATATTTTTGGTGTTGAAGATTGCAAAAAAAAAAAAAAAAAAAAAAAAAAACTTTTGCATATGCAAGCGATATTCGAACATTTTTGTTATTATGATTTTTAAAAAATATATGAACATTAAACATATTTAACAAACCAAATTATAGTTAAAACTACATTTAGGTTCTCTGTTGACTATCGACAAAGTACAATATCCTCTAAGCTATTTCGTTTTTCTCATGGCTGGGTTTTCAGTAGGAATGGATGCTCGGTTTCGCATACATCTGAGTCCTGGTTCATACTGGATGAGGTCTACGATAGATTTCTCTTATAAACTACCAAAGACATCTGCTGGTGTAATTGTGTACATTGGGTGAGAATAAACAGTTGTTTCGGTACCAGGAAAGATTTGGCTTTTGTTGTTTTCTATAAAATAATGATACTTGATGTCGTCCTATGATGGTAATTATAATCTTAATGGGTCTTAATTGTCGTTATAAGGGAGCCTGAAACTCCGAGATTAAAACCTTAAGATAAGGCATGATAAAGGATGTGAAGAAATTAGATTTATATACAAGAGAAAAATAATCTGATTTAAATTCTTCTTTCTTTCTTTCTTTCTTTCTTTCCTTTTTTAAATCCTCCTTGTTTCATTTTTTTTTTTTTTTTTTTTTTTTTTTTTCACGGTTTTAAATACTGACGGGCATAAGTTGGAAATTCTGGAGTCAGGGATTGTTGTAGAGATAGACTGTAATACATGTTTGTTTTCCTTGTAGGATTCAAGTAGGATCGATGTTTGTAATTTTTATCTATTTATTATTTCATTTATGTTATTAATTTCATTTATATCGTTTTATTTTACTTCTGAAAGAAAATTTCACAAATTGTCTGATTGTGGATGTTCCATTCTATTTATAGTAAAATAACCAAAATTTTATAATTAAATAAAAAAATTAATTGTTCCGTTTTGTTTTCTATAATGAGATGAAAAATTGACTTCCTTAAATGTTCGTAATTTAAGATTGCATTACAATACTGTGACGAGGTGAATGATGTCGGTGTGAGTATGTGTGTGTGCGTGTGTACGTGTGTCTGTTATTATTATTACTTAATCAATAGTGTGTTTTTTTCCTGTAAATGCTATATTTAATATGTGACTAAACGGTGTAGTAGCAGGAAGTCTTGTTTTTAAAAAGACTTAGTAGTAAGAATGTGACTGGCCGCCATCTTGTTTTATGTACGTTGATACTGCGGATTAAAACAGCGAGTGTCGCGTCAAATGTTGATTGAATTAATGTCAGAAACGTTCACATTGATGAACTGAAGTTTCTTCACCCTGAGTAAATGTCACAACGTTTTTATAAATGCGACGGACACGCCCGCTGACCTGTCAGAAAGCGTGCCCGTCGTAGACGTGCCTCACAACAACTTGCTCTGATTAGCACGTTCATTTGTTTCAAGATTCAAGGTTCAAGAAAATAAAACTCTTATTCGATCTGGCTAACGCAGTTAATAATCGTAGAACTGTTTCCACCTTCCAAAGACGGCAGAAACATTCACTTACGAGCAGACGGCTACAGGTAAAGTCAATAGGAAATTTTCTATATTTATTTATGACCAAATAATATTCATATTATGTAAATATTCAGGTTTATATAGAATGTATAAGAGGACAATAATTCTCTTTAATCATCGAAATTATCCTATATTATTACAAATCGTATTATCGTAACCTGTGATTTTATAAATGGAAATCATTTATATATAATTTATTTTTTGGAGTTCATGTTCATGTACTGATATATACAGCTAAATATTTTATGCTATTTGAATATTCATGAGGCAATTTCTGGATGGCGTGTGCTAAAATGCACTGTCTATTCTAACTTCGGTCGCGGAGGTTTTATATTCTGAGACGGCCCATATCGATAATTTGTCCAGAAGTGTTCACCCACATTGCCAGTCTCTGCTTCTGTTTTATATCTGTAGCCTAGAAAATACAAACATGCTACATCAGTCCTATTTTCAGTAATGAAAACCATAGCATCTGAAAGCGTACCTCTGGCGGCAACATAATTTATGTTATTGGAAACCTATGTTAAAAAAGTATGATGATAAAATATCGACATATGACTTTTCAGCTACTCTTTTAAGGGATGCTTTAGCTGAAATCAGATAAAGAAAACTAACCCAGTAGTCTGAAGGAAAAAAAGACTATTAAGAAGAGAATACTGGCTCACGTATCACATTTTAAATCACAGCTTTTATATTAGCACTAGCACAGCAGATTAAAAATTAATAATAATAAATATAAATATAAATAAATAAATAAATAAATATTGACCATTGAATTATTATTATTTATTTATTTATTTATTATTTGACATCTATTTCAAACTGGACAGCATTACATAATCCTTCATTATGAATACCATAAAAAGATCATATTTTTCTTACGATACAAAGCCAGAACGACATAATCTGTCCTATAAAACACAAACAGTAATAACATAATGTATGTCTGTGTGTATGTCCGACTGCAGACAACAGACGATGATGTAGTAGTCATAATAGTAGAAGTAGGAGCAGTAGTGTTAGCAGCAGATGTATCAGTGGTAGAGAAGTAATAGTTGCAACAGTAGTTGCATAGTATTGGCAGCAGTAGTAGTAGTAGTATTAGTAGTAGTAATAGTAGTAGTGGTGGTAGTAGTAGTAGAAGCTTTGTAGTTTTGGTACTTGTAGGTGTTGAGGATTAGTATAAATAGAAGTAAATCTAGCTATGATAGTAGCAGTAGGAGTCGCAGTTTTACAGGTAGTAGTAGTAATAATTGTTGAGGTTCTAGCAATGAAGAGATTATAACAACGTCGTACACGTTTAACAGCAGAATATAGGACGAACCAATACGCTGCTGCCGTCACAGACACCGACACAGTCACGTACGTAGATCAGTGAACAATCTGCGCATGAGCTACAAAAATACTTATGGTGTAAAAAAAAAAAATATTAAAATGATTACTAATAAAACAATACATGTTAAATCAAATAATATTTCAAGGCACGTTCTCAAATTAGTTTTTTATTAAATATAACTTTAGCGGGAACCGTCCTATAATTACTACATTATTTGTTCACGTCTGTTTGCGGACTCTGTCAGACTCACTCAGGTAAATCCTTCTGTGAACGTCTGCGTCAATCAACACATACAAGTGTTTCGTAAAACTCTATACGGTACAAAGACAAAGAAAATATTAATCACTAATTAAAATATTAAACCTGGATAAACTAATCTAATATGAATATATGAATATATGAGCGCAGGGGACAATCTGTATCTGTGTATTTTTTTTTTTTTTTTTTTTTTGTCTGTCTGTCTATCTATTTGTTTATTTGAAGCAATATTATTATGCTCACGGACACATACGCGTGCGTGTTGTTTTCAGAACGTCGGTTTTTCTTATGTGAAAGCGATGAAAAATCCCACCACGTAATGGAGTACATACACACTTGAAAACCGTTCATAACAAATGTCTCTCACAAGGATGAATCACTAACGATAACATGACGTCATCTATTAAAGAAAATTTTACATCATTTTACACATTCCTTGAAATCACTTGATGATCATCAAATACAGAACTTGGCTGCTCGCATCATGAAATTGTGATTTGAATGACATCGGGTTAAATTAAATATTATCTGAATGTTTACAATACTACAGGTATTTGATGACAGTAGATGTAAAATATGACAATTATATTTTGTCAGTGAAATTGCATATTAAATTACGTTAAAGTTTAAAACAAAATATTAGATTATGTCGCCAAAAAGTTAAATGAAAGGAGATATATCACTTTTTTATATATACATGTATATGTATGTTTGTGTGTATGCACGTTTGTTTATGTTTGTGTATATATATATATATATATGATACGAAAGATAGCTAAAAGGAAAGTGAGGGTGTGTGTGTACAAATGAACAAATGTGTATGTCTCAACAATCAAACAAGCAGGTATTTAAAAATTCAACAAAACACGCAGACAAATGAATAAGACTCGGCGCAGAAATAAGATTTAATCAGCGGTTTTGTATTTTAATCTTCAGAACGTTCACTGCAGACCATTTTAATTCCTGGGATGACACGTCTGTCAGGAATTCACAAACTCTGAAAAAAAAAAAAAAAAAACCATTGTTAATATCCATTGCAGAGTTTTCTTTTGTCGATAGCTGTTTAACTTGTCACTGTGATGTATTGAGTACAAATGAAGATGACTGTTATTATTAACATCGTCATCATCATTACTATTACAATTATTAATTTTGTTGTTACTATTATTAATTATTTCGTTGTTATTGTTATTAGTACCGTTGTTGTTGTTACTGTTGCTGTTGCTTCTGTTGTTTGTATTGCTGCTGCTGTTGTTGTTGTTGTTTGCATTATAAGAATTACATACCAAACCGCAGAAGCCTCCGTGGCAAACTTCCTTTATTTCTTTTATACAGGTTCCGAAACGGTCACCTTGACAACTGCGTTTGTAAATAACAGATCTTTTACACTCAGTCTCACATACACCATCAGTTATGTGCCAAAGTCACAGTATGTAGTGATGTTTGAAGTATAAACATTGTCACTGACAATCATTTATGACATATAATTTCAAAGTAGAGAGAATTAAAAGTCTATGTTAGTGAAAATACGATTCTCATATTAAAACTTTGTTCATACTGAAATCACATTGACTGAAAATTTTATCATGAAACTGCTAAAAGGAAGTCAAAACCAGATTGTCTAGGAAAGAAAGAAAGATAAAGAATTGAGGATAATTCCGATCATCTTCCGCTCCATTAATGTATTGAACATAATCTACCCTAAGTAAAAAACAAAAAAAACAAAAAAATATATATTTTGTGTACGTCAAATTAAAGCTGATATCTGAATTGAAATAAAAAGTAGGTTTTTGGGGAATTTTTTCCACCTTTCTACCAACTGACTTTATTGTTATTGACGTAACTGCTTGTAAAATGATGTTCATTAATTCAAAATGTTTAAACCAAAAAGTATTTGAGTTTGGAGTCGAAATAGAAAAAAGAAAATACAACTTACCAGAAACCTGTACGTTAGCTGTAAATCTGAAGATATATATATATATATATATATATATATATATTTATATGTTTAAAATAAAATATAAAAGTTACTGAATTAGATTCTTTTATTAGAACTGAATTTCCACTTACTCAAATCAGTAAACCAAATAATAAGTATTATTATTATTATTATTATTATTATTATTATTATTATTATTATTATTATTATATAAAGATGATTACGTAGACATACCAAGAGCCAATATGAACAAAAGACCAATCATAAAAGTAGCTCTCGTTTTTAAAATAACTTTTCTTCTCCACATTCAGCTGTATATTTCAGTTTTCAGTTACACACGTGTTCAAAGATTCTACGTAATCAGTGAAAAACTGCGCGTGATCTAATACACATTTAAACATTCACATTTTTTATACAAAACTAATTAATTTATTTATTTATTTTTTCTATATATATATATTTTTTAATTCATTTATTATTATTATTTGTTTATTTATTATTATTTATTTATTTATATTTATATATATATATATATATATATTTTAATTCATTTATTATTATTATTCGTTTATTTATTATTATTTATTTATTTATTATTATTTATAACTGCGCGTGATCTAATATATATTTTAACATTCGCATTTTTTATATAAAGTTAATTAGTTTTATTTATTTATTTATTTATATATATATTCATTTATTTATTATTATTATTTGTATCATGTAACTCTTTTAATTGTTTACTTAGGGAATTGGTTCAACCGTTAATAAGCAAAAATAACAGTTTTGGGGCATAGTTTCTGATCGAGCGAAATGGATTATGAAGAAATATTCAAAAATAAAAAAAGTGCATTAGATAAAAATGTCTATTTGTGACACTCGGAGAAAGGATTAGTTTTTTAATTCGTTTTTATTATCTTTTAACTGTTATTCAACGCTTTAAATAACTGACTATTATCTCACATTTCGGAATATATACAAGGTTACTTATCGATTGAAAATTTAAATATAAATTAAACTTTCATATAAAAAACATATTACGTCAATCTGCTGGTAACATAACTCTTCTGTGTCACAAGTTCAATAAACTGCTTTAATGAAAAGCAAACACTACTTAGACATTTGTGTATAAACATTTCAAAATGTGTACGTATGTATGTTCAGTGTGTGTATATATGTCTCTGTACGTGTGTATGTATGTGTGTGGGTGTACGAACGTATTTTATGCTAACACTGAATTCATCGCACCGTGCATAACGATTAAATAAACGTGTTATCGGATGTGAAAAATATTCTAATGTGACGTTTTTATTTATTTCTGAAGATACAATTATATCTACAGTTCAAAAGATATGATTAAATACTCTATTTGTGTGACCAACCATTTTCATTATTTTTAAATAGTTTGTTATATTTATTTCTTTGTTTGTGTTGACACAAAAGCACACACAAGCACTCATATACATGACATATTTAATGAGACCTGCAGAAACTACAGAAGAGAACACAGAGACATAAAACACAAGAGAGAAAGTATGTTCATTCCTCTCACTCTAAGACGTTTAGTGAGACACGTGCTCAGGTTGAAATTCCCAGACTCGGCATCGCTGGAAACAGTGCAGTGTCGAGTAACGGAATTTGCCGAGTTTTTGCAAAGTTAAGATTTGATAGACTGGTACTGTACAAGTTTGGAGGGGGAGTACTGTCACTGCAAAACGGTACAGTAATATCTACAAATATCGTGCACAAAGCACAAAGCACGGATATAAACTGTGATGAGAGCGCCATGACGTCACAGCCGTGACTCGGCTAAATAATGCTGAAGTCTGAGACTGTAGCCGAGAATTGGAATTTGTGCACACGCACACACACACATACACATACACACATACACACACACACACATACACACATACACACATATACACATACACACACACACACATACACACACACATATACACACTCTCTCTCTCTTTCTGTCTCTCTCTCTGTCTCTCTCACACACACACACTCTCTCTCTCTCTCTCTCTCTCTCTCTCTCTCTCTCTCTCTCTCTCTCTCACACACACACACACACACACACACACACACATTATGCAGATATGCAAATAAATATAAAAAAAAAATAATTATTAGCCTTTTTGAATCATTTAGTCATTATCTTTTGTCGAAAATCGGCGCCTTTCCATTATTTTAATCTGTAGGTAAACAAGTGAGAGTATATAAGTTAGTAAAGTGATTCAAACATGTTTAGTTTCTTCACACAAAACATAAACACTCTCGATCTTCTTAGCAAAGAGCTCAGCGTCAGCCACAACGAACGACATCATCGCTACAAGGACAGCGCCATCTGTTATCATGGCCGCCACAATCATTGCAAAAATACGAGCGGAAGTGACGAGCCAGTCCTTTCCTGTCAAATCAGCCAACAGCTCTTTAATGATATCTCCCATAATTCCTTGGGAGTTGCTGTCCATTATCAACTGGAACACTGCTCCACCCTTCATACGCAAGTCATCTCCAGACTGTTTCCAGTTTGCTATGAACGTATCAAGGAAAGCTTTACATTTGGCAAATTTGGCTGTAATATTATCAGCCGTTTTCTTCAGTGTAATTCTCATCGTTTTCTTGCTGGTAGTCAAAGAGATTCCAGCAGCATGTATGAGAAACACGGCGGAGTCCACAAGAATCCCAGAATACAGCAAAGTGGTTGCCCAGTGAACGTCATCCCGCGATTCCATCACTCGAACTGGAAACAGCTCTTCACCGCTCAAGTACGTTTTAAGTGAAATCTTCTTGCTTGTCTCATCAGTGACCGCTGCTGGCTCGAAAGCCGGCAGTTTCAGAGCTTTTTTAAAAACAGTGAGGCGCCGAGCGGGTAGCTGTTTCCTCAGAGCCGTGTTGATGTTTTGTGCTTGGTAATCAAACTGCTGAGTAAATTCACTGCTGAGTTTAATTTGCTCCTCCGCCACTGCCTGACATTCTTCCATGACGGCAAATTTCATTCTGGGATTGGAATTCAGTTCAGCGAATTTTGCGGCGTATTTGGTCAGTTCCTGCAGAGTCCTAGAAACTATCTTAGTTATCCGATCATCAGGCATGATATCTACAACATAAATAAATAATCAAATCAATATTATGAATGAAAGTACATGTGTATATGTGAACGTGTATGTCTATTTGTGGGTGTATCTACGAGCATGTGTGTTTTAGGATTTGAATAGTATCTGTCTTATGTACGTCTGAATAGACTCTGCACAAACACAGTTTTCGGGAACGCACTGGAGCAAAGTCCAATCAGGACCTCACAAACCCGTCAGATGCCGCTGATGAGACTCGAACTTATGGCATCCATTCCCCAGTTACAGTTCGGCTATCAAGACAACCCTGAACGTATATGTGTTTGTATATGTGTAAATATGTAAGTATGTGTGTAATTATCTTCTTATTTATGTGTGTGTGTGTGTGTATGTATATACGTATGTATATATAAATGTAGGTATCATGTATGAATGTATGTATGTATAAATGGGTGTGTTCATTTATGTTTCTCTGAATATGTTATTATATGCATGACATTATTTAATAGCACTGTTTATGTTTAGATTGATCCTGCAGACAAAACCAGTGTGTTTGAAGCTTTACGGATGAATAACCCAGTAAAACTAAGATTTTGTCAAAAGACAATTTGACACCACTGTTAACTCGACTGACTGTGTTTTCTGAACCGTAAATTAAAAACATGGCTTGATTCATTAAGGCATACATGCGAGATATTTGATATGGCCAAAATAAACGGCTACGATAAAGTAAATAACCTATGTTAATATTTGTAAACTGACGTAATTTATTGACTGAATTTCTGAGAAACCTTAACAAATTTGGCTAGACTGATTAATATATAATAAGGCTAGACTGATTTTTCAATGCATTTATTTGCATCTGTTTGTGTATGTGTATTTGTGTGTGTGTGTGTGCGTGTATGTGTTTGTGTGTGTGTGTGTGTAGATGTGTTTGTGTGTGTGTGTGTGTAGATGTGTTTGTGTGTGTGTGTGTGTAGATGTGTTTGTGTGTGTGTGTGTGAAGGTAGTACGTCGGTATATTGTACGTGTATATATATATAAATATGGCTGTGCACAAACACACACACACACACACACACACACACACATATATATATTAACTATTGTAAGAAATATTTATCAGCTGTGGATCACAAAACTTATAATTATTATAAATGAAGTGTAAACTCCAGACTAACAAAGACAGAACTATTTGTCTGTTAATGAAACGTTTAGGGTTCCAAACACTAATCGAAGTGTTGCACGTTAATAAACTCATTCTTTAACACGTACCTGTACAAGGCTTCCCTGCATCAATGTCAAATTGTACGTGTGTAGTGAAGGGACATAACTCTTGGCATCATCATAACTGATTATCGTTCTTACTTTTTTGACAACTGTGTCCGCTTTTTCTTTCCGCTGTATGCTGAACCATGTCTGTACTTATGTCCTGCGTAGATCCTGCGGTATTATTATACTGCTGTGCTTAGTTCGATATCGTGATAGTCATTTTACAGGACAGTTTATTCAACAGATGAACTTAGGGGAATTAATTAATATGTAATTAAATATATTTGCTATCGAACGCATAAAAAGATAGATCTTCATTCGTATGTGTACTGTGTCATTATCACCATCATTATTATTATTATTACTGTTATTATTATTGTTATTGTTATTATTATTGAAGTCCGATCGCAGGCTTAACTAGTACAAATTTCTTTTTTCTTACAATAATAATTACGCTACAGAAAAACAACATAATCCACTTTTAACGAAATTAGGTCCAGTTCTAATTAGGAGATTTGAAGGTTTTATAAAAAAAAAAAAAAATAGTTTTTCTTACTTTTGAAGAGTGTCTGAGAAAAAAAAAATGAAAATGAAAACGAAAATTCTATTTTTCTCATGAAAACGAATGATTATATTTATCTGATTCGTTACTCTTAAAACCACAGTATTTAGCAAAATAAATATGAGGAAAATGTATAACAGTACTGTTATGGTAAAAAATATATTTTCCAGATACTTTCATTTTATGTATAATTAGGTATTCCAAAGTGATAAGCACAGGCTGGTTCAACGAGATTAATAACTATCTGAATTCAACGAACAGTGAGAATATCCCCCTAAATGTTAACAGCGAAATACAATTTGTCAACACAAACGACAGAACGAAAGATGAATTCTTTATAATTATTATTTTATTGACAAAGATCTAAAGTAATTTCTAATATTTCTTTCAGTCTGTGTGTACGTTGTTACTGACGTGGCTTGTGAAGGTTCAGACAACCGCGGCAGTCACTGGAGAAATGTTAAACAACAAACAAAATAAAACAACGTATAAATTCTCCGTGTGGAATCAGATTATCTGATTATTTATTGTTTCTGTGATGAACAAAGTTCGTTAGCTAGTCAGCTGATGGTAACAAGTCCGGAATGCCAAACAGCCTACGTCCGACCTTCATTATAAATCTGAGCTCTAAACTAATTTTTAATCAAGATAATTTGTAACTGTTCCATAAACGACCATTCACAGCCTCAAATTTTTCTTTCATTTTTTCTTTTCCTGCTACTATTTAACTTCTGCATAAATAAAGCTCTGTTTAACTGATACGACTTTTGTCATACTTCAATAAAATAAGTTCGTTAATGGGTCATTATTATTTGACCTCATAGCAATAACAATAAAAATATGAATACAAGTTATTTCGACAAGTTGCCATGTTTGCTGATCATAACTGGGACGTGCGCATGCTTGACAACGTAGTCGCAGACGTTTCCGGTACTCGTGTTCCGTTTCACCCCTCGACCACGTGATCCTATGACGATGAAGGAAACGTCCAGGTTTTTAGCCATTTCCACTATACTGTAACCTGGAGTCGACCCACCGGACGTCTTAACTTCACCGTCAATCTGTAATAATAACAGTAATTATAATAATAGTAATGATGATGATGATGATGATTATAATTATGACGTTGATAGTTGAAGGTTTAAACAACAACAATAATATCTAAAATAATATATGTATGTATATATGTACGTATATATATATGAATGTATGTATGAATGTATGTATGTATGCATGTATGTATGAACGGATGAATGTATGTATGAAGGTCTGCAAATATGATGTATGTATGTATGTATGTGTATATGTGTATGTGTGCGTTTGTGTGTGTGTCATTTTTCTCCTTGTAAATAATTCCTTTCTTTCTTGATTTCCTTCTGTTTATCTTCCTTTCTTTCTTTCATTGTTTCTTTCTGTTTTTCTTCATACTTTCTATTTGTCTCTCTCTCTCTTTCATTACCTTTGTTTCTTTGATTAAATTCTCAAATTTCTTCACTGTTTCCTTAACTCTGACATCTTCTTCATCGAGTACTTTCTTCACTTTATCTCTGTCTATTTCTGAAAATAATAAATAAATAAATAAATTTAATGTAACAAAATGTTGAAATTCATCACAGTTTTCGAGAGAAAGTCAATAATAAACAGTTAACTGATATCTAAGTTATTCGTCGTACAGTTAATTGATATTTAAATTATTCGCCGTGTGGAAAGTACCATCAATGCACGTGGCTGACAGGCGGTAGTTGTACTGTGGGCAGACGACAGCAAACAGTTTGTCACCTTCGTGATACAAAGTCTTCACGTACCCTGAAACAACAACACAGATCACTTTTAGTTATTTACAAACATTTCGTAAACTTCCATTATCATTTATTATAACTATACACAGTATATAGGCATTTTTTTTTTTTTTTTTTTTTTTTTTTTTTCAGTCATTCTGTTGAGTCAGAAGAACGAAGTGGTGATTATCATTTTGTGTAAATATTTAATAGTCAGTCGCTTACGCTATAAATAAACTATTAGTTGACTGAATGAATGAATAATCACTTATGATGAATGAAGAATCACACAAAATAGAAATAAAAATACGTCATACGATATAAATATAGGAACTTGATCATCTCACGGTATGACCTTTACCTTCATACTTGGTGTGGTTCAAGGAAAGCTAATATGAAAATATTTACTGTCCAGATAATATTACCTCTGTTTGGGAAGTCAACATGTTTATTTTGCATTTATTACCACTTACAGCAGAGCTCAAGCTAGGACAGTTTTTTAAAATACACACTAAGATTTGAACTTTTCTCATTTGTACAAAATATAAATAATTAATTAATAAACTGATTGGGTTTTTTTTATGTTTAATTCCTTTGTTTTAATTGATTTTGTTGTTTTATAGGTGTTCTCTTGTTTTTTTTTTTTTTTTTTGATGTGTGAGAATGTGGGGTTTTATTTTGTTTTCTACTTATTCCTATTATTTATTATTTTTTCTTTCGTTTTCAGATATTGTTCTTTTCTCCATTTCATTCGTGCGTTTATTTATTCGTTCTGTTTATGTAGCTTATTTCATTTTTTATTTCTTTTCTTTCTTTATTTCTTTCTTTCTTTCTTTTTTATTTTATAGAAACAAACAAGTTGGATATAATTATTTAAAAAAGAACCAATGACACGAGACGTAGCCTACTGGACAACTGACGAGGTCAGATCAAATACCCACGAACACTGTGTCTATCGGAGTACATAACCTGAACCTCGTTTTCTTTTCTTTCTTTTTCAACAGCTGACCCGTTTTCCTGTCACCTACATTTATAATTTATTTCTATACGACCACTTCTACATATCAAGTTACTTTTATCAGCTGACCTGATTCTTAAACAAGCTAGAATTTTGTCGTTGTTGTTGTTGGCAGTGGTGGTGGTGGTGGTAAAGCGTTTTACTTCTTTGTTTTCTTAGGAATGCAAATGTATATCCTGAAATGACTGGTTATTCTTATAAAAATACCCAGTGCGCGTTTCGTCTGATTATAAAAATACCCGTTTATATTCCACCCGTGTGTCAGCTGAAGTAATCCGCATACATTTACACAGATCGAATTTTATTCTTTGTCGTAGATGTGACAGTTTTAATATCCTCTTAAACCAAGATAGTATAGTAGACTGATGTCATGTGATAACTCGTGTGAAATATTAGACTAATATAGGACTATGACACACACACACACATACACAACACACACACACACACAGACACACACACACAAACACACAGACACACACACATACACACACACACACACACACACACGTCTATATACACGAGATAATAAACATCTGAAGTGAACTTTAGGTAATAATACGAAAATGCCTAAATACATTTTATATTTTATGTTTAGTATTTAAAATTTTACAAAACTGAAAAGGAAAGCATTTATATGTTGTTGTTTTTTATTATGATTAAATGAAACCCCCCCCCAAAAATAATAATAATAATTAAAAAATAATTAAACATTTCACAGAAATAAACGTACCGTGCCAATTGTTTATTTCTTGTTTATTTTAGTAACTACAGTAACAAAATAACCAACAACAGCATTAACAGCAACAGCAGCAGCAACAACAACAAATACAACAACAATAAAAAAGTATATAAATTAAAAAAAATAATAACAAAAACGCGTCCTCATAAAACGATATAAAATAATATTATATGAAAAAACAGAACACTGATTTAATGATATACATAGCATTATGCTATCAGTTACTGTGTACACTTGTAAAAGCAGTAATAAATATAAAGTAAAGAGGTCCTTAAACGCAACGATTATCGACTAGTTACCACAGATCGATAAAAGGCTATAAACGAAAACCTGTCCGCCATCTTTAAATAAACGTGCAGTGAACAATTGTCGAGATTTCAATCAATACGTAATTACGTCGACACGAAATGACAAAGAATTCGTTAGTTTAGATGAAGCCTGGAAAACTGTTAATTATGAAGTCTAAACACAATTGTTGTTGTTGTGTGCTGGCTATATTATGCCCCACACTTTATTTTTGTCTCTTTTGTGTAACTATCTACGTTATATAAATTCTACAAATGGCGGTTATCTTCTGAATCTTTTCATTAGATATTTAGCTACAAAAATAAACACACCCGAACACATACATACACACATGTTCAGACAAGAAAAAAATACGTACAGAAAAACCATTCACATAAATCCGTACCTACATACACAAGTACGTACATTTAGGCACACATAATATCCTCATACATATACATACACACAGTCACTCAAGACACATACATAAATATCTCCATTCATGTGTACGAATAGAAGGAAACGTATTCGTTTATCAGTGGACAATATGCTGTGTATAAAACAGAAACAAGTAATAAAAGAAATAAATATAAAAACGTACGCACACGTGCGCACCGACACACCTGCCCATTCACCGCTATCTATAAACATATACATAACAAAAACATTTAAGCATACACACAAACACAAAAATCGCTGAACCATTCACTGGGAAAAAAAAAAAAAAATTAATGTCCCACAATTAACACAGTTTTATAGTGCACTGTGGGACATTGAATACATTACCCTCCTGTCCTTCCCTACCTTTCTCTCCTTTAACATTTGTAAACACGTTTTAAACGACTGAATAACTGACAGTCTAAGTATTAATATCAATAGACCCACAACAAACTTTACTAAACGTTGATCTCTCTAGTATGATGTAATGAAGCATTTTCATAATGGCAGGGTGCAGAAATAAGTGTCTGTATTTACATCTGTTTACATCGTCGTGTGCACACTTTCTCGTGACCTTGGGAGGCTACACTATTGCATATAACTTAACTTAAACACAGCGAGATCAGGCGTTATCAAATTATACATCCGTTCGTGAGCCTGCTACACATATACATACATACATACGTACATACATACATACGTATATACATATATACATACATGCATGCATACATACATATATATATATATATACAGACACATATATATACATGAATATATATATAATACATACATATATACATACATACATACATATAAATACACATACATACATATATACATACATACATACATACATAGATACATACATACATACATATATACAAACGCATTAATAGTAATAATAAAAACAATAAATCCTGAATAGCTATTTCTATGTTAGTATAGATTTTTAAATCAGTTTGATGTTACGTTTTATCGAATACCAGACAGATCTGAATCTCAGGTTACATTTTGAACTACAGTCTTACAGGAAGCAGAACTGCCTCGTATCAGTGGCAGCCGATAACGACATATGAAAAACAAAACAAGAAGCTAAGAAACGAAAAAACATTATAAGACACGTACTTGAAATAGTTCAGGGCTGCTGTGTGTATTACAGTCAGTTGCGTTAAACAGTAAACCCCACACGACAAAAATCAATAACCAAACAGAAACACAACTCACAGTTAAAAGCGTATTCGGAATGGCTGCTTCCATCAACAGCTATCAGCACTGTTCTACCTTCAGTCATATTCGCTAGCAAACTGTGTGTAAGCCTCAGTAAAACCTACTGAAAAGACCGAGATTGGGAGCAATTCAAAGACACTTCGGTCAATGAACATTCGACCTTGACATCACGCGACACGAATAAGCAGACGACTTGAAGGATATAGGAAGGCAGAGCGCAGATAAGCTCTTGTTCAACTGTCTGCTTTTATCCCGCGCTAGTTTGTCCAGGTTTCCGAGACTACCATCATGTCAAAATTAGCGATCAATATTTGTTTCTTTCTTCCTAGCTCTACCCATTAACATTAACGCATTAGTCCTGTAGATTTCACTTCATACTGTAATTATGTTTGTGTGTATCGATGATAACCAGATATATAGATAGATAGACAGATAGACTGACAAATAGATATATATATATATATAGAGAGAGAGAGAGAGAGAGAGAGAGAGAGAGAGAGAGACAGAGAGAGACAGAGACAGAGAGATACATGCAAACAGTACAATACAACGTTTCGATTCATACTTTTTATTTACATTTTTAGTTCGCCGTTTTGATAATTCTGAATAATGTTTTTCTAGCTGTTTTATCGGATTCTTAATTCGAAATGAACAGAAAGAAATATGTTTCTGATAATTTAAAGAAGACTTTCTAGAATTCGGAAGTGAAGAAAAAAAAAAAGATAAATTTTGATATAAAGTTAAATCTTTGATTATAGCAAGAACGTTTTGACCATTATTCGCGCAACTTTTTATCTTGATTCTGTATTACGGCATAATTATTGCATTTGTGTAGAAAATTCGTTTTTTTGTTGTTGTTGTTTCGTTTTTTCTGTGATCATTACGATGTTTGCCTAATCTTACTGTGTTAATGTTGTCTGTGTTACCTTCTAGAACAGATATACTGTAAACATATTCTAATGTTTCTATAGATGACGTAAGTGTTTTATTTTGCCAGTTACTTGTAATATTGTAACATCGGCAGACCATAACATTTAAAATGTATTGTCGTTTATGACAATCCTTTGTTATTTCTTACCAACAAGAATATATAAAATAAACATATAGGGATTTAATTAACAAACTGATTTATTGATCAGTAGTCAGTTGCATTAGACTGCAAATAGATCTACATCATCAGAAAAAAGCACGTTTACTTTCAAAAATAATAATAATAATAAATAAATAACCCATAAATATGAAAAACAAAAGAAAAAATACACAAAACGTTTTTCTTCGCTATCAAGCTTCTTGTATGTCAAACAAAGAACGAAGGAGGTCAGTTACCCTAAGGAAAAAAAAATAGTAATAAAATATTTTACTCGAATAATACACGTTTTCTCATTAATATCAAAACACAAAATTAAAACTGTATTCATTCTTCCCTATATCACCTAGACTGTAAATAAAGTTGACAAACACATTTTCTTCTAAAAAATTGAGGCATTCAGCAAATAACAGTGTTACAAATATGCCATTTCATATACAAAACACTTTACTGGGATATGTAATGTACACCGCCAGCTTCGTCGGTGGTACTGCTCCAGTCTGTTCAGAAAGCTAATTCCATACAAGGAACTTGAACTTAATTGCAACCTGCTAAGCGGTGTTAACAAATGTAAAGATACTGAGTTTTATGAAGTCCATGTTTTTAAAGTTTAGCTCTTCGGTTTCTCCACTGCAACATCCGCATTCAGTTCATTTCACTTCAGATAGGCATTGTTTATATCTCAATGATTATTTCATTGATCATACCTTTAAACCATAGCTAATCACATACACAACATATAAAAGTTCCTATACATTAACTACATGTACCTACCAAAAACAGACTCAAATTTTGTAGTCATGGCTGATCTTAGAATGGGTAGAATTTGTTCAGTCACAAAAAGATAGACTACAGATAACACTGGACGGATTTCTGTTTACAACGAATCGCACCAGAGGGGAAAGCTTTCACTGGAGATGCGTGGCAGAAATGTGTACCGGGAAGTGCACCACTGTTGGCGATTTTATTCAGAACACATCAGAACACAACCACCGTCCAAGTGACCTGAATGTTGTTCAGTTTATCACCAGACTACAGAAACGAGCAAGAGAAGAAACAAAACCATGCAGCAAATATACAATGATGAGTTCCAAAGAAACCATCATAAACTGTTCCTCATTTGCCTTCCTTTCTCAGTATGAGCAGTGCACTGTACAGACATAGACGACTTTTGATACCTGCCGAACGACTGACTAGAGCCGATATCAACACAGAAGAGACCTGGACAAAGACGACCTCTTTCTCCAGTTAACCTTCAGACTGACTGTGAGGTGGCTGCAATCCAGGCATCTGAGACTGAGTTTCCACAAGGTGAGGTGAAACGATGCTTTTTTCACTTCACACAGGCCATTTGGAGGAAAACCCAAGATCTAGGTCTTGCTGTTCTGTATAAAGATGATCCAGATGTACAGACATGGATTCGGAGGGCTGCTGGACTACCACTTCTGCCAACTGCACAAGTTCAGCAGGATGCGTGGTTTGAAGCAATGGATAACGGACCTGATGTACACAGGCGGAGACATTAACTGATTATGTGGTTTTTACATGGGTACACGATAACGCCAGACTTCATTTGATTTTGGATCTGCCCAACCACCAAGAAAGAGAGTTTATAAACAGACGGAAAATGGACTCGAGAGACTGAAGACAGAGCTAACTCTTGGCCAGAAAACATCAATTCAGTTCTTGGATACCGTTGGTCACTTTTCAAAATTAGGATAAAAATGCGTCAAATGGACGTGTTAGAATCTATAAATAAATCTAGTTTTATATAATTTTGTTCTGTATTCTATATTTAGTTGTATCAGACTGTTCTATTATTTTCTACATGTATTATTCAAGGCAGGTCATTAGTAAAGTGCTCAACCGTGTCTTGTGTTGTTTAATGCGTCTGCGTTATGGGACGTCTGACTTTTGGGAAGACACCACTAAAAGTGCTCGAAAACACACTTCAGGATTAATTTCTACCAGCGACCTCGCTGTACGAAGCAGATACGACAAATAAATATCTATTATTTACAAAATACCTAAACCTGTTTCGATTCGCCCGTCACATTTTTCAGCTGATACGGAGTGAAGATAATAATAATAATAATAATAATAATAATAATAATAATAATAATAATAATAAAAATAATAATAATAATAATAATAATCCCAACAAAAACAACAACAACAACAATGCTAATAATAAAAACAACAACAACAAAAACGTACGACACAAGCCTCCTGTACATCTCATTCTGCCTGGTTTTAAATTGCTGCTAACAAAATTGCCAGTGCACTTTCGTTTGTAAAGAACAGCCCTTGTACAGTTCATCTCACATTCTCCATCAATCGAACCCAATACTGTCTCAGAAAAGCTTCTGCATTTGTTTTGGTACTGCAACTTAACATAAATATTTTGGAAAAGTCTCTAAGACTATGGAATGAGATATACTACGTAATATCAAGATTTGAAAAAAGTAGTAATATAAAAATATGACATTGAGATGTAATCTATATTTCCAGTTGTAACTGGAACGTATTTATCAACAAATAGTCTCACAATACATATACAATTAAATAGGTATTTAATATTGCTTTGTTTTTATGAGAGAGAGGGAAAAATAAAGTCTGTGCTTTTGAATATACACTATATATACTAAAACTCACACTCATGTTTCTATTAATGAGTCTTTATTCTATTTTCTAGATAAATAAAGTATACATTTAATTGTTATACTATTTTTACTTTCAAATACATTTCCGTGGCAGCACTTTTACATGTCTTTTTCCTCCTTTCTTCAGTTCTTTCCTTTTCCTTTATCTCTCCGTTTTAGCTGCTGACCTGCTTGGTAAAGTAATAGATAAATTATTATTAAAAAATAAACTATTTTAACTACTATGAAATATCCAATAGTCTTTAAAATAGTTCGAAATAGATTTAGAATTATACTGTTCTAGAAGTGTATTTCTGTATACTATTTTAGAACATTTTATATATATCATTAAATGTTTTTTAAATTAAATATAACATAATGGTAAATTTAAAAATAAATAAGTAAAACAAATATGTACCAGCTGATGAATTATATTTTGGAATAAAGATTAGGGATAAACACACACGTAAGTTAGTGTTGATGTTGAACGAATCTGGAGAGACGTGTGCACTGACAGCCCCTAAGTCGCCTCAAATACTATTCCTGTATGTTTCAGTTTCAGTCTTGAAATCGCATATCCAGAAGAACTGAATGTCCTGATATCACTTTCTACCGATTTTCAGACGACAATTTTGAATAGCATATCTTCTGGAAACTACCATGTGTAAACAAAACTCAGGCTATATATATCAAAATAAAACGGAGAACTAAAATACAAATACCAGTAACAATAACGTATTGTTCTTACCACACAGGCCTCCTGTACATCTCATTCTGCCTGGTTTTAAACTTCTGCCAATACAATTGCCAGTGCACTTTCGTTTGTAAAGAACAGCCCTTGTACAGTTCATCTCACATTCTCCATCAAACCAGCCAAAGGACCACGGTCCCCAGACATCTGTTATGTTGAAAATACAATCATTTTAATTTGTCATCATTTGTATTCATTTCGCAAATAATTAAATATTTAATTTGTCATCATTTGTATTCATTTCGTAAGTAATTAAATATGAAAAAATATATATATATTCTTAAAGTTTCAAGACAGTAGATGCCTTGTTAAATATCACAGTCAGTATTATAATCATCATTAGCATTATCATTGTGGAATAAGTTAAATATATAACACACCACCTCTAAATGAACCAGCTTCAAATATAAGGTATAAAATTATCCAAAATATAACCAAATAAAACTGAAGCCTTTTTAAAATTACAACTAAAATATCCACATATACATTCAGACATATGGATATTATAAAACAGAAATACTATGATTATCATTGGATTTTTATTTATTATTATTATTATTATTATTATTATTATTATTATCGTCATCATCATCATTAGTAATAATAATACTGCTACTACTACTTCTGTTACTACAACTGCTACTACAATTATTTGTATTAAATACCTTAGAAAACCTCACGATAATAAAGAAAGAAAGAAAACTCACAAGGAAACTGGATATCAGCTGCGAAAAAGAAAGCAAACATCTACACGTAATTATGTATTAAAACAGGGAAAAAAATACATTTTACGAAAACCAAAAAAAAAAAAAAAAAGGTGATAATAAAAGTACCTAAAAATAATAACAGCAAAAGTAAAAGTAGTAGTGATGTTGGTAGTGGTGTAGTGATGCTTACACTGTATTTGTTGTAGTAGTTTTAGTTTCAGTAACAGTAATGATATTAGTATCACTTTAAAAATTTAAATAAACAGTACAGAATAATAATCTAAACAATATCAATTACAAATGATAATTCCCTGGATACCTTTCTATTAAGAAGAAATGTGAACAAAACTGATGCTTTATTTTAATATTACAACAAACACAAATATATTCAAACGTGCATTTATACAAAATAAAAATACTATAGCTATTATTATTATTATTATTATTATTATTATTATTATTATTATTATTATTATTATTATTATTAATAATTTAGAAAAGTTAAGAATAATAAATAAATAAATAAAACTATATCGGTGCCAAAAGCAGTGAAAAACAAAGCTGAAGAAAATGCTAAAAAGAAATATATTGGAAACAAAAGACGTATAACATCAGATACAGCGTTAACTGACATACACTTATTTAAAAACAAACAGAAAAATTAAAATATAATTTCAAATAACAGTAACGTACTCTTCTTACGACACAAGCCTCCTGTACAACTCATTCTGCCTGGTTTTAAACTGCTGCCAATACAATTGCCAGTGCAGTTTCGTTTGTAAAGAACAGCCCTTGTACAGTTCATCTCACATTCTCCATCAAACCAGCCAAAGGACCACGGTCCCCAGACATCTGTTATGTTGAAAATACAATCATTTTAATTTGTCATCATTTGTATTCATTTCAATATTTAAATTTATTTTCTACACAGTGGTCCATGACTTTCTTGGTTTTAAATCTTTTCAAATATTATTATTATTATTATTATTGTTATTATTATTATTAACATTACTGTTGTTGTTGTTGTCTTGTTCTTGTTCTTGTTTGGGTTTGAAGATAAATAAATACGGAGGATAGATGAAAATAAAGGTAGATAGATGGATGGAGGGATGGATGGACGAATAATGGATAATAACTCACCAGCTATTTGTATATTAGCTACAAATAAAATTAAATAACGAAAACAAATGTTTGACAACAAAACTGATGCTCTAATTTCATATTACAACATAGGTAATTTCATTTAAAATAAAAATACTATGATTATTACTACAGTTATTATTATTATTATTATTATTATTATTATTGTTGTTGTTGTTGTTGTTGTTGTTGTTGTTGTTGTTGTTGTTGTTGTTGTTGTTGTTGTTGTTGTTGTTGTTATTATTATTATTATTAATTTAGAAAAGTTAAGAATAATAACTAAATTAATAAAACTATATCGGTGCCAAAAGCAGTGAAAAACAAAGCTGAAGAGAATGCTAAAAAGAAATATATTGGAAACATAAGACGTATAACATCAGATAGAGCGTTAACTGACATACACTTATTTAAAAACAAACAGAAAAATTCAAATATAATTTCAAATAACAGTAACGTACTCTTCTTACGACACAAGCCTCCTGTACAACTCATTCTGCCTGGTTTTAAACTGCTGCCAATACAATTGCCAGTGCAGTTTCGTTTGTAAAGAACAGCCCTTGTACAGTTCATCTCACATTCTCCATCAAACCAGCCAAAGGACCACGGTCCCCAGACATCTGTTATGTTGAAAATACAATCATTTTAATTTGTCATCATTTGTATTCATTTCAATATTTAAATTTATTTTCTACACAGTGGTCCATGACTTTCTTGGTTTTAAATCTTTCCAAATATTACAGCATAGGTAATTTTATTTAAAATAAAAATACTATGATTTTCACTACAGCTATCATTATTATTGTTGTTATTATCATCATCATCATTATTATTATTATTATTATTATTATTATTATTATTATTATTATTATTATTATTATTATTTTAAATAATTTAGAAAATATTGCAAAAATGAGTAGGATAGAAAACTCACAAGGTGACTGAACATTAGCTGCGAAAAACAAAGCAAAGTTTTGCAAGTATTTCAATATGAAAACAAAATAAATATCCTTAAAGTTTCAAGTTAGTGGATGCCTTCTTAAATATTATAATCAACATTATAATCATCACTAGCATTATCACTGTTGAATAAGTTAAATATATAATACAGCAGCTTTTTGTGAACCAGCTGCAAATGTAAAGAATGAAATTATCCAAAATGTATGCGAATAATACGTAAGCCTTTTTACATTAAAACAAAAATATCCGCATATACATTCAGACATATATTTATAAAAAACAGAAATACTTTGATTCTCATTACATTTATTATTATTATTATTATTATTATTATTATTATTATTATTATTATTATTATTATTATTATTATTATTATTATTATATTTACTGAAGAAGATAAAAAGCATACATATAAATAACTTACCAAGCGATTGTCGATAAGCTGCAACTGTGATGAATTGAATTAACAAAAATATTCACACATATATTTTTAGGTCCATTTATTTAAGATAAAAATATGATCATAGTATCAGCAGTAGTTGTAGTTGTTTTAGTGTACGTATTTGTAGTGATATAGATATGACTTGAACATTTTAGATAAATAGCACAGAATAATCATCTGAATGGAATCAGTAAAAAATGATAATTCACCAGGAAGTTTTCAATTTGAAAGAATGGAAAAATGGGGCTTTATTTTTATTAACGTATTGTTGTTGTTGTTGTTGTTATTATTATTATTAAATATTCTAGAAAACATCTTAAATATATATATATACACAGTAATAAAGCTTACATAGTGGTGCGAAATAAGAAAATATGAAAACAGGTAAAATATGCTTTAAAGAATCAATTTAATAGATGCTTTGTTTGAAAAAAGATTATTAATAATTAGTGGTAAATATAGAAGCAGTAGCAGTAGTAAACTGTTTCAGTGTCACTGCTAGTAATGATGATTTGACATTTTAAATTTAACTGAACAGCAGAGAATAACAGTTATTTCTTTTTAAAATCACCAGGTGGTTTTCTACTAATTGAAAATGTTGAATTTAAAAGTAATTTTTCAAACACTCACCAGGAAATTCTGGCCTAGCTACAAATGTGAAGAATTAAATTAACAAACATTAACGTGAACACAGCTAAGTTTTCATTTCTTCTTGTTAGCACAAATATTCATGTCTACATTCACAGTTAGGTAAATATTATTATTATTATTATTATTATTATTATTATTATTATTATTATTATTACTGTTGTTGTTGTTGTTGTTGAAAACGTAAAAAGAACGATGTTTAACTCACGAGGACGTTCTGCATAAGCTGCAAATGTGAAGAGTTGAATTATATCAAAAACAAATCTATGGGAATAAAACTGAGGCTTTATTTTCATAAATATTATCATATACATTCCCAAAAGGATCACACGAAATAAGAATACTGTGACTGTTTTAATTATTATTACATCTGTATTGATTTACCACAAAACGATTCGTCACTTTTGTTGTTTTAAATCATCTCAAAGATTATTTTTATTATTGTTGTAAATACTCATATATAACTTTGTTCTATTGTCCATTCAGTTGTTGTTGTTTTGTTTTTGTTTTTGTTTTCTTTTTTGTTTGTTGTTGTTTTTTACTGGGGGGTTTTTGGGGGGGTGTTGTTTTATCATTAAGCATATATTTGAAATATACATATATATATATATATACACACACACACATATATATATTATCTGGGGCAGCACTCGAAGTTTCTGAAAAGTCCTGGAACATTCGAAAATTCTAGAAAGGATCAAAATTTCCAATATATGCTTAATGATAAAACAACACACACACCCCAAAAAAAAAAAAAAAAATTATATCGAACGAAACACTTGAAAGTTTTTTTAGAGAAGTCGTTGAAAATTTCCTTCGGAAAAGCAACAGTAGGGATTACAAACAGTTAACAGAAAAGTAGATTAAGACTGAGATGACTTTTGTCTTTGAAATTGCAGTTCCTCCTTTTTTCAGAGAAAATATGGGCGACATCAGAAAAGTAGTGATAAACATAATCAACACAAAAAGTAACATACATAATAAAGCTGACAATTTCTTGTAAATGTAAAAACAATAATGAAAACAATAAATAAATGAAAACTCACCATCTCCCTCAACGTTCGCTGCTAATTAGAATAAAAGTATAAGAAAAATATTAAGCAATAAAAGTCTACGAAAATATAAAAAAATATATATATATCTTAATTTTAATAATACTTTGCTCACATCAACAAACTTGAAATAATAAACAGAACTATTCGAAGACTGCAACTGTAACAGCAATCATACTGCTACTATTACTGTTACTACTAATAATAATACTGTATATATAATTATGTAGACATACCAACAGCCAAAATGAACAGAAGGGCAATCATTATACCAGACATGATTTTCAAAATATCTTTTCTTCTCTTCACAGTTTCGGCAGTGAATTCCAAATTTCAGTTGGAGAATGTTGTACTCGTTATTTATACATGTGTTAAATCATCCCAAATAATCACTGAACAAACAGCCTCTGAACTAACTGGCCTTATGATTCTAAATTTGCTCGTATTAAAATAACAACACGATTAAAGATCAGATAATTAACTGTAAGTTTTATAAATACAAACCTTTATTCCATTTAATTAATATAAACATAACATAGTTAAGATAAAACAAAATATATTAATATATTGTTAACTGGCATACACTCAAAAACATACGTACCTATATGTATGAATGGATGTATGTAAGTATGGATATATGTATAGATGGGTGTGTACTTGTGGGTGTGGGTGTGTTATGTATGTGGGTGAATATGTAGATGTGTAAAATAGCAGATACAAACGAGAATATTCAACTGTGGAAGCTGTCTACTCACAGGAGAAGATGTACGAAAGTTGTATCGATATTCTGATAGGATTTTGTATATCGATATGAATCGGTTTGAATCGATTAAATTTTAACACAGTATCAAGAGACTGACATTAAAACATATAAACAAACAACAAACGGCAAGTGTAAGTTCAGATACATTTTATTATATCGATGAAAGTTATCTCTTATATTTCTTTGATATTCATTTTTTCAAGAAACAAAAATTTTAAAAATGGTTTAGAAAATGCAGGATAATTAATCATCTGAAACAGATTTTCATCTTTACGTTGATTAACCATCGGTCATAAACAATCATTTGTTAATAATAGTGAATTGTGTCTGTATGTATGTACGTATGTATGTATGTGTGTGTGTATGTATGTATGTGTGTATGCGGGTAATAAGTAATTTGTTATTAATATTCAGTCAAATTCATTAATAATCAGTCTTCGTTAATCTACGATTAATCATTAGATCTGACCGTTAATTAACCGTTAACCATAATGAGTAAGACTTGATAACCATCTTATAACAATATCGCATTAATAACCAATAATTAATCAGCTCTTAATAAAAATAATACATTGTGAACTAATAATCAATTATTAATTATTAAATATCAGTGATTAAAGAATTAGAATTACACGTTAACAAAACTTTCTGACCATAATCATAATATTATTCATTATAATTGTATATCTCATTATTTGTATGAGTGTATAATGTATATTTAAAAAGTTGTAGTAGCAGATATAGTAGTAGTAGTGGTTGTTGTTGTTGCTGTTGTTGTTGTTGTAGTTGTAGAGATACTGTGGTAGTAGATTCTCATATAAGTTGATCGTCATTTTTTTTGATCGCTGATTGTGTCAGCTGAGAAGTCAACTGAATGTCCATCCTTATCTCTGATACACTTCCCCTAATAACAGAGTTGCTGCAGTAAATACAGAAGTAGCACCAGATGTAATAGCAGTAGTTATAGTTGTACAGTTAATAACAAGAGCAAAATTCACAGTAGCAGCGACCGCATTGGTGCCTATGGTGATGGTGATAATAGTGGCAAAGCAGTGTTGGTAATAATGGCAGAAATAGCAGCAGCGGTGATAACAGGTGGTGTCAGAAATAATTGCAGCAGGAGTTATAGTAGTAGTACTAGTAAAAGTTGACTTACTACACATTATGTAATGGATGCAAGTTATAATACTTGTAGTAGAAGAAGTATGACCAAACAGAGGTAATAATAATCACAACAGCAGCTACGTTGTCGCTATGTTGTTAACGTAGAAGGACAATTCTGTTCATCTGAACCATCAACACAGTCGTCATATCCGTCACAAACCCAGACGTTGAGAACGCAAGGTCCGTCAGAGCAGTGGAACGTCGAGTCTGGACACCTGACTGTGAAAAAAGAAAAAATATGGAAATTAAGTAAACAGTATTTTCACTTCTCGTAGGAAAAAGATGTCACTGATTGCGGAGGCTGGACAGAGAGCTGACCACAGGCTTGTCCAGTTCTCCTCACTGTCCCGCTTCTGCCGGAGCATCAAACATCGTAGTAGAGGCTTTGCAGTTTATGGGAAGGCATATGATAACAAGAATAATAATAATAATAACAATAACAATAATAATAATAATAATAATAATAATAATAATAATAATAATAATAATAATAATAATAATAATAATAATAATAATGATAATGATAATCCGTTTGTTTACCCAACTGGTGAACAGAATCAATGCGAATGTTTGGGTACTAGTATGTCTGAAGTGTACTGGATCAGTTGATATTTTATTTTGGTAACTTTTTGTCCTCTTGGAGGCCATCTTTAAAAATGGTTTTGTTTTCAGGGTTTTTTTTTTTTTTTTTTTTTTTCAATAGAATCTAACAACTGATAAAAGAAAAACTGCTACTAGACACAACCTGAACAGTTTATAATTATTAAAACGGGCTCTGTGTATTCAAAATATGATTCAGAATCTGATTATTGTTCATGTCTGCGTTGGTTTTAAAAGAAAATCCGTTTATTCCAAAATAACATGTATATATTAATCATAGAATTCGCAGAAACTAAATTTTTTATCTTATGCATGGTACAAATATAGAAGAGAAATATAGAATAATGTATGTTTACTGTAACAAAAGTTATACATTTGACTACCGAATACATGAAAATGTTCGACCTCTACAGAAAGGTTCTCATTAGTATAAATAATCTGTTGTTTAGATAAAACAATTATGCAAATTGGCTTTTAAGTATTCGGAATGTGATACAACATCTGTTCATTTAGAACTGTTTATTCTGTTTCGAGTTGGATAGATGTTTAAACAAAATAAACAAAATGTGTAGTGATTTTAGTGCACTTAAAATTACAATAAACATTAAACAATTTTAAATGTGTTTGTTTTGTATAAAGTACAGCATATAATAAAACAGAAAAATGTTGGGTTTTTTCATACAGAAAAAATAGTTGTTTTCTGTCCTAAATGTAAATACCAATTACCTTTTCAGTATCCCATTGGACAGATGCTGCAAACTATAACACGATTCACTGGTCTTGTTGCATTTAAAGATTTCTATCGTGTACACAAGACATAGGTTAGCTGACTCTATTGGTGAGGATTATCCTTATCTATAAATACGTTTCTTCCGACTGCTTATCTTGTTAATGAAGCTAACGTGCATACACAGTTGTGAATTAAAAACGTTAAATGACTCACAGTTAGGACATGTGTATTCGTCTGACCAGTCCCCGCAGTCGTTCACACCATCACATCTGTGAATGTTCGCGACACATTTACGGACAGTTTGACACATGGACGACATAGGTCCGCATCCTGCTGAAATAATACTTCATAGTTCGATTAAGAAATAGTCGCAGGCGCATCCACGCACACACGCATACACATACATACATGCATGGATACTAAATTACGCACAAACGTATATACATGCTAACATACATACGAAAATACACACACACGTACATCATTTATAATATGCATATATACATACTTACATACGTACATATATTCATACATAATTATTTACTTACATACTTAGTATTTACAGTTCAGAATTTAAATAAAAACTAATAATACTAATAAATAAAAATACTAAAATACAAATGACGTAAAAGAGTAAATTACTTCTTACCTCTTGCGTTCGTTGGTCTGACAGTCGTTAAGACTACCAGACATCCCAGTACGACACACAGATTTCTGACTCCTGTCATTTTTCTAACAACCGGTTTCTCTTCTACTTCTGTGAACTTCCAGCTACTAACTGATTTTTCAATTAATGTAATAGCATAAACACGTCTACAAACACGTCTATAACCAGCAATAAATGAGTAAACGCCTGACATTAAAATAATCACAATGAAACATAAAAGCGACTAATTGCGTTAAAATGTACCAAATGCCATGTTCAGACCAACCTCATCTTTGAGGAACTGGAACCCTGTCATTAACTCAACCTTTAGATGGCTCACATTACTAATTTATCAAATTAATATTCAAGAGTTTTCTTTTAGACCCAAATATAACGTTAGAATGTGTTTGAACTGAAACTAAAATTGTATTTACTGCACTTAATTGATTAGTACTGCATATTTATGAAACCAAATAACGAAACTGATATAATGATATTCAGCAATGCCCGTGGATCGTATTAGAGTAACTAAAAGCAAGATAATCCATTCATTTCCCTTTTTGTAAATTTGTTTTTAAAAATATCAAAATTAATAATGAAAACAGAAATGGAGAGATAATTTTATTTATTGTTTAAATACAAAAACGTTTATTTGTTTCAGGTGCACAGGTTGCAGAATTTCTTGCAGTATTTAGGACCCTCGACTCGGTCTAAACAGATCGGAATGTGCGTTTCGTTCATGAGTGCGCAGTCTCGGCCTTGAAGCATATCCCGGCATTCATTGGGCGCAACAGTTCCTGGAAAGGAGACACTAGGGGTTTTAATTTGATCGAATTCAGTAATAATGATTATAGTAATAATAATTATATTAAAAATAAAAACTTTTGCATGATTTATGGGCATATAATGCCGATCGTTCCATGAAATTAATGTTTCTAATTATTATTATTATTATCATCATCATCGTCATCATCATCATCATCATCATCAATAGCAACTGTCTTACTAAAATTAAAAATTAAACAAATTGATATGCCAGTTACAATTATTTGACCTTTGATGTGTAATAATTATAAAACAACAGAAAATACTTCGTAAAGTTAAAACTTGGCAATCATACTGTGCTCTCTCTTCAAAACTCTTATTTCAAAGACTAACATTTTCTCGTGAAAACTATACGGCCATACCTGACGTGAATTCTTAAATGTTCAGTGCTTGAGTTAAAACAGTAAGGTCCTGATAAATAAAAAAATCTTACGTAAAGCAAGAAGCAATGTGATGAAATCAGATGAGGTCTAAATTTCACAGAAGTTTTACAATTCCAGTACAAATGCTATATCTGAAACCTTTTCGCATGGGAAACTGGTCTCCCTGGTTTTTTTTTCAGGGAAGGGATAATGTTAAAGTTGTTGTTGTTGTTGTGACATACCACAGTCTTCACTCTTCTCATCAGACCAGTCTCCGCAGTCGTTGTCGCCATCGCAGACCCAGCCATTGTCGATACAACGTCCGTTCGTGCACTGATGTTCGCCTGCCAGGCACGGACCTGGAACACGGGAGAATTACAAAACAAACTGCGAATTAATTTGTCTGAAAAGTAGCAAATTACTGAAAATAGCTCTGATTATTACAGTTTGGTCTTTTCACTTACTGAGGCAAGCTGATTAGTAAGTAGCCCGCTTCGTCATACGATTTTGTTTGTTTTTGTTATTAATCACGTGTTTCTTTTGGGGTTATAGATAGATAGATAGACAGATAGATAGACAGACAGACAGACAGACAGACAGACAGATAGATAGATAGATAGATAGATAGATAGATAGATAGATACACAGATAAACAAACACAAAGAGTGATTAAAAACAAAAACAAACAAAACTGACCTCAGCTATAATATTTCTTGTTATTTGTTTTGTTGTTGTTGCTGCTGTTGTTAAGGTTATTGGGGGAGGTTCTATTCTGACAGGGAAAGAGATAGACTAGCTGATAATGAGGGAGGGAGAGGAAGAGAGAAAAGAGAGACTAAGTAAGACTGCTTTAAGTGGAAACTGTGAAACGTCTGCTAACACTGACCACACTTCATCTCGTCAGAGCCGTCTGGGCAGTCGTCGTCACCGTCACATTTCCATTCTTTGTTGATGCACAAGCCGGTGCTGTTGCAGCGAATCTGTGTGCGATGGCAGCCCTTAGCAACTGAAATTAGAAAGAAAAAAAATCATTAGATTTACCAGTTACCACTTTATATGAAAGTGCTTGAACTTAAATAATAGCTTGAGATGATTATGAAGCTGACAGATGACGTTGTTGTTGTTTTTTCAACTGTTCACTGCTTCTGTTACTTTATTCGTGTTGAGGTGAAACTTTTTTATTTTTTTATTTTATTTTTTAAGCAAAGATTGCTCCCTAGTCAAAAAAAAGTAACTGACCTACATACCAAGTTGTTTCGTTGGGGGGTTTTCGGGGATGGGGGTGTTGTTATTGTTGTTGTTTTGTGGGGGGATTTTGGGGGAGGTCTGTTTTTTTGTTGTTGTTGTTGTTGTTGTTTGTTGTTTTGTTTGCTGGTTTTTTTGTTTTTCTTTTGTGTGTGTCTATATGCCAAATCTATTATTCGTGTACAATGTTTCTGAATTTTTTTTACTAAACTTTGCTGGTAGTAAAATCTTACAACCCATCATCTATTAAAACTGATATTAAGTTTGCTGTGTATTTGTGTTGTTATTGTTTGCTTGTTTTGTTCTTTATATTGTTCTTTGTTTGTTTTTCTGTTATTGTTTGTTTGTTTATTTTTCTGCGGGGTTTTGGGGTTTGGAGAGGAGTGGGAGATGTTCTTTTTTTTTTTTTTTTTTAAGTAATGAACAGACGAGTGAAAACAAAACAAAAAAATTTCAATTCACTAAAATAACTTTGTGATACATTCATCGATCTGTGGTGAGAAGGTTTTTATATTCACATTAACAAGGAAGAACATTCACTGGTGAACAAGACACGAGTTGCTGGCTAGAACGGGAAATAAGTCAGGAGTACACTTACCACAGTTGAGTTCGTCAGAATGGTCACCGCAGTCGTTCTCGCCGTCACACCAGTAGGTGTCGTCCACACATCTCCCGTTGGCGCAGTGGAAGTCAGCTGACGAACACGTGACGTTTTCTTGTACGAATAAAACACGTTATCTTCAAAAATAGTCTACCAGACAAATAATCAGATGAATAAACAGCCTTAATATGTGTTGATAATATTTTTACCCAGCAAATATGTTTTCACGTGCTGCATTTAATAATAATAATAATAATAATAATAATAATAATAATAATAATAATAATAATAATAATAATAATAATAATAATAATAATAATAATAATAATAGTCTACAGTTTACCTTCTAGGTCTTCTTGTTCTTCTTCAAGGCACGATAGACAAGTGGATAAACGGTGGATAGCTAGCTAGCTAGCAAGATAGATAGATAGATAGATAGATAGATAGAGAGACAGATAGATACAGAGATAGATAGATAGAGGAATAGATGGATTTTTTGGAGGTGAGTTTGTTGCTGTTGTTATTATTATTGTTGTTGTTGTTGATGTTGTTGTAACCATTAATGCTCTTGTTCATACTCACGACAGTTTGTTTCATCAGTTCCGTCACCACAGTCGTCATCACCATCACAGCGGTACGCCGCCGTTATACACTTGCCGTTGTTGCATTTGATGACGTGGACGCCAGAACAGTCGGAAGCTGTGGCAGAAACTTTATCTGATTACTTTATTACACAACACAGAAAAATAATCACTTTATTACACAACACAGAAAAATAATCACTTTATTACACAACACACAAAAATAATCACTTTATTACACAACACACAAAAATAATCACTTTATTATACAACACAGAAAAATACTTACTGTGTGTGTGTGTGTGTTTACGCATGTGTTTGTGTGTGTGTGTGTGTGTGTGTGTGTGTGTGTGTGTGTGTGTGTGTGTGTGTGTACGTGTGTGTGTGTTTGTGTGTGTGTGTTTGTGTGTTTGTGTGTGTGTGTGTGTGTGTGTGTGTGTGTGTGTGTGTGTGTGTGTGTGTGTGTGTGTGTGTGTGTGTGTGTGTGTTGTGTGTGTGTGTGTGTGTGTGTTTGTGTGTGTGTGTGTGTGTGTGTGTGTGTGTGTTTGTGTGTGTGTGTGTGTGTGTGTGTGTGTGTGTGTGTGTGTGTGTGTGTGTGTGTGTGTGTGTGTGTGTGTGTGTGTGTATGTGTGTGTGTGTGTGTGTGTGTGTGTGTGTGTGTGTGTGTGTGTGTGTGTGTGTGTGTGTGTGTGTGTGTGTGAACTAAAAAGGATACATTAGCTGGTGAAGAGGTAATTATACAAAAATTACTGTCGTATCACACAGAATCAGTTCTGAAAAAATTAAATTACGTATACTGTTGTTGATTTTGTTATTATTATAATTTTGTATTAATACTCAAACGTACGACATCCAATTTCGTCCGAGCCGTCTGTGCAGTCTTCTTCCGAGTCGCAGGTCCAGTCTGCCGTTATACACTCGCCATTACGACACTTGAACTCGCTGTCGGAGCAGCCCGTGTCTGCAATTAAAATCATAAATGCAGCAACGTATTAGAGAGTCGTCTCAGGACCAGTATTATTCATTACGCAGTTGACTCGTAGACAATACCTTTCGACTGGTTTATCAAATACCATGGTATGCTCTTCTTTTGTTTTCCTGACTTTCTGATGGTGCAAATAATATATTTACTGCAGCAAGGAGTAAACTGTAGGAGCGCCAGTTCATATTGGTTTTTATTTGGTGGAGTATAATCCGAGATTCCGTTAACAATGAGTAATAAAGTCAGAGAAATGTCGGATTAGATCTGAAGAAATTAATAAAAACAATGCTAGCTATAGTCATTCTCTCCATATTTTATTTTGTGTCAGACTTAAGTAAACGTAAATTCATGGGTTTTATTAATTCACAAGTATGATCGGTTACTAATATAAATAGCTGATAAACCACACACACACACACACACACACCGGTATGACATAGGTATTTAATATGCATAACCAGTATAGACAAACGTGCATAACTATAATAAGAAAGTGTCGGCAAGGTTCATTTCGTTATGAAGTGGCTTACAGTCTTTAATAACAGTTTGCTTCTCAAGAGAGTTATCTTTCTTAGCTCAGTCAAAGTTTGTGCGAGGATGATTATAGTTAAACTTTCCAAATTAACAGTGATTTAGTTTCCTGATTCTTATATTATTTGGAAAAAAAAAAAAAAAAAAAGGTTCGACCTAATATCAGAAATGTTTTGAGACTTCGTTACATTTTAATTCATTTTTCTTGCCCGTAATATAATGTTAAAATATTTATTTTCAGTTATAGAATGAATGGCTATTTTAATACCAACTAAAAACAGTAGCCGTTTTTGAACTGTTGCTGGGTCGGTTTTTTTTTTTTTTTTTTTGTTTTTTGTTTTGGGGGGCGGTTTATTGTTTTTTGTTGTTGTTTTTATATGGGAGTTTTGTGTTTTTATTGTTGTTTGGGTTAATTTTAGATTTTGTAAAATTTATTGATTTTTTATTTTTTTTTATTTTTATTTTTATTTTTATTTTTATTTTTTTTTTTTTTTAGGTTTGTTGGGGTGTTTGGTTGGTGTTGGGGTGTTTGGTTGGTTTTGGGGATTGTTGGTAGGTTTTTTTGCTTTAACTTTGTTTACTTTTGTTTTGCTGGCGTTCGTTTCGACTAGCAGCAATACGTATCATTTTATCTGCGCCTTTCCGTGGATACAGAAAAAAAAAAAAAGAAGTAACAAACCAAGCAAATACAAAGATAGTTGGATGTTTAGGACTTTAACACATTTCTTGTGAAATAATAAATTATTGTTAGAAAAATGGTTACTACTCACTGTCCGTTACAAACCCAGCCGTTAGTCCAGCCAGAACGAGAAGCAAAATTGTCCACCTGAACATTGTCACGATCTGTCGATGAAATAGACACGCAGGTACAAATTCTTATCTTTAGCTTGTGACTGTCACCTGTTGTTTTTCTGTCTTTCTCATGCATGATTATAGATGTTCCAGCAGATAAAGTCTAGTGCTGACGATTTGTTTTCTCTCCTTTTTTTGATAACAAATAATATTTCGACCTTTTTGTATTTGTAAGAGTGCAAGTTGCTGTATTAAAACATTTGAAAGACAAGCTGTGTTATTTCCTGTTATTCTGGTATATTCAATTCGAATTTCAGTATATTAATTCATTCGTACACCAAAATAAAAACAAAAATATATTCTAATTGAACGTTTTTGGGGTGGGGTTATTATTGCTATAGCTGAAGACTTTTTTTTTTTTTTTTTTTTTTCTTTTTATGTCGGTTTTTTTACTTGGCTATTTGTTGTTTTGTTTGTTTTCTGTGGGTTTTTTTCGGTTGATTTCTGTGTATTGATAATTCTCTCTCTCTCTCTCTCTCTCTCTCTCTCTCTCTCTCTCTCTCTCTCTCTCTCTCTCTCTCTCTCTCTCTCTCTGTCTCTCTCTCTCTCTCTCTCTCTCTCTCTCTCTCTCTCTCTCTCTCTCTCTCTCTCTCTCTCTGTCTCTCTCTCTCTCTCTCTCTCTCTCTCTCTCTCTCTCTCTCTCTCTCTCTCTCTGTCTCTCTCTCTCTCTCTCTCTCTCTCTCTCTCTGTCTCTCTCTCTCTCTCTCTCTCTCTCTCTCTCTCTCTCTCTCTCTCTCTCTCTCTCTCTCTCTCTCTCTCTCTCTCTCTCTCTCTCTCTCTCTCTCTCTCTCTGTCTTGATTTTGCTGCACAGGTAGGCTTGAGGGGAATGTTTTGTATGTTTTAAATGTTTGGTTGGGGTTTTTTGTTGTTGTTGTTTTTGTTTTGTTTTGTTTTTTCTTTGGGCTTTCATTTGAATTCGATGGATCTTTTATTATTATTATTATTATTATTATTATTATTGGCGCTTTCAGGGATCATCTTTTTTTGTTCTATTTTTTTAACTGATTATATTTTGGTTGGGTGGGTGGATTTATTTGTTATTTTCTTTTTTTTTTTTTTTTTTTTTTTTTTTTTTTGGTTTGTTTTACGGGGGTGGGGGGGTTTCAACCCGAGTTTGTCATAACTGAATATGCCAATGAATTAATTATGACGTGAAGAAATTAGGGTTGACAAAATAAAGATTTTATGAATAATGGGGAGGTGGATAGGGAAAAAAATTAAATAATTTTATACAGAATGCTATGTAACATAGATTTTATTATTATTATTATTATTATTATTATTATTATTATTATTATTATTATTATTATTATTATTATTTATTTATTTATTTATTTATTTAAATTTTTTTAGTGGTTTAACTGATGCTTTATATATATTATTTATTTTATTTTTGTTTTGTAGCTTTGAAGATAACAAATGCATTTTCTTTCTCCACAAAGTCGCCATTAAGAACTGATTTCAACTTTAATTGTAAAGTGGGCGCAGTAGTTGAGATTTCATGCACACAGGCTATAGTACAGTTAATCACTGTAAGAAATAACGTTCCTTTATCGCTGAACTTTATCATAATGAATATAATGCAGTCATCCCACCCCGATAGTTTTCTGATTTTCTCTTTCTTTTTCTTTTTTTTTTTCTATTTAATTTTTTTATTATTATTATTATTATTATTATTATTATTATTATTATTATTATTATTATTTAAAATAATGTGAGACAACTCCAAATATAATCTTTACCATATTTATATATAAAATGTATTGCATTTCTTCATTTCCTTTTCAGAATCAGAATGTCCGGTCGGTTTTATTTGTTTTATTCGTGGTATAAAATGTGCATAAAAGAGAGTAAAAGGCGGTCATGTGTTGATCAAATTCACAATATACGTTTATATAGGCCTTCATTTAAAAACAATAGCACAAATATTTTTTTGCAAATGGCCTAATGGCCTGCTAATTTATTTCCCTTGAGTTAAAATGAACAAGGAAATGCTAGTTACACATTAATACAAAAAGTCATCGTGTTGGTTTGATTGGTTAAAAAATGATCTGTGAACTTTTATACGACTGGTAATCTTCTGCATACTGTAAAATCAAATAAGTGTTTCGGGGAATTTCAGTATGATTTATTCTTTTGACACTAGATCAAATTTTAAAAAGGGCATGTAAAATAAAACAGGACATTAACAAGTTTTGACATTTTAATCGCTAACGTTAGCTTTCTTAATTTAATAATATTAGTAGCGGATAGACTGTAGTCGTGGAAGGGAAATAACTCTTATTTACCAAACGTGAATGTTTTCTATGGGGATGCCCCGTAGACTGGTTCTGCTTGTTGCAATGCTATTACAAAAAAAGGAAAAAGAAACTGTGTAGAAATCCCAGAACAATATCCATGATCGAAAATAAGGAAGGCAGATTTTTGACAATATGTGATTTAGTTTTCCAAAAGTTATATGATTAGTTCAAACGGTTATATATTTTAGTTTATTTGATAATGGATGACTACATATAAGGCGTGGATTGTCATTCACGTAAGTAAAGTACTTTTGTGTGAAATAGAATCCGTCACTCGCTGGTTATTACTTTCCGTATTGACGAAATTGGGAATTAATGTTAAATTAACGATATTTTTAAAAATGTGGAAAGTATTCTGACTATTTTTAGCAAATATAATTTTTTATTATTATTATTATTATGGGAAGAAATCGAGTTGGCTATTGTTTCTAAACTTTATAAATAGGCAACTACTTGAAAAAAAGCGCGTAAAGAGATTTTTAACGCGCTTTTTTATTGACAGGAAGACATGATAGTATCATAATTCAGTGATGATTTATGGAGACATGTTTTTAACAGTTTAAGAAATTAACTATTCTGATACTATAAGTAGTCATAGCCATGATATGTTGCTTACAATTACAAATTAAAGTATTGTAGAATGTTATCGATCTTATTTTTATGTTGTTTATATGTGTGGGGGGGTGACATCTGACATATGACAGTAATTAGTATTAAAATGTTCAGAAGTGTTACCCAACATATACTGAAAAAAATTTGTTTCTTCATTAAAAGTATTTAAATTTAATAAATGTGTTAGGTAAAACATTTTCATATGATTTTATATCACGCATAATCTTGAAAAAGTTAACAAAAAAATAATAACTGTATTATAAAAATTATTGTTATGTCGATTAAAATAACTTGGAAGTGTACAAAATGTAATTAAGTCACATATTTATACCAATATTTTTGTTTTCTTTTGTTTCCCAGATTTTCACTTCTGTGTTATTCATATCTACATTTATCTAGATGTAGTTCTTCAAGTCAGTTGCAACATGGGCAAGTTTACATTTAAGGATCGTCAAGAAAGAGGTGAAGACTTCCTCAGGTTTCTGAAAACTGAAAATATCAACATCAATGGCATGGACAAGACTCGAATTTCCGAATACTACAACGGCACATACAAAGCCCACTTGCAGCAGATCAGTCCAAACAAACCTGTTCCGAGTTTCAGCAGCATTCTGCAGCCACTGTTCATGAACGGCATCATCCACCTGAGGAATAATCTGTGTTACGAAGGACCACACAGCTTCTTCAGTGACAAGAAACGTGACTCGGAGTCTGACGCTAGATCTGACGGCTTCCAGAGGAGACAGCTACACAGAAAGTTTGCTGTTAATCAGCACAAGATTTTAAAACAGATTGAAAAATCAAGCTCTGCGCAGAATGTGCCTCACAGCTCTAGTCAGAATGGGAGTTTGCCTGAATTCATCGTTAACAGAGAGAAAGCGTTTTTCTGTGAGCTGTGTTCAGCACCTTGCACGTCAGACCAAGAAGTCGACAAACACGTGGAAGGCAGACGACATCGAGTGTCAGTTTTAGTGCACAGGTTAAAAACCCAGAGGTAACACTTACTTTTACTACAGTCATTCTGTTTTAGGATACATCTACTAAATGTTTGCTAAGTTTTATGTTTACTTACTTTTACTACAGTCATTCTGTTTTAGGATACATATACTAAATGTTTGCTAAGTTTTAGGTTTACTTAGTTTTACTACAGTCATTCTGTTTTAGGATACATATACTAAATGTTTGCTAAGTTTTAGGTTTACTTAGTTTTACTACAGTCATTCTGTTTTAGGATATGTATACTAAAGGTTTACTTTGATTATTTATTTTTGCTACATATTGTACAATAATTCTGATTTAGGATATGAATACTAAAAGGTTTACTTTGATTATTTATTTTTGCTACATATTGTACAATAATTCTGTTTTAGGATATTTATACTAAAGGTTTACTTTGATTATTTATTTTTGCTACATATTGTACAATAATTCTGATTTAGGATAAAATACTAAAAGGTTTACTTAGCTTTTGTTTAGTGTGTAAAAACAAAACTTATAAAGTTTTAGTGACAGTCTTTTACATCTACAAGTTTAATCAGTTTCAGCATACAGACCAAAATAACAAATGCTAGTAATATATAAATAGATGTATTTATTTATTTATTTCCAAAATGTCCTGAGCTTTGAAACCAAATATTAAGAGTTGTTGCCTTTTTCTAGTGTAAGGAGAGTGGTGGTGTTGCTTTTTGATTATTATATTAATAAATTAATTAAGTTAAATGTGCTTGTATGTCCAAGGACTGAAAATGAGGGACAGTAAAATTAATACATGCACAACTGTAATGTTTTAAAACACAGACATGCATTCAGTTTTTATGTAAGGCTTGAAAACATTATAAGGAAGTAAGAAATTTATTGTTTAACAATTCACTTAAAACAGTTAGTGTTAAATACATAGTTATATCACAAAGTTCTTATCTGAAATAATGTGTGTGTGTGTGTGTGTGTGTGTGTGTGTGTTGTTGTTGTTTTAATTAAGATTACTGTTATTTTAGAAAATACTACCAGTCCTAAACATTTATCTTGTTTTTGCTTAATTGTATTTCAAATTTATTTTCTTTAAAACATTTTCTTTTCAGAAATTTTTTGACAAAAGATAAAAATGGAGTGAAAATTTCTGTTCCATCTGATGTACCAGATAAAGACTCTATCATTATTATTCTTAGAGAGCAACAGCCAAGGGACATAACTCTAACAATTAATAATGTGAACCAGACACAAAACGTTGAACTTGTTAGTTGTGAGCTGCTGAAGAGGATTCGAGTGTTTCAGCTTGATGATGTAAGGAAAGTGACAGAATCACAAAACACTGTTGTTATAACACCAGGTTAGTTCAGTATTTAAAATTTCAGTGAACTTCAGAAACAGATTTATTTGTTCATTTATTTGTTCATTTATTTTTCCGTTGTAAGGAGTAAGTCAGTTTCTTTATTTTTGTGTTACATGCAAGATGAGTATAAAGTATTTTCCTGTTTTCAAATATTTATTGAAAAAGAATATGCTAAAGACAAACGTATTCGCTGTTTGTAAATATAATTATCATTAATATCAGTAGTAGTTGTTGCAGTAATCTATTTTATAACTAAGTTTTTACATTCTGTGTATTATATGTATTCTTTTTTCATCATCATCATTATATTCTTTTTATTATTATTATTATTGTTATATAGTATAATATACTACTTCAAAGATAAATAATACTGAAATTAAAAAAAAAGTTTACTCTTTTACATTAAGATCTTTTTGTATTGTTGTTATGGTCGTAACTGTTTTTAGCACAAACATAGCCATTTTTAAATGACACAATAATGATATAAAATCATTATTTTCAGGCTGTTCATATGATATACATATACGAGCTGAGGCTCGCAATATTGGAAGTTACCATTCACCCATTGCTCTTCAGTTCAAGCAAGTCGCTGAGTCTGGTTCAGCATTTCACATTGTAAGATATTTACATGCAAAATGTGTCAATGAGACAATTGAAGACATTAAGAAAGGCATAAAATTAGCTAAACATGATAAACAATCTAGGAGATGTAAAAGTCATCGGAGAGCAGCAACCGTATTATAAATGGATTTCCATTGCCAAAGTAAGAATATTTTCTTTTCATTAAACAGCTGTGTGGTGATTTCACGTGCAGTTGTTTTAAATGTGATGTTGGGTGCAGTGAGGAATTTAAGGAGCTTTAACCTCCTTCCTTGAGCACCATGTATAAACAAAGTTATCTCAGCTTGATTCCAGCATTGGTCATTCCTTGCTAGATTTGGTACAACTTAAGATGCACCTTTCATTTTTATTTTTTTTTCTACAGGATTTGTTTCAATCCTTCCTTTGTTAACAGTTATTAGGTTTTAAGTGTGTGTGTGTGTGTGTGTGTGTGTGTGTGTGTGTGTGTGTGTGTGTAAAGCAGGAATGTAAGAGAGGTAACCTATGGTCAGCTATCAACACATGCACACATTCACACACATACATACATACATACATCCAAACCTGTGTGATGCATTTATATACATATGTATATGATATTATTATATATGCACATATCTGTTGTGAAATAATGTCCACAGTTTATTGAGTTTTTTAGCATATGGTTACCAGGAGAAGATAAGTATATAAAATATCCTTTTGTTGCTAATGAAAAAGAATAGTCCAGTGCATGGTGACTGCAGCTTTTCTCTCATTTTCTGTATGATCATTAACATTTGCCACATTAAAAAAAATACAGAGTGCACATTACATAAGCTAGTTTTTCATTAATTCTAGGCATAATTGTGATAAACTGGAAAGGAAGATAGAGTTAAAACAGTACATCGTCCCGGATCCAGTGAGGAAGATGATCAATCAGGGACTCGCAAACACAAATCATCTCAAACAGTTTGAGAAAATAGAACTTACATCATTCAAGTAGGTTTACTAAATTTTATTTAAAAGTTTAATTATTCAGTAATGTATCCCTAACAATCTGGGCTGTAACTGTGGTGGAAATGTACCCACAACAACCTAAATATGTTATGTATACACAGGTTTGATTAATCTGTATTATGTTTATGTAACAAACCTTTCCTAATAATGAAGTATAGCAGTGCTATAACAAGTTTGAGGCTGAATGAACATACTAAATATGCTGAAGAAAATGTTTATTTTACAAGTAGTTCATAAGAAGAGGAGACATATATTTATTTAAATTTGTTCCAGGAAGATGCTAGACGACCCCATCACCGCAGAAACCTACAGTAAGAAAATGTCTGCCCTGATGCACTTTGAGGAGATTCAGATGGAAGCTGATATAGAGCAGTATGATATGGAAGAAGCCACCATGACGCCATATCACTACAATACAAGACTTTTACTGCTCGATGTACTTATATGTTCCTTATATAATATACAAAAGTCTCCATTTACATAAGTTGGATGAGTAACTAGTATATAACTTAATATCTCTGCATGTTAATTTAAATAATTTGCACTTTATTTTCAAAATGTATACACTAACATTACATGTATGAACATGTATTTAGAAAACTACACACACACACACACTGAGACATATATCATGTGATTACAATGGTGTGTTTCAGGTGCCAGGTTTAGCAGAAAGTCGACCCTCTGTTCTGCGAGGAGACCAGCTGTATGTCAGAATCGTTGATGATGAGGGAAACCCTAGTGAAAAGGAATACCAGGGATTCGTCCACGATGTCTTTCAAAACAAGGTCGCTCTCGGGTTTGGTGAAAGGTACAAATGATAATAAAATGCACTTATGGTTATATAAATAAATGGCCTAAAGGAATTTTTATAAACTTTCATTGTATGTTTTATTTGTCCCTGGCATCTAATCTTTGTTAATATTGAAGTTTTACAATAAGAAGATTTTATCATTTTGTTAAGGTGTTGTGTCATATACAAATCAAGAATTGATTAATTATAGATGTAATGTATAATTTTTATTTTTTTATTTTACTGTAACATTAAGAACAACACATCATATTAGTGTTAGTACTTCCATTATTAGTATTAACAAACTAATACAAGCATTATACTGCTATCACTATCATCATCACCACGTTGTTCCTGTTAGTACACACCACTAGTGTGACATTGCCATTGTTAATATTACTATTAAATACTGTTACTATTACTTGCATTACTTTTTGTAATTATCCATATTTGTGAGTGGGCCCAGTAATAAAGTACACTGGTGAGGCAAGGTTATTTTCTCCTTAGTATTGCTCATTTAGGGTTTTCTCATTTAGTACAACTGTTTATCAGTCTGTGGTAAAAGCTTTTGCCTCTTTGGAGTAAAATGCATAAAGATGATCCCTTGCTACTAGACAATGAGACTCAACGCATTCTGACTGTCAGCAGTGGGTTGATCCTCCATGTCATTAATTCATGACATCTTCAGCTGAGACCTAAAGCCTGTTCAGATGTTGTTTGACCTTTCATTTATTTATATTTCAGCTTGATGAAGGAGTATGTTCCAAACATGAAGTTTAACATCAGGTTTATTTTCACTCGGTTACCAATTCGACTGATGCATCGGGCATGTGAACTTGTTGAGGAACTTAGTCTTGATAAACTCATCTTTCCTAGACAACAATATGTTGGATCATTTGGAGAAATCCGTCCAGTGAATGAAAAGTTAAAGTAAATATCATACCAGTCATTTATAAGTTTCTGTGCATGTATGTCAATTAATGCAGATTTATCAAACTATGTGTATGTCTGGTTACATATTTTTCAGATTTGTTTGTTTTATGTTCATTAGGGTTGTTTTTTGAATGTCTGTCTGTGTTTAGTTTGGATACTGGAATGTGTATTTTCAATTTATGAGTTTTGGTTTATCTGTGTTGTTGTTTTGTTTTTTTACTAACATCCATTCTTTAAATATTAGCTATTTTGCACGTTCACCATCTGTAAATGAAGAACAGGACATTGCAATCAGACATATTGTTTCTGGTACCTCGCGACCAGCACCGTATCTAGTGTTTGGACCACCAGGAACTGGAAAAACATTCACTATTGTTGAAGCCATGAAACAGGTATAAAATATTACAGACATAATTTAATTTATTATATCTCACACTTGAAACAAAAAAATATCCACATATCCATGCATAACAGATATTACATATGTTAGGATGTACTTTCATTACTGTGATGAAAAATTCCAAATACACACAAACATTATAAATAAATAATGTATGTTTTGTGAATGTATTCACTTCCTTGTTAAGAAGCATGCATACAACAACACCACTTTGATAAGTTTAGTTTTCTGTGTAGGTTTGGAAATGCATTCCGAATTCTCACATTCTTGCCTGTGCTCCATCAAACACTGCAGCAGATCTGATTGTCAGTGGCCTGAAGCAGCACCTGCCTGAAGCAGACATCTTCCGAATCAACGCAACGTCTCGAGCCTGGGATTCCATCCCAGAAGACATCAGGGTAAGTTTTTAAACTGCAGTCAGCAGACTTCGGTCTCAGTGCCTGCTTCAGTGCAGCCATTTTCCCTTGCAGTCAGCACCCAGTGATGCACTTAACAAACATCCTTGCTATCATGTCCTTGAAGATGTCAAACTGCTGATCAGTGAGAATAGTCTGTGAATACCTTCCTGTCATCTAATATATTTTAATGTTATAGTGTTTTGAAGTTTTTGAATATAAAATTCACGTTCGCTGATTTTATTTCAGGATGTGTGTAACTATGATAAGGCTAGAACGTCGATACTTCTATCCTAACAGAGAGGAAGTGATGAAATATCGCATCGTTGTAACCACCCTTGTCACTGCAGGAAGGTAAGTTAACAGTTGTAAAACTGAGCTTGGAATAGATTAACTGGCTTGTTCACTTTTATATCAGTTAATATTAGGTTTGCATTACACAGTTCTGAAAAACTATGAATATATATTAATTTTAACACCAAATGGTTATTTAATGAGAATATGAGAGTGAAAGAAAAAAAAAGTTGGTATCTCCAATTTATACATCTTTGCTAAAATTCAAGATTTATATTTTTTATAAATTTTCAGACTTGCTTCAGCAGATTTCCCTTCTGATCATTTCACTCATGTTTTTATTGATGAAGCTGGTTATGCCATTGAACCAGAATGTCTCATTGCCATTGCTGGCATCCTGGACTGCAATCCCAACGTGTTAAATGGAGGACAGCTAGTTCTTGCTGGTGACCCTATGCAGCTCAGACCAATTCTGAGGTCACCATTTGCAATTAAATACCATCTTGGTGAGTTTCTATTTGAAAAATAAAAATTGATACAGGCAAGTAAATTTGGGGAATAACAATGGAAATAACAGTCTGTTTCATTCATTTGGTCTAAAATAGATTCTTTTAGGAATTTGACACATGCAGTTAGAGCCTGTAATCATATAGTTTATAACTTCACCTCATCTAAATTAAATCCTGATTAATTATCTTTCTGTTCATTACTTTCAGACATGTCCTTTTTAGAAAGGCTTATGGAAAATGAAATGTATATGAAGTCACCTCAAGCAGGAAGCCAACCTACCCATTACAATCAAACTGTGTTAACCAAACTTGTGAAAAACTACAGATCACACAAAGTTATTCATAAGCTGTCCAGTGACTTCTTTTATGAAGGAGAACTGGTAGAAGCTGCTCCAGAAATCCGGGAAATGATGTGTGAGTGGGAAGGATTGCCACGGAAACATTTTCCTCTCATTTTTCATGCTGTGATAGGTGAGGATATGAGAGAAGAGAAAAGTCCATCTTTCTTCAACTTGGAGGAAGTGGTTACTGTCACAAAGTACGTGAAAGAGCTTGTTGGTACACGAGTGAAGGGGACAAAACTCACACAAGAACATATTGGAGTTATCTCTCCTTACAGAAAACAGGCATGGTTTTTATTTTTAAGAGATAAATTGTATAATATTCTACTTATTATTAAAACTATTGCTTTTTAAAAAAAAAAAAATAATATTAGTAGTAGCAGAAGTTATGTTTCTTTTATTATTGTTGTTAATCCATTTTTTTTTTTTATAAATCATATCAACTAAATTTTTCTTTATTTATGATTCACTATAGTAAACCTATATCAAGATAAAAAAATATATATATATTTTTTTATAAAAGGCTCAAGTTTAAACTGCTTACAATCCTAACAGTAACCGTAATCATAATCCTAACCATTTAGATAATTGTAATCTTGACCACATTAAAACATGTTGGTGATAATTTAAAACCCAAAATTCATATGCAGATTATTGTTTTGTTTGCTTACATTTTTCTCTATTTTGACATTCAGGTTCAGAAAATACAAAAGCAGCTTTCCAAACTAAGGCCGTCTTTGGACAAAATCAAAGTGGGGTCAGTTGAGGAGTTTCAGGGTTCAGAAAAACTCATCATCATTGTGTCAACTGTACGGAGCAACCCCAGATACCTGTCAGTCGACACCAAGTACAACCTGGGTTTTCTCAGAAACCCAAAGGTTTTTATTTTACATTTTTAGTATTGTTTTTTTATCTCTCTCTGTCTTTATCATCCAGTGGCATATAGAGCATGATTACTTTATGAGTATAAAAATAATCTGCAAATATATATTTTTAACTTATTAATGAATAAGTGTTATACTTATATTTTTATTAACATAATTTTAATTGTAAGGTGCATTTTAAGTGATACTGTTTTACTGATATAAATCTCTGATTAGGTTAAATTCACACTTTTGTCATGGGCATTTTAAGGATTAAATATAATTATGACAGGTGTTTTCTTTGTTTGTTTTTTTTCATGGGACTTTGGGGACTTTAGGGGGCTTTCTGTAAATTATTCACTGAACTATTGGTCAGTTGTTTGGAATATGCTATTTGTTCAGATATTTATAATCTGTCTTAAACACTGAATTACACAGTAAGGATTCTTTGCCCTATATTGTTAATCTGTCGTTATGTATGGAATAAATATGGGTAAATTATGAGTGGACTTAACTTTTTCAATTAATAATCAGGGATCTTTTATTAAAAAAAAACATATATCTATCTATATATATATATATATGTAGCCATAAATAGGAAAATACATACCATAGTCTTTAACAAACTAGTTATGGAGGATTGTCTGAAATGGAAAATGACATTGTGAAGACATTGACAAGGAAAAATTGTACAATCAATAATTATTAAAGTGAGGTACAGTCTCAAAGTTATTAGTATGTCAGTGAATTCACTGAATTCACCTCCAGTTAGAGAGAAAGTTTAATGATTTTCCATCTTCCCCACGAGCTCTGTAAGGTCAGTAATTGACAGCCAAACTGTAGATTTTTTTATATATCATTAATTCTTGCTAATGTGTTTTGTTGTTGTTTTTTCATTACCTGTGTTTGTAAATGAGTCAAAATCTAAATTATTTTCTTAGAGGTTCAATGTCACCATGACACGAGCAAAGGCATTGGTTATTGTCATTGGTAACCCACAGACATTACAGATGGATACCTATTGGAGAGAGTGAGTAAAATTATGGTTACTGATTTTTAAAGACAGGTGGGATTAAAACTGAATGCTTTATAAGTTACTGGGGTTTTTTGTTGTTGTTTTTTCTGCTCAGGTAACTTTTTTCTTTCTTTTATAAATAGCTTATTTATTAATTATGCTTGGTTTATTTTTTGTTTTGCTTGAATGTTTTTCTGATGTTTATTTATTTTTGTATTATTTATACTACTTCTCCCTTTTATTATCAGTGTCAAAATTTTGAATGTATTTTCTATTTTGTATTATTTTGTAGGTTGATAAACTACTGTAAGAAAAATGGCTCAGTGCATGGTAAAGATCTAATCACTGATCCAGAAGAAGATCTTGAAGACATCATACAGAGAATGGCAGCAGTTCAGCTTGAAGCTATAGGTGAGAATCATGTGAATGAAGCTATAAATGATAGAAAAAGTGAGGAAAGAAATCAAAGAATAGTTGCATAGATATGTATGTATTTACTTATTTTATACAAGTTTATTTTGTTTTATTTTATTTTCTTTTTTCCCCAGACCCTGAAATTGTCAAGACAAGTGCAGAAGAGCATCCATGGAGAAAGGACATGTGATAGTTTATGTATTATTACATTACGACCGTGCTTGAACATTTCTCTTGTGTTAGAATGCTAAAATATTAGTAGCAACACATGTTGTTGTGTAATAGTAAAAAAAAAAAAAAAACTTCCATTATAAGAATATCAAAATACTTTTTAATATTTATTTTTAATTTATTTTTAAAATTTTATTTTTTTGTTGCTGTAGCATAAAGTGTAACCTCTTTTCCTATATAGAGACATTTAATTAAACTGTTGTGCTAACCCTTAGAACCCAACTATTGTGATAACTTAGAACCCAGCTGGCCTTTATCTCAGCCAGACACACTGATACAATAGTCTAAGCAACAATATAGCGAATTTCCTCCATTTTAACTCCAGATTAACTAAATAAACTCAACTGCAAAGGGTTCAATTGTTTATCTCTATATAAGTCAGAGGATTAATTGAAGATTGTATTACATAAATCATCTATCATATGAAGTATATATATCCTTTGATTTAGTACATGAAATGTTATCATAATTGGATGGGTTATTTCAGATATGATTGATCTTTTATTGTTTATCAGTTGTTGGTTTTTTGTGTGTTTTTTTCATTCACTTGTTGACTACACTGTTCTCTGTAGATCACTGTTTGTGCCATAAAGCTTCTTCTGAAGAGCTGCTGAAGGTTTTTGAATTTTGAATGGCATGTTCAATTGTCTGTTTGAATTTTGAATGGCATGGAACAAGATACCAGCTGGAATCTCTTATACGTATGTTGACTGAGCTTGATATCTTATGTGCTGTCTTTATCAGAAACTGAAGTCTTGTTCATCATGGGAAGCAGGTGATAGAGCATCAGTGAGGAAGATGACCTGTGAGCAGTTCTGATGACATTGGCAGCAAGAATGAGACCTCAACCTCTGCTGCATAGTTTGTCACTGTTTCCATGTAGGATAATGTGTCTCCTCTCGGTAATCACAGGATATGTATTCGAGCCCCTTCATTTTCCACTGCAGTTGTTGCAGATCCATCAGTGCCCATGATGTCTGTGGGTACTGTTCATCAGCTAGTGTCAGAGCTCGTGTGTATGGCTTACTGTGAGGTGCTGGACTATTCTGCAGATTTTTGCATTGTCCAGTTTTGGTTTCCAGTATGGGATGCAGCTGACAGTGCTAACTTGGTGGATTTTATCTGGCAGTTGTGCCTTATGTTGCTTTGGGAGTTATTTGCTCAGTTTATGAAAGCTGTTTGTTTCAAGTCTGTTTCAGGAATAGTCAGTTATTAATTATGTTGTTCATTGGGTGTTGTGGCAGGGACTTGGATTTCCAGTGTTTGTTTTCTCAATGGGAGTCAACCTCATTGATCCAGTTATTATCCTGAGTGCTTGGTTTAGTTGATGTAACTGTGCTGCTGTTGACCACACACTGGATCCATGCTCAGGATGTGGTCTGACAGCTCCATGATAAGACTTGTTTCAGCAGGTTATGATCTGCACCCCACATGGTGCCAGCTAATTTCCTCATTACAGTAAGTTTTCTTCCAGTTTTGGCATTAGCTTTCTCCATTTGCAGTTTCTTGTCAAAAGTGAGCTCCAGGTATGTCTGCTGGTTCTCATATGGGAGAAGGGTTTCATCATGTTTTAGATTACCCACCTCCATCCTTATGGAGAGTGAGAAAACTGGCTTCTGATTTGTCTTTGTTGAAATATTGTCAGGGGCAAGTTGCATACAGTATGTTGCTGTAGTTGCACATAGTGCTGCATGTATATAGTTTATCAGCATTCACAGATATTTTGACCAAGTGTTAAACTGAGTGATAACATTAATTAGTTTATGACTATATAGTACAAGCTTCAATAGAAAAATTACTATATAGTACAAGATTCTGGGGAAAAAATGCCTATGGATTTGTGAAAAATAATTTCCATTTATATGGCTTGGAAGTTTGTTCTATACTTTCTCTTATACTCTTTAAATATAATTTATAATTTATTTATCATTCCACAGTCAGATTGAAATTCTTGAACACTTCACAGTTATCATTTATAATGAAATATTGTTTTATATATTTGTAAAAATTAAAGTGTGAAGTAAAATGATTGTTTTAAAAACATAATGATAATATACATAAATTGTACTAGACTAATCTGCATGATTTTCTGGCAGAAATAAGCATATACTTAACAAGTAATATATAAGCTGACTGTATATACAATATGTACAACCTGCAGATAAATTCTGATATACATTTATGTTTAACTCTGTAGTGAAATATCCTTGTAGCAGGTTTTTTTGTTTGTTTGTATTGGGGATTTTTTTGTTGTTTTCTTTTTTACCATTTCAACATTAATTCAGAACAGTTTTTTTTTAATCTGAAATTGGTGATTGTAACCTGGTGTGAAATATTATGTACTTGTTGGTCTTTATTAAATTATATTTGCTTCAAAATGGGAAATCTTAAGAAATCAAACTTGGTTTGATTAATTAAGAGGTATAAAATGTATGACAAAGTTGACCTTGAAAAATAAAGGACACATAAAATTTAGCAAAATCTATATCACTGATATATTGGTAACATAAATAGTTAGAGATCCATATACTGAGTATTCTGAAAAAATCTAAATTTGATGTTGGACAAAGGAAGCTGTTTCAAATTACTGATGTGTCCACATGCATCTAAATGAGGTGTTTAATTACCACAGAAATATTACAGTCATTCTGTTATTGTGTATTGCTAGTGTAATTAAAATTTACTATTCATATGAAACATTAAAAAGCTAATATGTTAGGTTTCTGAAATGTTATTGTTCTATGAGTATTATTAACAGTTTCACCTAGACCAAAGCGTTACAGTATATATTTGTATATTTTTACAAACAGATTTTTTAAACATTTTCAATTTAATATTTTAAATGTCTTTGTTTTTAATTAGTTTCTTTCAGAGAACTTTTATCTTTGCTTACTATTGTTTCAGGTTGGGTTTTTGGTGTGGTGATTCTACTTTGTGTGGATAACAGATTGTTGTTGCCATAATACTTGTTTTTGATTGTTTAATTTTAAGCAAAACAATTCACTTACATTGATTTTATTTATTTACTCTGCAACCAAACAATGTTTTTAGTATATTTACAGTATGTCTACTTTTATTATTTTATCTTCTACGTTTATGTACTAGCTTGCATCCACTACAACTGTATGTGTATGACCTTATTTAAAAACATTTGTTAACCCTTTTGATTCTGCAATTTTTAAGTTAAGCGATGAAATAAATACTCCATATAAAGGTTGGTATATGTGGACTAACTGTATAATAAGCCTACCTTTGGCATTACTATGTTAGTTAGGTAGAAACTGGAATGTGGAGTCTTGTTTTTTATATATATATAATTTATCAGTTATTTTAAGAGAAATTTTGGGGAAGCTATTTAGCAAAGTAATTGTGTAACTATCTGTTATTTAATGCATTGAATGCAGATGTATCCTAATAAATTTTAATTAATAACCGATTTTTTTTCTTATAAATTATATTTATATTGATTCGTGTATACAAGATTTTGTACATCAGATAACTGTTCTTACATACATGTTCACATTTTTGCAGTGAAACTGATAACTTTTGATAATCATGTATATAAACATGATTTGATTTTTATGAAATTTATAACTTTTTGGGGAATTTTTATATTTGTTCATATTATGTTTTGTATTAATTTTTATAAAATGAAATGGATATCTTTATATAAATTTTATTTTTAAATCGTACTGTTTATAATCTTGTCTTTTTCATTGTTACAACTACCCTTTTTTTGAGTGATGGAGCCGTTTGGTTTTAGTTTTTTTTTATCGTTTTATTGTGAGAGGTTTTGTGCAGTTTTTTGGGGGGTTTTGGTGTGTTGCTGGGTTGTTGTTTTTTTGTGTTACAATTTAAAATAATAGAAATGAAGAAATACTTTGTTTTTAGTTGTTGTTTTTATTTTGGGTTTTTTATTCAATTTTTTTTAAAATTATTATCACTCATGAAATTCAAATTGTAAATAATAAATTTCTACCTGAAATGTATATATTTTGCAAATTGAGGAAAGTTTATATATATTTGTAAATATATAAATATCAGGTGAAACATTTAAAAACTATTATAACAAAGAATGTCAAATTATATTCTTTGCAAGTCTGGCACTTCAAATTTTAATTTTATGAAATGAATTCTTTCTTAGGTACACAGTTTTAAAAATATACAATATATTTTTTTAAATAGATTATATTTTTTTAATTGTTAAAATCACTTTAAAAAAATTTAACATGAATTTGTGGAAAAAGTTTCTTTTATTTATGTATGTACATTATACATAGATGATTGAAAATGGTTTTTTTTTGGGGGGGGGTTATGGTTTTGTTCTTCCATTTACATATTTGTTATTCATTCTTACACTCAATACAAATTTTGGACCAAGACTAAATATATAAAAAAATATATATATATATCTTCTTGTTTTATCTGTAGGGGGTCTTTTTCTTTTCTTTTTTTTTTAATTTTTAACTAACAATTTGTGTATATTATGAATTATATAAATTAAGACACTTTTGAATAGATTGGTTTGATACATTCATCATTTTTAACGTCTGACTGAATGCTGTCAGTGTCAAGAATGGCTCTGTAAGTTTCATGTTTTTTACAAAGTCTTATAACACAGTAACAAAAACTCGTGTCACAAAAGCCTCAGTGTAAAAATATTTTTAGAGTTGTTTAAACACTTTTTTTTTCAATTAAAAATGAAGCAACTAATTTTGCTTTTTAATTTTGAATTATATGAGTGAATGTAAAAAAAAAACATTTAAAAAAATAAATAAATAAGCTAAGTACTTTTGAGTTCTAATCACTTTTACAAAGGATGCTATGAACTGCATTCAATACAGATGTTACAAGAGAATTTATAAACTTGTCTGTAACTGAACAAGTTTTCTGCATGTAAATAAAATAATCATATATTAATTAGTATTATCAGTGTTTGTTAAGTAATTGTCACATCAAATGAGAGAGAGCAAGATGATATATGCAGTGTTTGAAGAGATGACAGGCATTTAGTTTAGACACACATTACATTACACACACACAATCATTGCACCAACAGGTTCTGTAAATCTTCCACTCATTTTTAAATCTCAAACTGACTTTGAACACATTTTATGTGACTGATTATTACTAGGTATCAGTAGTATGATTCAGTAAAAGAAAATGGGCTACTTTTACCAAAGGCAGAAAATACAGCATATATGGAGAATAGATTAAACGGCATCATGATCACACCAACAAAGACTGAGTCTGTTTCCATTTCTCGAACATCTTCCCACTGTGTGTAGGCCATCATTCAGAAATATACTAGAAAGAAACTCAAACAGTTTTGTTTTATATAATTTTTAATGCCATCAAGAAAATACATCGTTTCCATACTGCATTATAACAAGTCACATTCCAGTGTTAGCACATATAGCATCCAAATAGTATAATTACTTACTTTGTGCATGGTTTAGTATCTCTTCATTTTATGAATGACTATTACTCTGTTTATATCTTATCTACATAATTAAGGCAAACATGACACACAACATTTTATTATGGGGCCAATTTAGGCTTGGTTTAGACAAAAATGACACTTCAGGCAGAAATATAAATATTTTTAAATGTACATTTAATAATTTTAAAAAAATAATAATAAAAAATGGTTTTATGTCAATTCAGTGACCCTCCACATAAGTGGAATACTGCTAATGAATTTAGTTTCTTTAATATAAAATTCACAGTTAGTAAGAAGAAGAATAAAAATTAACTCTTGCTTGTTGGTGTAACTTCACTCAGAGATTTAATGTTAAAAAGATGAAAAAAAAAACAAAGAAAAAAAAAAGAGAAAAGAAAAAAAAAGACTTCAAAATACAATTTTAATAGAATACATTCATCATGAACAAAACCACAAATACAAACAACCACAAATACAAATAAAACCACAAACCACTAATATTACAATACACTGTAAGTCTACAGAGGATAAATGCATAGAGATACTTAAAGCATAAAGATTGCACATCAAACACTTTTACAGACACCAGCAAATTTCTTTATAGGCACCCTAACAAAATCCTTACACAGGCCATCAAGTAATACATTCAATAAATTATTGATAAATATATGTGATTTTTCAAAATCTGTTATAATCTGAAACAAAATTAGAATTATAGGTAGCTATTAACAATGTGAAAAAAGACACAATAGTGAATAACCAGTTAGTAGGTCAATTAGATGGGCACAAACATTATCCTGTTATGTTTCAAAAAATATTTTCAACAACTGAAGTTTATTTAATGGAATTTCAGTAAAGATTAAAACGTATTTTATTTTTCTCCCTTTGTTTTTTATTTTGTTTAAAAAATAAGACAAATGCATGGTGAATCACAAACTATCACATTAAAACTATCACAAAAATTATTATTAAAAATGTCAACTAACCACTGGTAAGTGTAGAAAGTAAACATTACTGTAAATGCAATAAAATAAAAATAAAATGTGTTTAATAATTTGACATATACAATGAATATACAGCAATGTCCTTCAAAAAAAAAATAAAAAGGAAAAAACAAATACTGAAAGTGAGCAATAGTTGAAGAATTGTTATGTTTCTCAAATTCATCACCGCTTTACCTGTCATGATTGCTGACTGTAACATAATTATCATCATCAACACTATGCATTTTATTTGTGATATATGTGTAATTGACATCTTTGTATCAACAAGCAATTTTAAAAACTTATTGATTACAATAATCATTATATTGTATTAAAATAATCGCACTTAAAAGAATAATAAAAAATAATAATAATGAAACTAAAAAGATTAATCAATTAAGCTGTAAATGATTCAATTCAAAAAGGAACATTTTAATGACAACTTTAAAATAGTTTTTGTATCAGAACACAGGGTATACAATTAAAGAGTACAGATACAAAGAACTGTTTATAATAAACAAAGCAATATAAAACATTCACGACAACAATTTGCATATTGCAAGCTGCAAAGAGAAAATTGTAAAGTTAAAAATACATATATATTTATTACATTAACAGAACAGTAAACTGTTTTGTATCTCATTTATTGAAGACTGTTAAATTTCCATCATTTACTTTTAGCTTTTTCATTTCAGGAAAGACGTGTAGCAATTTTACAGACACTAACCCAAACTCCTTTCACCATTTGCACAGAAAAAAAAATAATAAATAATAAAAGATCAAATTTGGCAGTTTTGTTACAAAGCACATATTTCAGATCACCTGGAGATAAAAGAAAAATATTCATTCTTGTCTCTAATTATTTACAAGAATACACTGGAAGACTTGTATGTATTGATTGCAAGGATTCCTTTCTATAAAACAGCTGCTACAATCTGTAATATCTGCAGATTTTGTTTTAACTAACAGCAAGTAAGAAGCAGCTGGTAAATTAAATGAACTGAAATACCTCACAATCAAGAACTATTCATATGTAGTAAATAAGGATTAGTGTACACATAAGTCATAGGCTTGTAATGTACTCTCCATTTGTTTACTTTTAGTTTATTTTGTTTCTTAAAAAAAAGTCAGTATTAAAAAATTTGACTAGCATTAAAGATTTTAAAAAGAATAAAACGTGTCAAAATATATTAGAAATTATATCTCTGTCCACAAATAACACACACACTTATATGAGGTATTTAAAATTGCTGAGAACAATGAATTCAAAGTACCAAGCTGGGACTGAAAAATATTTATTATTAGGCTTGTATTCACATGGACTGAATTGTACCAAAAACTTCAATTATCTTTAAAAAAAGGTCAATCTTGCCAATCAACTGGTGTGTAAATTGTCTTTTAATGCAGTTCATGTGAATAGAAGCTTAATAATAATTATTTTGAATCAATTTTAAATACTCATAACTGAATAGAAAAAAAGTGACTACAGTTTAGCAGGAAGAACAAATTATACACATATGATATCAGCTAATACTGAAGAATAATCCTGAGATATCACACTAATTTTTTATGTCACTGACTAAAAGAATTAAAAGGTAAAATTTGAAGACAACACTGTTAAGAAAAAGAGGAAAGAAAAGACCTATTGAAAAGGATAAATGATTTAAAAAAATATATATAATATATATTTTAAATATCAATATATATATATATGCATTAATTTTTGCCTTTTATTTCTTTGTATTAAATTCTTGCTTTTACTTATTAAAATTAATAACTGGCCTTTTAAAGTTTTATGTATCAATGTTGATCAGTTCCCTTTTATTTCATATTAAACATTTATCCGTTATTTATAACAGTAAGCATTTGCCTTTCATTTATAGAATATTAAAGCATTTGTCATTTATTGTCAAGCATTAATCATTTGCCCCTAATTTATTAGCATTGTAAAATATCAAAATATTATGCTAACAAAACATCAGTTTGTGTACATTCTAAAAAAAAAACATATGCTCACTGTCAATAATCAAACATCTTTTTTAAATTGTAAAATAACTCATTTCCATCATCCTTTATTAAAAATATGTTTCTCTTATTTTTTTAAATTAAAATTACTAATTCATAAATTAAGTAAATTGATGTTCCAAATATTTTAATACCACATACTAGATCTCATAAATGTCTAAAATTGATATTAAAACATTCTGCAATTTGCTTCACAATTTCAAAAATACACATTATCATGATTATGTAAATATTTGCTGTTAAAAACATATTATATAAAGAATGAAAATTTTATGTAAAGGGAATTAATTTCAACTAAATAATAAAGTACTGATAAAACTAATATTCTTATTCATTATTTAAATTAAAATGACAAAATGTTTTTAGTAACTCCTGTTAAAATATTCTAAAAAATATATAAATAAATAAAACAATCATTGTTCCCATAATTTCATACATTTCTGTAAACATTTTCTATTAAAACATTTTAGTAATGAAACATCTAATTAATACTTTCAATAGAAAAGTTATAAAACAATAAAATATACTTTACTAACTCAAACATGTTGTTTTAACAATTCTGTCATTCTGTCAACTTTTATCAACTTATGCAAATTATTCTTAAACACTGTATTCAACATTACTGTCTATGCACATTTATAAAAATATATCATTAATTACAATACGTGTTTTAAATTAAAAATAAGTTTATTGCTGTATACCATTTGAATTTTGCAATTAAAAATAACAGCCATTATTTTAAACAGTAAAAGGTTGTTATTATTATTTAAATCAATTCCTTCAGTTAAAAAAATTATAAAAAATTATGTATAAATTGATATCTATACTAATATTATCAGAGCAAATATTATCAATTAATGAAACAATAAAGTTTCTAGGAAAATCACTTTTCTAATTTCATTCTGAATAAAGACATCCACACCTAGAAGTTGTGTATATACATTCCTGTCATTCTGAAATTGCGGTTGACATTACACAGGTAAGTAATGTCATTATTTATACATCACTTTATTCCACTGAAGAACTTATCAAATGCCATGGTGTAGAGAAACTTAATAAATCAGTTTTTAAAAATATATATTTTGCTCCATAAATTAAAACTTGTTAAACAATGGCTTTCTTATTAAACCTTGGTGTTTTTGCACTATATTAATAATATGTAATTAATTTTTTTTTAATTTTAAAAAAGAAGAAAAAGAAAAGAAACCTGTGTGAATAAATAAATAAATAAATAAATAAATAAATAAATAAATAAATAAATAAATAAATGTCATTAGACAAACACTGAACTCTGGTTTTTTGTTTTTAAAATACTTTGTTTACCAAAACATGATTTACTAATTTTATCAAAACCTGGGACAAAATTATGTATAAACATTCTTTCACCCATTCTGAAGAAACATTTCTAACATTACTACCTAAGCAAACACACCATACACAACACCACTCACATCCTGACTAATATCAACAGTGTTTTATTATTTGGCACATTGGAAAGATATTTACATTTATGTATTAACAGATGTCAATACTGGTTTTAACAAAATAACTGCCACTTTATTCATCAGTTAGCAAATTTATAACAAGATTATTGTATTTAACCCTTAGTGGCTACAACATTTTTTTCTTTTAAATATTAACTGAGATTGTCTAAGTCTGTCAAAGTCATTTAATAAATTGTGTCAACTTACTGATCAGTAAAAACTGAATTTAAATAAATAAAAACATATCCAAAAAAATGTATCTACATTTAAATTATTAATTTTAATTCTTTAAGCAATGAATATTCATCAGTTTAATTGTGAACATACAATTAAACAAATCTGAGCTTGGGAATCTCAAAACAAATTTAAGTTGTAACTGTATTTTAGGATCAAAAAAAAATTTAATGACATTTTGGGGGATGAAAGGCACTTAATTATTAAACTGTATTAAAAATATTTAGTTTCACACACAGACTGTGTGAACTTGTGCTGGTAGCACCTTTAACTGGCACAAAATGACAGGTAAACCTTGGAAACCATGCAAAAAAAATGTTTTAAAACAGTCCAGTTATCACCAATTCTATACCTATATGCCCAGTTTTGAAAAATTAATAATAAATAATTAATTCAACATAAATAAAATAAAGAAAATAAAAATATTTGTAAAATACTGAATTAATAAATTTGCACATTCATTAAATTGTTTCAGTGTTGCAGTTAAACGAACAACATAGGAAAAAGAATTTAGTCTAAGAAAAATACATTTAAATGTAAATACCTTTTTAAATAAGAATTAAAATTAAAACATCTATTTAGACATTAAATACGTCCTGTAAAAATGTTCACTTTTGCCAAGGAATCTATAATTATATGATATCCAGAATATAATAAATTCACTGAAAAAGATATATTCATTACAAATAATTAAAACCAATGAAATATGACCAAGCACAGATTATAGGTTGACAGGTCACTTGATTACTAACAAAAACTCTGTTTCAGTGGGTTTTGTTGGGTTTTGTTGAGGGTTTTTCTTTAAAAAAAAATAACCTTCTCATGAATTAAATTGTACTCAAATATATGAGGTCATTAATAAAACTGATAAAGATGAAATAATAAAGAACATTTTTTTCAATTTAATTTATATGGTAGCAAAAATTTTCTTTAAATGTGCCCTTTGTAAATGACCACACAGAAAATATAAATGTAAATGAATTATAATTTATATCAGTTTTTGGTGTGTTAGAAAAACCAGTACATTTCAGTATAACAGTATAATTATTTATGGTATATATACCATCACCACACAAACATTATCAGTTACCTAAGTTTGTTTTTACATCAGTTAAATATTCCAATAAATTATTCTAGTTTAATTAAATTTACATATTGAATACAAAAATAAATGATATACTGAGTGGAGAAAAATGAGCATATGCCATAATAAAATAAACAAGAAATTGTTTTTAACAAATTCTTAATAATAATAAAATTTAAATAAAATAACTCAAAACATTAAAATTAAATGCAGACAATTTTCTTAAAACAATTAAGAACAGTAACAAATTAAAAATAAAAGAAATAAAAGAAACTAAAAATAAATTTAAGTTATGCACATTTCACAAAAACTGCAACATGCAACAAAAACACTTAGCTGTTATGAAAATAAGATGAATGTAATTTGTCTAAGTACAGGCTGACATGTCACATTGTAAGCATAAAACATGCTACAAATAAAACATCCTTTAATTCCATTTCTTCCGATGTTATTCCCGTATTAAAGGCTAAAAAACAGCTCAGACTTCTAGACACAGTTACCCTTAGACTTCAATATCTTCGTGAAAAAGCTGAGTGGCCAGAATCTCCCCTGTGACAATGGTTTGACAAGAAGCATCCACAAAGCTGGGTTTAGACTTGTCTGTTCCATTCACCAGGCTCTCCTCATGCCGGGGACTGTTGCTGCTTTTGCTTCTTGGACTGTCACTGACCACTGACTGGTTCATGTAATAGCGTTCTGCCACCATGCTCAGCTGAGGAGAAACCTCTTCACCATCACTGAAGTCATCATCGACATCCTGAAGCCCTTCAATTTCTGCTGGTTTGAAGTTCCAAACAGGAACAATTCCAGCACCACTGGGAGCAGCATCATTGAATGAGTATTTAACACCTCCAATGCTGAGAGGCGTGTTGGCTTCATTGCAGTCATTCATGTGAGGAATTTCTCTTCGCATTTCTTCTTCTATGTTATTAACTGGTTTTGCAACATCTCGGGGTGCCCCATCTAGTTTTAAATCTAGCTTTGCAGCAACCTTTTCAATTAGATCTTCAATGGATTCGTGTTCTTTCCACACTCTAACTGCCCTCCATCTTGCTCGACTTCCTTTGGGCGCAGGTATTGCATCAAAGCAGACTGTCTCCCCAACAACAAGAACTTTACACAAATCATCAATAGTTTTTCCAAATATTGTACGATCTATGAAGACATGTTCATGCTTGCCAAGATCAATAATTCCCCACAATTTAGCGACATGATATATTTTACCTTTCCGGCCACATAAATTAGGTCGACTAGGTGTTTGAGGACGACTACCAGTGATGATCACATTAAGGCGAGTGTTTTTGATTGGTGACACCAACCCATCATCTGATACTGTAAACAAATTAGAATGAGCTCGAACAAATTTCTCCAGCTCAGCTTTCCCATATCCAATAGTGTTTCTAAGACTCTCTGGTGCCTGACTAAAGTGAGTGCACAAAATACTCACTTTCATGTCACCTTTCTTCTCAATAATACTTTTTATGAACATTACAGCTTTGTATTCATTGGCTGTCATGGTAACTGGTCCAGGCTTGGATCCTGAACTTAGTGCTGTTTTTGATGATGCAGCCATCTTGTAAGAGTCAGTCACATCAAGAGATTTTGGCCTCCTCTTCAATTTTGGTGTGTGCTGGTTTGGTAGCAGCAGGAGATTCTGACTCGATGATGACAACTTCAAGTCTTCTAGTGGCTCTGCATTTGGATTCACAGCACTGAATGTCACATTGTCTTTTAGGCAGACCATGTCACCTTTGACTTCAAAAATCAATGGGTGGCGAAGTAGCCAATCCAGAAATTTGTTCTGTGGCCCAACACATTCTCGAATAGCAAGAGATGCCTGTGACAAATGTCCAGCCAGACTGGCAATGGGCATGGTTGTTTCTCCCTTTTTGATCATACGATTGCGAAAGTACTGTACAGCCTCTGTCTCCACAGAAACATCGTTTGTGCTCTGCTTTGTTGAAGCGGGGCTGCTTTCTCGAAAGTTCTCCCCAAGAGCAGTTCCATCATTCAAACTCACAAGGTTTCCATTGACTGTGAACAGTGAAGGATATTTCAGAAGAAACTTCTTCAGTCCAGCTTCATTTCCTCCAGCAGCCGTACGCATTTCTGAAGTGAAATTTCGACTGCCGAATCTGCCTGCCAGCTGGCTAATAGTCAGTGGGACTGAACTGTACATTAAAGTCTCTAAGAAGTGCAACATAACCTTGTGACCTGGATCATCAGCCATTTTTGTTTTTATTGGTATAATGTTCTCGAAATTAGGAAACCAAGGGAGTTTGAATTCACATCTGACCTCTTCCAGGTGGAGCCCTTCTAACCTACAGACATAAATCAATTGTTACTGAAATGAATGTAAAACATGCAAAATTCTTCAAACTTCAATATATCTCACAACCAGATCATGCCATTTTCTTAATTAATTTGCAGTTTATGTGAAATGATGTGTTTAATAATTTAGAAAATTTGTATTGGTATATATGCTGAAAAGACAAATCAGTTCAGAAATATTTAATTCCAGTTGACTTCTGTTCTTGCCTGGTTTTCTTACTCAAACACAAAAGAAATTGAAAGTAAATGAAAAGATGTTCTTATTAACTATAATCTGACTAGTTTGGGTTATCATTAATAAGATCAAATAAATAAAATAAAAAATGTGTGTGTGTTCATGTTTCTAATTCATAGTTTCGTTGACCTTTAACACTAACGTTGGTACCTCTCCAGTAGTTACCTGGTGTATACTGTTTCTACTCAGTTATGTAACAGTGCTAATTTGATAATGCTACTGTTTGGCTATGGTTAAATAGTCTTAACCAAAATGAATAGTCAGCCAACAGATGTACTATTCTGTGTTCAGTCACTAACAGTAATACTATCAGCAGATCTACTATAACAAATAGGGTTAATTATTAATATATGTATTTTTTCTTTCAAAAGTTCAACATATTTTAACATTAATTTATTAGATAGTGGTGTTGTTCAGAAAAGTACCTGAAAAATTTGTTACCAGTTATATTAATGACTTAATATAAAATAGAATAGAATATGCCTACTTTAAAACATTGTTATAATAAATTCATGATAGGCTGTGGTATCAATATGCCCCTATATCCAGTTAGTTCCCCAATATTAATGTGTTAATGATTATGTTATACACTTATATAAACGATGTATGTACAGTCTAATGAACTGTATTTTGGCCCAACAATTTAAAAATAATAATAATAAAACATTATTGATAAAAATAAACAAAAATATAAAATTTGACTGATGTTACATTACTTGTATGGGATATATTATCACTTACAGACTTTACATCACAAATAAATTCTTCTCCGCAAAAAGCAAAACAATACTGAATATATCCATCATCCATAAAAACTAAAATGATCTATATGATTCATAGTTCACACCGTTTGTACATCATAATCATTCAATCAGTGGGATAGTCAGCTGATCTATTTAACAATATTCAAATATTCTAAAGACTGTGAAATGCAGATGAGTATGTCTTGCCATATCATTCCGATGAGGTAACATAACTTAAGGTCGGACTGACCCGAAAGATTGACAGCGAGGAGCGAGGCTTTACAAAATGACGTTTTGAGGCAAGACCCTTCGAACAGAAAAAAAAATAAAAATAAAAATAAAAAGCTATAAAGTTAATAAAATTTTGATTTATTAAATCACTGAGTAAAAACTACAATACATATAACAAGATTATTATTATGAGCACCGCAAATACAAAAATAACAAAGAAATACACTTACCAAAAACACCAAATCGCGAAACTTGGAAGAAGCCCAAACGAAAGCTGCCATCTTGGGAAGATGTCCTAACCACTTCTTAATGTTTGTTACGTTTATTCTTTTCGATATGACATTCCATCAGCACAACCGGATAACAGTCAACAAATTCCGAACAGTTGTTGTTGGCGAAAACTGTCGAAATATCCCGAAGTCGAAAAGCATTGGTTTCCAGAAAAATCTCAATAGTTACTATTAGTCTTTCTTTTCTTTGAAAAAAACAAAAACAAATAACAAACAAACAGACAATTAATTAAATTAATAACAAAATCATAAAATTCAACTGATTATCACATTATGGTATACATATATAATCATTATCGTACAATAATCCGTGGTATCGTGAACTGACTAAAATAACTGCCTAAAAACATGATTTACTCCGTATTGTTCCGCTGTACTGAGTACAACTTGGTTTGTATGTTGCATTGTAACCTAATCGACCATTTCGTAGGCCAAATAGTCGATTCTTTTTTTGTTTTGTTTTGTTTAACGAAGCCATAACAATGCTTAAATAAAGGGTGTGTTTTAACACTAACAAAGGAATACCCCTAATACTGCCTGTCCTAATATTTCATTAATTGTATGATTCTATACAGTTACGTCTTTGTTTAGATGGTTGAAAAGCCTTCCCCATCATACGCCTTTTCATAACTGCATTTAATTTCAGCCTGTAACTAATGATAACTACAACCCCATTATATATAATATAGATACTTCGAGAACAATATCGACTGGATATATATACAGTGGTACCTTCAAATTCGCTCGTAAATCAAATCAATTTTTCCAAATGAAATTAACTGAAAAAACAGCCCCCCAAAACCACCCCAATATTTTGTAACGCGTTTTTAAATAAGAAAATGTATGTATAAATGACAAATATTGTATAAAAATTAAATAAAAGAGAATATAATGAAATAAACTGGTTTTGTAAAGTGTACAGGGTTGGGGTTTCTCCATCGTTTCATGGACAGAGGTCCATAGCTTAGAAATTATTTTAACACCTTTGGCTGGAGTTACAGCCTTCATCGACTCCTTCTGTTTCAGTATGATAAATATCGTAAAGGTACTACGCTCGACTGCCTAGCCATGTTGACTACACGCAAAACTTGCTCCTGTTTTTCTATGAATTCAAGCTTTAATTCAATGGACATCATCCGCTTCTTCTTCTCAGTACTGTCATTTGCACTCAGTTTCTTAAGATCCGTGGACATTTGGCAAAATACTGCATAAAACGCGAGCACACAACACAACAGAGATGCTTCCACGGCGAGGTAACCACGTTGTGTTGTTGGTTGCGCCATCTAGTGGTGGTGTATTTGAAGCTCGCTCGTAACTCGGATTTTGGATCGCAGCTCAAAGCAAATTAATCGACCGACTGACTGCTGGTAACTCGGAAAACTCGTAAGTTGGAGCACTCGTAAGTCGAGGTACCACTGTATGTGTGTCTGTGTGTGTGTGTGTGTGTGTGTGTGTGTGTGTGTGTGTGTGTGTGTGTGTGTGTGTGTGTGTGTGTGTAAGGCTTATAGGCATGCTCTATAGCAAATATATATAATGAATTAGGACCTTTAGTCTTTGATACGTGCTTGCAGCTCAATAGCTTTTGAATTGTCAGCTCGCATTTTTTAAATGTGTATATTTTTTATTACAGGGATCCAATATGGTGCCAAGAAAACAAAAAGTGAAAGTGACAATGCTAGTGGAAAGTATAAACGTATCACAGTTGAGGTTAAGGAAGAAATAACTGCAAAATATGAGAGTGACGTTCGTGTGTCTGCCATCGCTTCGGTTTACGAACCGGGTTCTGGATCGTTTAAGTTCGTTTTTTTTTTTTTTTTTTTTTTTTTTTCTAATAATTATTATTATTATTTTCCTCTTTTATTTTTTTTTATTTATTTATTTATTTTTTTTTTTTTTTTTTTTTTTTTTTTCACTCTCAGAATTTGTGAGGAGGATATTTCATAATTTTCCCCATTATAAATAAAGTATAAGTACATTTTCCTCTGGAACCACAAAAACGCCCGTGGCTTTACAGGATCCAGTTAATTTTTTATTTTATTTTATTTTTTTTTTTTCCCCCTCTCTGCTACTAACAACCAAAGACAGTGATTTTATAATCAATACTATAGTAGTGTTTGATATTTTTGATACTGTACAGTGTACATTTAAGGAAACTGTTAAGTCTAAATAAATATTTATATAAAATGGATGTTTCTGACCTCATATCCAGTACAGTACAGTGAATTGTGTACTAGCAGTCACGAAAATCAAATGGGTGTGAAACGGTAATAAGAGAAAACAATAGTTTAAGTATTTTGTACAAATCGCTCAGCATTTTATTCCATGTTATTTTCTAATTTGTTCAGTTTACTTTCAACTTATCTTATAATGTTATTATTGATTAACTGCCAGCCAATAAAAATATCAGTATGTTGTAAATAAGACACAGCAAGTGTTAAACTAATGTCAAAAGTTACCAGAAGTTCAAGTGAGTAGGAGTTTATTCTTTTAGCACTGTTAGCGTAATACTGCTATTTACTTTCAGTTCATTCAGCTATTTGTTAATGAATTCATTTCTTATTTCCTGTAATACTTATTTTGCCATTACTTTGATGTCCCAGTTACAGAAAATAACGTAATATCAATGGCAAAAGATATGTGTATAATATGATAGTTATAAATATACATATATATATATATCATAAACAGCAGCAAGCGAACTACACGATTTCGAAACTAGCAGACGATGATTTTTATTTTTGCTGATACTGTGAAGTCAACAATAATAAACTATATATTTTGAGTGTAAAATGTTTTTATTAGTATTATTATTGTTGTCGTTGTTGTTGTTATTATTATTATTATTATTATTATTATTATTATTATTATTATTATTATTATTATTATTATTATGAGGCATAATGGGATGGGTTTTTAAAAAAAAAAAAACATTTTAAATTTAATATAAAGTAATACACTAATTTTCTAAAGGATCCATTGTTTTAATCAACTGAAGAAAAGAAGCATGAAGTTAATTATGAAAATCATTGCATGTAAGTATTGGATCGTATCGACTTTTTTTTCCTGAAGTTACTTATCGATTTTCGGAATCAGTTATTTAATTATATTGTAAGTATGGATTTAGGTTATTCAGGTATCCATGTTTATTTTTTATAGACTGAAATTTTGCAACCCTTTCTCATTTCACTTTTCCTTTTTAAGAAAATGATTTTAATTTTAAAGCTAGATAAATTAGTTCAAACACTCTTTTGTTTGAATTATATTTTAGTAGGCCTAGTTAGAAGATATTTTTGGATATATAAGCTCAGATACTCTCGCTCGCTCTCTCTCTCTCTCTCTCTCTCTCTCTCTCTCTCTCTCTCTCTCTCTCTCTCTCTCTCTCTCTCTCTCTCTCCTTCCCTCCCTCCCTCCTATTTGAGTATAAGTTATTGTACAGTAACTTCGAAAACCAAAGATATCCAACATAAATTATTATTATTATTATTATTACAGGCATTCTGTTGTTCAATGCAGCGTTTTCGGTGAAAATAGAAAATGCTGGTGAACGAGCTAAAGAGACAATGCCTGATCGCCGTGACGTCATTCCATCAAACCATCGCCAAGAACGAGCCGAGATTAATGTACAGGGAAACAACAGGAAAGATTTGCACAAGATTTTAAACGCGAACAGCCATTATGAATTCCACGTTGTCAGAACAGTACCAGTTACTCAAGGCAGGACGAAGCAACGTATTGAAGTAACGTTTGATGGCATTCCAGTTTTCGGCATCGGCATCCAGGCAACGTATAACGAACAAAACGGCTACACTGGAGCCGTGACAGGAGAATTTGTGTCCGAGATAGAAAAAGACATCCCCGACTCTTCTGCCTGTCAAAGAAGTGATGACTTTTTGTTTTCACTTGGCAAAGAAAGCTTTCAAATTCCATCCGACTGCCAAAAATGCAAATTGCTTAAAACGGAAAGAATTGTGTATATTACTGATAACAACAAGGCTCGGTTGGCCTACTCTGTAACTATCAATGACAACAGTTCAGCTGAACAGTCGGTTCCTTATCTCATAGTTGATGCCTGTAATCTGAAGGTATACATAAAGGCTAATAAAGTGGAAAACTAATAAGCTTCATCTTGTCTTCAACAAGACTTCCGTTGATTTTATTTCTTTTTGATGTTCCATACTATAATAAACTGTAATTGTTTTATTTCGATTGCAAATAAAAGTTTATGTTGATAAAACTGACTGTTGATGTCTGTTCTTTTATTTTTTAAGAAAGTTTAAAAATCTAAGATAAAATTAATATTGTCCTCTGTTCCAGAAGGCAAACCCAAACTGTTGATGTATTTGACGAAATTGATTTAATTTAATAATGAATAATTATGCTAATTCTACTGAATAATACCAGTAAACACAAAGCAAATAGCGCAGAATTATTTATTTATTTGTTTATTTATTTCTGATGAGGGGGGAATCTATGACAAAAAGGGCACCATATTATTTTGATCAGGCTTTGGTGAAAAATTACACACGGTTCATTCACATGTATTATAATGTAACAGAGCTACAACAAGGACGTGGCAGACGTATTCTGCAGTGTTCTATACATTCAAAGAAATTTAAAAAAAAAAAAAAAAAAAAAAAAAAATAAAAATAAAAACCTAAATATCTTTGTAAAAAATCTAAAACTCCTAAACAAAAGAGGCACTCCTCAAATTTGATCCCCCTGTAGATCCGCCCCAGTATTTATTATTATTATTATTATTATTATTATTATTATTATTATTATTATTACAGTTAATTCTTACATTCACGATATGTATGTACGTATATACGCATGTATGTATGTATGTATGTATGCAGTTGAGTTTTCTATTTAGAAATATTGGGAAACAAAACAAAACAGAAGATAATAATTTATTCAAAATTATTTTTAAAAATAAAATAATAAAATAAAAAAATAAAAACTGTTTTGCGAAACAAAACATGACGCCTGTTAAAATCAGTAACAATAATTTCAGTACACAGCAGGATAAGACAGCAGTTCGGAGTTTCAGTAGCACTTGTAAGATCAAGTAAATATAAGCCTTTATTAAAAGTAGTTAAAATCAGTGCAGTGATCTTCCACCTTTAATAATTGTAATAAACGATTTTACAACTAATTGTGACACCTCTGTATATGAAAGTCGTTTAAATTGGTGCGACATAAATTTTGTACGAAATTAAACTGGTACGAATCAACAGAAACATATACTGCAGTTATCTAGTTTAAAAGGCAAGTTCAGTGTCATCTATCTATGATGGAATGTCTTTGAAAAGGAATGGAAAGGAAAAGGAAAAACAATGGCGCCAAAAATAATTATGTCTAACAAGGTTATTCGTCTTACTTTTTTTTGTAAGTGTATCAACTGTATTACCGTTATGAACCTATATAAGGGGAAGAGGGTGAAATAAATAGTACAGCTGTTGAACTTAAAGTGTAATGTGTAACCCTTTAAGAAAACAAAATTTAAGCTTTCAACTTGAATACCTGCGTTTATGTATGCGCGCCATTATTAGTAATTACGAATGAACACGTGACTACATTTTCTGGTTTAAATCGTATAAAGCAACTAGCTTTCATTTTAAAATAATAAATAAATAAACGACCCGTTGTTGTATATCCTATACAAATCTAATATTTGCAGCAAAATAAAGTAAAAACTAAACGGAGCGAAACAGAGATAAAATATTGACATATGTTGTTATGACTCAGCCGATAGATAAATTAAAAGATTAGTTTCGTGTAACATTTTGCACGGTCTGCTTGCTTTATTACATTTAGGCAATATAAACTTTACAAAAATCCATACAGAAGGAAAGTCAACTACACAGAATATTTGTTGGGATAGGAAATGAAATAAATTCGCGTAAGGTCAGTTTATTTGCACAGTATTAGGATGTATTATAGTTTATTATTTTTCTTTCCAACAGAGTAATGCATGTTCATGCAGTGTCTCTTAGCCAGCCTTAAAGTTCAACAACAACAATAATAATAATAGATACTGAAACAGCTTTAACCAATTTTTGAGAACAGAATATCAGTCTATTATTATTTTTGCAGGAAAAGTTCTCCATTAAGTTTGATGAACCAGAAATTGAAGGTGATTTTCATTTTAGTTTTTGGTAAGTAATGGTAAGTATTATCTTTTAAGGTGTACTTTCAGTGGTACAAACTGTGTTAATAATAAAGTGTGAAAATAACATTTAAAATAAAAAACAGAAATTAGAAAATTTTCATTTTTTTATTACATTAACCATAAAATAAAAATATTAATAAATAAATTATTAAACAAAAATCCTGTGCAATAACATATTTTAGACATTTTAATATTTGCAAGCATACACTTCAAACCGTATATATCAGTATCAAATCAATATTTTTAAAGCCAAAATACTGTAATTTTAAATTGGCAGTTGGCAACAAGATTTCCTATTTTGGCTATAATGTATAAAGTAATCTCTAACAGAACAGAATTCAGCAAAAATATGTTTATATGTTTACATTGTTTCTTCTTTACATTATTAGGACAAAAGTTCACAGTGAGTTTCTTTTTAAAGTGAAATTTAAAGACTATATTTTGTTTATCTTTAAAAATATGTCATACATTTCAGTCACATGAGAAACATGCAAAACAGCATCACCTCTTGAAAAAAAAAAAAAAAAAAAAAAAAAAAATTTGTTCCAACTCAATATTATTATTTTCTTTTCAGGTTTTACATTCTTCAAGATTATGACATCAGTGAGAGAAGATGCTGGAGAAAGAGCTAAAAAAGTGATGCCAAATCGCCGGGAAGGACAAGACAATAAAGATCTACATCAGATTTTGAATGCCAACAGCCACTATGAGTTCCACGTTGTCCGAACTGCACCAACTGTTTTTGGAAGTATGAAACATCGTATAGAAGTAACCTTCGATGGGCTTCCTGTGTTTGGTGTCAGCATCCAGGCAACCTATGATGAAGAAAATGGCTACACTGGAGCTTTGACGGGTGAATTTGTGTCTGGGATAGAAAATGACATCCCCGACTCTTCTGCATGTCAAAGAAGTGATGATTTTTTATTTTCACTTGGTAAAGAAAAATTTGGAATTCCAGCTGACAACCAACACTGCAGACTGATCAAAACTGAGAGAATCGTGTATTTTAATGAAAACAACAAGGCTCGACTGGCTTACATTATCAACATTGAAGATAATTCTCATCAGAAGATGTCTCTGCCTTTTCTTATTGTTGATGCCTGTGATCTGACAGTCTATAAGAAGTTTGACAACCTCCAAACAATGGCATCTTAAGACTGGATATCATCTATCATGCAACTATTAACAGGAAAAATAAAACAGAAAAACAGTAAAATATATGTTTTTGAATATTTTTATGTCGTCACTGAATTACCTTATACAAAGAGATAAAGGGTTGATCCCTAATTTATATATTTGTTTGCACTATCAAATAAAAATTGTAATCTTTAAATAATTATTTGTTTTAACTTTTGTGTTGGAATTTATAAATAGTAATTATTATAAAATAATAAAGCAATGCGTGTGTGTGCATGTCTGTGTATGGAGACAAATATAAGATATGCTAGCATTATTATAAAATCAAATTCGTAACTAGTAGAAACTTGATTATCATGGTATTTATAATTCATAAATATGGTGTTTGTTTATCGTTTAATATTAGTTGTATGTCACTGACATCTTATCATTATACGACCACTAGTTTGTGAAATACAACTAAATATAAAAAGGAATTAAACAAAATGTATGCATTACTAATTCAAGTAATTGGAATAGAAAATGCACCACAATATGAATATCATCTAACAAGGATTAAGCACTTCATTATTTAAGCTCTTTTCAAATTAAGGTAAATGTACTTTCAGTATGAAATCTGAAACAAATAATGAATTATAATGATGAAGTATAAATTAAATTCAACGTCAAGTTATTATCTTCTTAATTAGCATTATAATTTATATACTGTGAATCGTCGTGATCATGACTAAAATCCAACGAAGTCCAGAATAATCGTGCATGAATATTTGATAATGATATGGGATCATGAGAAAAAAATTGTCAACAAGAAATTAATACAACTTCTTTCAAAAAAAAATCAGGCCACTTAAGTTATCAGTTATGATAAAACGGCCTCTTGATGAGCATTGAGAAATATGACGTTTCAACGTTTGTCTTTGTTTAGAATGGCAAAACGAATACAATCTGAATTATGTTTATTAAATGCATGTGATATACTGGACATTAAAATAACGCTTTATTTTTATATCTGAAGAGAAGTGATCGATAATTATTTTAAAACACTGCGGTAATACATAATAACACACGAACCTGACATATCTGTTTCCGGCGCGCACGCGCTGTATTACGACGCCATTTTGGAGCCGAAATTTGAAGTTTTGTTATGTAGAATTGTATTTCTTAAGTTATTATTTCATACTCTCTAGTGAGACATATATTTTGTATTTTAGAGACCGATTATAAATTATAGTCGGTCAAAATGTTCTCGATTGTCTCCGATTTTTGTTATTTAATGTATTATTGTTTGATTGACTTCGTAATTTTTGTTTTTGTCGATATCTTTGTAAAACTGCAGATTAAAGATGCATCGTAAGTATTTGTTTTATGTTTAATTACAGAAAATAGTTATATTCTGATAATATAATACTTAGAGATATTGCTGTTTATTTTATTTAACTATTCTGATATTCAAATTTTATCGTCTTACTGAATATAAATCTAGCCGGTCCGAGCAGTTTCAATGTTTGATTTTAGTCGGTTAGTTTATCGACCGAAGCGTACTAACGAAAACACGTCGTTATTCATAATTAATTCTAGCTGATTTTGCAGTTTAATGTATTGTCAGTAAACGTATACTGAATTTTGTCCTGGATTTGTTATTTTCTCCTAGTTCAGAAGTATAAATATCATAAAGAGTGTCTGAAAAAAAGAACAACAAAAAAAATTGAATTCCCTTCTCAACACATCGTTATTAACTATACTGATTCAGTGGTTGGCCAGTGTAATTTTGTTGGTGTTGTTGCAGTTTTTAACCTAAAAAAGCATCGAGTTAAATGTTTTTATTTATTTGTTGCCATTACAAATTAGTTCAATACAACATTTAGATAGTTTATTATCATCTTTATAATAAGTAGTAACAACATATTTCTTATTTTAGGATCTTGGATTCTTACCTGATGATGATATATCTGTTTGAACTCTCACTTAAATATATTTTAAGTTTTTATATTTTATTTGGATAAAAGAAATCAGCAGATTATTTAGAATATTAATTAATCTTTGTAAGAATTACCTGGATAATGAATAAAACATTTTTTTTTTTTCAGGAATGAATGGAAAAAACGAATCTGGTTGTTTGAGTCAGCCTGTTTGTTTGTCATTTGTATTATGTGCTACTTTCACCACATGCCATATCTGTTGAGTTTACTTACTGTGTTTACATTTGGTTATACACAACTCTGTGGACGAGATGGCCTCAAACGTTTCTTGAACAATGTACAAACCAGGTGGGATGAGTACAAACAACATGAAGAAAGCCTGGGGCATATTCAAGAACATCACATGAGACAGAAACAAGTCACTGCAGTCTCTCCACCTAATGTGAATTATCTTCCTTACTACCAGCAGCTTCAACCTGGAGGTATCCCAGCATCCATTGTTCATCCAGTGGCAAATAACAGTGCATATTCTGTAAGTCAAAAACCCATTCAGAGCAAAAGTGAATGGTTTTACTCACTGCCAGGTACAAAGGTCAGTCAGCAAGAGCCAAAGTTTGATCAGCTGATTCAGAACCAGCAACACAGTGAAGGTTCGTTTTTGACACAGCGTAGAGCAGGTGGTAGTGTTAATGACAATGTCAGCACGTCAGCAAAACCTTACTGGTTTGGAGGAGAGAGTCTAACGAGACGCCCACTTCACGAGCATATTTCTACACACATTCCTAAGCCTCTTGACCAACCATCGTCAACGAGAACATCAGTCAGAAGCAAATTTATGAGAGCTTTTGGCCTGAATAAGCCATCAGACTTACCTCCAGGTTTAAAAAACCATGGCATGAACCTTTGTTTCATGAACGCTGTACTTCAGTCACTGGCAAGAAGTCCTCATCTTGTGTCATGTCTGACCATTGCTTTGTCAAATAACCTGCAGTGTGGCATCGCAGAAAGTGTTCTCCTGTCCAGCCTGTCAGATCTTCTACAGCAGTGCAGCCTGCCTCCAGGTCACAGCAGCGCTGCAGTGCTCGACACATCGTCATTCAGGAAGGCAGCAGCGTCACTGAACAGCACACTGGTTGCACAAGTAGGTCACATGCAGGAGCAGCAGGATGCAGCAGAATTTCTCATGTGGCTGCTTGATACAGTACACACAGTGCTCAACCACAACAAACAGCCTGGGCAGAATGGTACTTGTACTTCTCTAGCATGTAGATGTTATTATTTGGTTAACATTTTTGATTACAGTTTAATATTTATTTATGTTCTTCATATAAAGACGTAAGAATATACTTTTTCTTAATTTAAAAAACCCCAAAACAAACAGTTCACGGGTTTTTGAAAACTTGTTTAAAGTTTATTCATTTTTGTTCACTGTTACATATAATGTTGATGTTATTTATATTTTTTACAGCACACATTTGATAATACATAAACTTTGCATTTATCAAAGTCACCAACACTGGATGAAATGAAACATTTTTCTGTAACATTGTCCAATGAAATATCAACAGTAACAGATTTGATACATTGGATAATTACCTGTGACAGAACATCCTATTATACTCCAGTTACTTTCCATTAAAATAGTACTGCATATATCAGAAACATCTGGACAACTGAGCTCTGAAAGGAATTTGGAAATAATGCAAATTAGCCAAATTTCTTCTTGGTGGATAATTTATCAATGAGCCTTCTGGACTCAGCTATGAAAAATGTTGGGCACAGACATTAGTCACTAAATACATGCAGGCATAAACAACACTACACTGTAACTTGAAACCAAAAATCCTTTCAAGCTGATGTCAGGAGAGACAAGTGCAGTCTTTCCTTATCAGATAACATGTAACACTACAAATAAGTGTTATTTCATGCATTTCAATTTCTTCACAATAATATTTGTAAAATTCAGTCTTTTCAAACTGCATTAATCCGTAATTAGAAGTAATAATGTTGGTTTTGCATGCAAACTATATTCAGTCTGGTTTATATGTGTTTATATATATTGAATATCATATCTGATTTGTGTTCTTTATAATTTTTCTCTTTTAGATAAAGTACCTTGGGGACTTAGAGAGAAGGGGTTTTCAATGACAACGTTATCAATGTTAAAGTTTATCTATGGTGATCTCAATCATGCAAAACTTAATGATTTAAAAGATGCCTGTAAGACTGAGGTAAGTACCAGATATTTTTAATTTCTGTTGACATATACTTCTTATAAATGTGGATAGAAAGATTTTTGTTGAATGTCTTTTTTGAACCAATATATTTTTAAAAAATAACTAAACGTTCTGATATAATACTGACACTTTACTTGTTTAGTGAATGTATTTTGTGATGGTAATAGATTTTCTTCTTCTGCAGATTAAAAATGCTAATGGACTGGAAAATGATTCTTATGCTGAGCCAATTCAGAGGCTATCAGACCTTGAGTGGCTGACTCACAAACAAAACAATGAATCAATAATTGACGATCTGTTCACAGGGCAGCTGGTCGAGGCTTACCACTCTCTGTCTAACAATAATATTTCTGTTAACCTTCAAGCCTTCAATGTCCTCCCTGTTCCCATAGCAACTCCACGACAGGTGTCTGGTGTAGTGTTTCTAGAGGACTGTTTTACCTCGTTCTGTCACATAGAGCAGCTGTTTGGAAACAATGGAATATACTGGGAACAGACAGATGATGCCATGTCAAACCAGAGGAGAGGATTTAGTAATCCAGTCACACACAGCACACCTAAGTCTCAGATTATCACAAGATCATCAAACATCAGTTCCACATCAGGCACACCGACCTCGCTGAATCCATACATGTCTCCAATACCCAGCACGCGAGACACCAACGACAGCGGCTTTCACGATCACATGTTCAGAACATCAACTCCCATACTGGATGTGACGTCGAGAGGTGGCAGCAACGTAGTCATACCCAAACAACAGGGTGAGATTCAAAGACGGTGTCTCCTCAGACAGTTACCCGAGTGTCTCATCATTCAGCTGATGAGATTTTCATTCAGTCAGAAGTCGGGCTGTAGCAAAAAGATTAAAAGTCCAGTGAGCATTCGTTTGAAAAAGCTCGACCTGTCACACATTATATTTGACACTGTGACAAACCGCGAGGACCTGACTGCAGCAAACCATGGTTACTGCTACGACCTCTACAGTGTCTGTGTGCACTTGGGAGCCGAGAGCACGCACAATGGACACTATGTTACCTATGCACTGCACAACAACGGCATCTGGTACAGGTTCGATGACGAAAATGTCACAGAAGTGAACATGGATTACGAAGTGACTACCAAAGAACTGAGAGAAAATGCTTACATTCTCTTCTACAGGAGGTGTGCCAGGTCATGAACAAAGTGTGTTACATCGTGTGTGTTGGCAGTTCAGTTTTCTGGTGCAGTGAGGTGACTGTTATGTAAACTGTTGTTGTCTGGCTTCATTTGATAAATTTGCAGGACGTTTGTAGGCTGTGACAGACCTCATATTGTCTCTTCCATCTGTTATTTATATCCCTTGAGCAACAGCAAAATCACTAAAAGAAAATCAGTACTGTAGAATTAGTGACAAACAAAATATGAAATCTTGTTATTGTTATATTTACGTTTTCGTGATAACCATTACACAATGGCAAAATGCTGAGTAATGCTGCCTTCTGTTCTTGAAAAATAAGTTTTGAACACAGCAGACTAAAATTTGTCTTGTATGAACTAGTTCTCTTACTTCCACAGAAATCTGTTAAAGTTTGCTTTGCACGTAAAAAAACCTACTAACACTACATAAAGAGAGAATTATAGTTTTGTTAATTTATCATATATATTCTATAAATAAATGATACCGGTAATTGTTATAGTTGTATTAGTTTTAATGTGAAATAAATATTTCATAGGTCAGATACATTTTTTACAGATGATCATAAGTCCTGTTAATTTCTGATTTTTATTTTTATTCTTTTATTATTCAAAATATATAAGATAGTAAATCAGTTTATGGAAATTATGTAACTGCAGAAACCAAGTTTAAAACAATATTTTTTTAAAATTATTACAAAAATGTAAGTGGAAAATAAGTATCGTCAGACTTGAAACAGAAAAGCTTATTCTATTAAAAAAAAAAGTTAAAACAAGTCTCTAGGCTTGATTCAAAATGTTTTTTTCAATTCAGGACAATTGCATTCTTTTAAAAGAAGGCTGTACAAATTATATAGATATATAAATATAACATTTCAGTATACTACAAATCAAATCAGCTTTAAATAAAGATACCTTTTATTTTATCTCTTTATCATAATGGAGGTATTCATATTTTTTCGGCAAAAAAAGAAAAGAAAAAAAAACTTATAAAACTTTTCTTTTTTTTTGGTTGAACTGTACTATGTTTTCTTTTTTTTTTTTTTTTTTTTTTTTTTTTTAATTCATGCATTGTTTTAAATTTTATTTTATGGGTTTTTTTTTTATTATTATCATTGTTATATTTTTATTATTAAGTGTTAATCAAAATTCAAAAATCTCCATTTTTTTTCCAGACAACAGAAATGACATCTTGCTGTTTTTGAATCATTCAGCACAAAATTATTAACTATATTATGTCAAAAATCTACAGGTCCTGTTTAAACTCTGCTTAAATATATTTAGACTTGGATCCCATTTTCAGGCTATCCCAATATTTTCCAAATTCCAAAAACTGAATCGCTTCAGGTTCCAGGCAGTTCAAAAAAGTGATTCTTAACCTGTATTGTTTTTCAATTTTAATTTTTTTTTTATTTTAATTTTTTTTATATTTAATTTTTAATAAATTACAATTTAATTACGGAAGAGAAGAAATAGCTGTTATTTAATATACAGACCTATGTTAAAAATATTTTTTTGTAAATAAGGCAGCTAAAGTGCCTTGTTGCATGCTTCAGTACCCATTCATGTCCCTGAAAATGATGGTGTATTATCTGTTTAGAAATAACTGTTACAGTTGTCACTTTAATTATTAGTAGTATGTTCCATGAACCCATTTACATAAAATACTATTTTTAGTTAATATTTTTTAAACCACTTACAATAAATTAAGGGCTGGAAATATTTTAAGAACAATAATAAACTACAGATGTATTGTGTAATACTGTTTTTCAGTTAACTGAGGTCAGATTTAATGTGGGGTAACATAATACTTGTCGTGACAGTTTTCTTATTTTACCACTCTACTTAAAATAATAATTATGACAGACATATGATGTCATATTATAATATAAGATTTATATTTTTAAAAAGTATTCAGCACTGGTAGAAGAAAATTTATTTAACTTTTATTATATTTTTAGTTATTTTTATTATTTTATTTATCTTCACTATATATTTTTTACATATTATGAATCATTTTGTCAGAGTTTTAGGGCCATTCACATAGTGACAGGTTAAAACTTCGATATTCTCACAGTATTGAAGTGAGATGCAAGAACTCTTGGATATCTGTTTTATTACATTATCATTGTTTACAGTTAAACCTTGATTATACATTTAAGTATCTAGTAAATCCTTTCATATTCTGTACAGTTTTGTATTTTAAAAAGAAAAATAGATCATTCATTGTCAAACCGGAAATACGCTGTTTGTGTTTATTTTGTTGTGTACTTTTTAATATATATTTTTTTATTTCATTTTTCTCAACTTTGTATCTTCTTTCCATCAATGTCCTCATTTGAAAGTTAAATATTAAATTTATCAACAAAATTTATCTTCATTATCTTATTCATTTTTAAGAAGATTTTAAAAGATTTTTACCACCTAACTGTCATTGGTCATATTTGTGTCATATTAACTTTTATGTTAAATAAAATGAATTTATTTTTACCTCATCAAATGATTTCACATTTATGACACTGGCAGCAGTTTTTCAAAGCAATTTTGTTATCCTTGTAAGTTAATTTGTTGATATATATTGTAGATTACAAAGCTAGGTATTAGGGTTTGCCAAAATTCCATTATTATTATTATTACAAGTACATGAATAAAAACAAAATAATAATAAAAATTAAATTTAAGGGTAATAATTATTTTATTTCCTTTATACTTTTATTTTGTAATGGCTTTAAGCATTACTGGTGATGTCCTGTTAAAAAACCATGGCAGCTTTATTTTTTTTTTTTAATTATTTTTTATTGTTTTTATTCTGTTAAGATACTTTGAGTATCTTTTTAAAGATTCATGTTAAAAACGTTGAAGTTGCATATCATAAATTGGTGCTGAAGTGTTAATGTGTTTACATGTGTGTGTGCCTGGTTGTTTGAAGATTGTTTTAAAATATATATGTGGCACAGGAAACAAAATTAATAACTTTGTTAGACGTCAGTAATATTTTTATTTGTAGATGGACATGTTTATTTATGAGTTGTACAAGTTTATGCAGCAAACTGCATAATGGTATACTTTTCATTAAATATTGATAACAAATATCAATTTTGTTGATTTCTCTCTCTCCCTGTCTCGCTCCCCCCCCCCCAAGGGTATGGATGAGTGTTAAAAGGAGAAAAAACAAAACAAAAACAAAGAACAGAATGAATGACTATCATGCTGGTCAAAAGATCAGTGGAGTCTACTGCAACAGTCATTTGGTGACAGGGCAGATTTCTTAGTTGTCTAGGTGATACCACTTTTTATTTATCTCCAGCTATTTTCAATTTACTTGACACTGCAAACAGAAACAATCTTTACTATTTGCTCATTTCATTGTAAGTGGAATTTCCAAGCAGCATTTTATTCCTATGATACATGTGACATATAATCTGGAGACAATTTGATTGTACTCAAAAAATCAACTTAGTGGCAAGCATGTAATGTAAATGCTTTTTGTTTTACACCAACACCAGCTTGCTTTCAGCTCCCTAATGTACAGTATGTAACCTTACAAAGTTAAATTTAAATGGCTGATAAAACAAATTCTCTTGTGGTCTTTATTTTTTGTTTGGTGGGTTGGGGAGAATTTAGAACAGCCCCTTTCATTTCTTTTATTTATTTTCACTCTTTGGTTTTGTGCACATAACCATGACACAAGCAATGACTAGATTATTCTTCAGGACAGCCATTTAGAGGTGCTGATATAAAAAGGAATTTCAGAATTAATGAAAAGCACAGCAGACAAGTATTTATTTTGAGGAAAGCAACTTATTAATCATTTGTAGGTAAATAAACAATAGAAACTGAAATATTATTTAATACGAAATACAATGCAATAAATGTTAATAAACTGAAATTATTTTTGATTTGTGTTTATTTCACCGGTGCTGCGAAGAAAACATGATTTTCGTAAATTCACGGTCTAAGGGAAACAACTCTATTATTGTTAAACACACATATACTAGAGAGACTGAGTCTCCATGAAATGCATAGATCATCACTATTTTATTTTATTTATTTTTGTTTTTTATTTTTAATTATTATTTATTTTATTTTTATTTATTTATTTTTTTTTTTTTTTTTTATTATTATTTATTTTATTCTTATTTATTTATTTTTTATTTTTTTTTTTTTTTTTTTTGTTTGAGTTGTAAAATGCTGGCAAAAGATGAAATATTTAAGGACTATAGGGAGTTGATTTTTCAAATTTTTTTTTTTTTTTTTTCTCACAGATTCATTAATTAACTGATCGATTATTTCTACTGATTCTGTTTATCTATACTGTGGTTTAATAATGTGGACGACTAAAGTATTTCACAACACTTTTGAAATAACTAATATAATTATTCCTGTATAGATCACGGAAATAGAAATAGCGTTATGGAGTTGTTTCCCTTACACTACTAAAACGCATTTCCTAATATCGTAATTATTTTTTTGTGTATTGACGTTCCTTCGATTTCGTGAACTGGTGCACCCGATGGGTTACATATTCTGATCGGTTCATTAAATGCATTAATAGCTTTGAAAGATAAACCAAGTTTTTTAACATGCAGTAATTGTTTAAACAACACAAACGCAACTGATTTCACCAAACTTCAATGGAAATTAATGCAGAAAGCCTAACAGAAACAAAAAGTATTAAAATTAGTCTTTAATACTGAAAACGATGCATTAAACGAAATACAAGATGAAGGGAAATATAACAAATGAAAGTTAAAACAACAACAAAAATAGCGCCTATGAAATACATGAATATTTTAGATAATAAAATAAGTAAGTAAATGACAGAAGAAGAAAGCGAAGAAGTGCTTGTCACAACTTTTTCTCCTTAAACAGATTCCCAAGCGATCACAGACAGCAAAACAAATTCTTCAACAACACTCAACACCCGGTGTGAAAATTCAATTAAAAATTTCTCCTGTTGAACATTATCGCAGTTTTACATCAGTAAAATGCTAATGAAAGGTTCTGTAGGTGTGAAAACTAGCAGTCACTTAGTTCAATACGCGATAGCATCACAATATATTTCTTGTTTGTGACAAACGTGAAGAAATTTTGACATAACAAAAATAATTTTGAAGCAAAATTAATTTCCACCTCCTAATAATTTATATGTAAATTGCATATATATTTGTATATAAATACACGTAGATGTATAGTCATTTGAAAACACAGGCAACAAAACCACCGAAGGAATAACACTGAAAAAGGTAACTTCTTCTATATATATATATATATATTGTTTTGTTAATAATGCATATTTTATGCAGACATTGATAGTTTTTAATAATAATGATTATGAACTATGTTTTAAGATTTAAGTAGTGTATCCTATATCAAATGTAAATATTGTATTATTTAATTGTTGAGTTTTTTATCTTATTTATAATTATTGCTTCGCAGTACTACAACTCTTTAAAATGTTTTATCTCGAAACTCCCCTATTTATTTATTTATTTATTTATTTATTTATTTATTTATTTATTTATCTGTTGATTTATTCCTGTTGTTGTTATTATCTTCTAGCATTGTATCTATAACAAAGGTAACCATTTACATTAAGGTGTATTACGTTTTTCTTTTCGTTAGATAATTTATACAACAACAACTACTTCTAAAACTACTTTTAATAATAATAATAGTAACAGTGATAGTAATAATAATAAGCCTGATGTTAATAACTATTAATATTGAAATGTAATTAAATATTCTTTGACTTTTGTCTCAGATTTAGATATGTTCAACATAGGATTTATTATGCTTATTGTGGCATTGTCTTCATGTACACTGGCTATGTGGAATGGCGGGGGAATTGGTAACGGAATCGGCGGAGGAATGGGGAATGGAATCGGCGGAGGAATGGGGAATGGAATTGGCGGAGGAATGGGGAATGGAATTGGGGTGGAATCGGCAATGGTGGGGTAAGGCGTGTAAGTTTTGGGATTAAATTAAATAAATAAATAAATAAATAAATAAATAACCCAACAAAAGAATGAAATTAGCCTGACCAGGTTAAACAAAAAAAAACCTTTGGAAACTTTTCAACAGCTCCGGTGTTTCTCATACAACACGCACACATACACACACACACACACACACACACACACACACACACACACACACACACACACACACACACACACGCACACACACACACACATGTACTTATATACATGTACACGTAACACAAAAACCCACATACATCTTTTCCTTCACGTAGATAAAATACTACTACAGAGTTACTACGTAGAATTATTTCTACTGCTACGACTGATACCACTATTACTGCTTCTACTACTGTTTTTACTATTACTACTACTACTACTACTATAACTACCACCACAACTGCTGCATCACCAAATCCCTGGCAAGTAAAGCAGTTGCTGAGCTACATCTACAACACTTACTAATGCTGCTACTACTACTACAATTACTATTTATTTATTTTCTTCATTTATCAGTGCTTGAGCCTGGGACAGAACTGTAATGCGGGGAGATGCTGTTTAGGTCTGGAATGCAAACGTGGAGCTAACAACGGACCGCTGAGGTGTCTCAATATCCCTGGCAAGTAAAACATTTACTGAGGTATATCGCTCGAGTAACGTCACACGATACGAAAGGAATTCTAGTAACGTGTTTGTTCGTCAGTAAGAATAAATACATCTCTTTCGATATTTTTGTTGTTTTGTGATTTATTTATTTATTTATTTATTTACCATCATCATCATTTTAATTATATATTTTTTGGTTTTGTTCGTTCTTTCGTTCGTTCATTTACTTAGACATCAATAGCGCTTTTACAAACTGGAGCCAATCTGTACGGAATTAGCACAAATACACGTGCATCGTAGAATAACCTCATCACTTACTTTTTTAGACAGTTTAAGTCATAAAACTTTGAGAAAAAAGTTTACGTAGACTTTGAGCAATAATGAATCAGCATTGATCAATGTTTTCAACATTTGTTTGTTGTTTTTTGTTAAAGAGCAGCGTTCCTTCCTTTTTGCCCTCAATTTTGTTATTTTATGTATTTATTTATTTATTTATTTATGATTATTATTATTTATATTTTAATTTCACATAATTTATGTTTGAACTTTAGGAGCATTTAAAAGTCATATTATTACAAATTAAGGTGGTTAAAACGTCACAGGGTACCACGTTGAAAAAAATAAAATAAATAAGAGAGATGCGTCTAACAACTCTGATAGGACAATAGAATAATTTTCTTTACACATGTACCTTGGTTTTTCAGTCTTAAGTATTTTAAATATTAAAGGTAACAAGTTAAAAAGATGCTGTGATGTGTGTGTGTGTGTGTGTGTGTGTGTGTGTGTGTGTGTGTGTGTGTATGTGTGTGTGTGTTACATAAAAGGATTACAAGCATTATTTTGATCTGGAAAGGTGTTGTTTCAGAGACAATAAAATGTCTGTAATCATGAGACAAAAGGCAATTACAGGAGCAGGTGTTGTAAGTCAGATAGTTTTCTCAGTTTTGTGTTTGCTGTGATTTGACTGCAAACAAAAGTTACCTATCATCTGACTATCGCTGATATTTGGAGCTAATCAACTCTGCAAGCAAAAATGAAACAAGTTTTAAAAATCACTTACTGATATTAAACTCTTGTTTTATATAATTATGTTTATTGTCCTGAAATCGAATATAATTCGCATTTTATCGCAAGAATTTTGCAAACAAAATAATCGTTTGTGCACCAGGAATATCTTTTCAGTAAGTTTAACAAAAGCTGTTTCTCTTTCGGAACTGAGTCGTTTGTCCTAAAATTGATCACGTGACAACGCGTTACTAAAATTAGCACTGAGTGCCGGAAGTGCCACATAGGTGCACCTACAGTTCGTACAATTGATATAAAATGAATATAACAAAATGAAATGAGAAAAAAAAAAATGATACAACACAATGTAAAAGAACATCTCATTACTGTGTTTGTTGAACGATTATGATTAATTGTAAAATCTTTCTAAAGAATGTATGGTTGGAACTGTTGAACCATATAAAGTATCCTTTTTTGCAGTTTATAGAAAAAACAAATGTAAAATAACCCAATGCATGCATACTGTTACGTAATTGGGTGTGTGTGTGTGTGTGTGTGTGTGTGTGTGTGTGTGTTTAAGAAGTGATGAGAAAATAATATTTAGGAAAAACATGTACTTGAACACTTAACAAAAGAAAGGCAGGTGTCCACAGATATCTTGAAATGTGCTGAAGAGATTTTTTTTGGAGGAAACACCGCTGCAATAAAAACAGCTGACGTTTTTCATGCTCAGAAAGAGCTAAGACAAAAAATGCACATAACGAAACACACATGAATTTATGCCAGATTATCAGATGACAATAAACATTTTTTTTTTTTGCCCTCAATATATTATTTTAAGCTGGTGTTTTTTATTTAAATGTTTATCAAATACATCCACATTATATTTTTTCAGATAATTTGTATTTTGATTAAAGGTTAACAAAAAATTTCAATCAAAATAGCTCCTATATAATAAAAGTATTTTTTTTTCCAATTTGTATTTTTTAATGGTTAAAATGCAAAAACAACCTTCCCCAGTCTGTATATATATATATATCTCAAATGAAACCCGTCGTTATTTTATCTTTTTACATTTTTAACTAATAATAATAATAATAATAATTTTTAAAACAAATAATAAAATAAAAATAAAGGGAAATAACTGCTCCCTGTTGACATAGAATGACGAAAACGTCCATGTCACATTTAGAGAAATAATTAAATGACATTTAATAAAATAATGTTGTCGTATTCCACCGTGAAGCGAATCATCTAAATGTCATGTAATGTGACAAGATAAGAATTTTATCAGAACTCGTCTCATTCTGTGACATGATAGCACGGTGTGTATTATTCCGATGCATTTAACCTTTAGCCACTAGCTGTTACACAGACCAGTAATGCAAGGGTTGGCCTGTACGTGTGTCTGTTTGTCACTCTGTCTGACTTTCTGTGTAGCTATTAATATATGAAAGTCAGATAACAACAAGTTATCTCCAATCCTTTGGTTCGAAGGGACGTATCTAGTAAGTTTTAGAGAGGTCTCCGTTCAGATAATAAAATAAATACTCGTACATTAATTACATCCAAAACTATTTTGTCATTTTAAAAGATTTTACTGTGTATTTTATACCACGGTACAGCAAAACGAAGTTTTCAGTATCGTGGTGTAGTAGTAATATGTATTCGTGTTCAGTACGTAACAGTTTGTTTTGCTGGATAGGACCGGACCTGTATTTCAATCTGCAGTGATGAAATCTGAGTTGTCTGTTAACGGTGACAACTTTATGATGTGGGTGATCTTAATGAAAGAGATTTTGGTATAAAAACTCAGTGGTTTACAACTACTGTGTAAGTACCGTTGTTTTGTTTGGAAAAGAAGAAACTCAGGTAAGTGTATGGGCAAGGGAATTGCCAGTTAATGCGTGATACTAATTTATAGGTACCTTGTGTGTGCGTGTGGGTGTGGGTGTGTGCGTGTGGGTGGGTGTGGGTGTGCGCGTATGTTCTTTCATATTTGTTGTTTGTTTTCTGAAGGTTTGAGAAAAATTGAAGATATCATTAATGTCTATCTGTCTGTCTGATTGTCTACTTATTTATCTATGTATGTATGTATGTATGTATTTATGTATGTATGTATGTATGTATGTATGTATGTATGTATGTATGTATGTATGTATGTATGTATGTATGTACGTATGTATGTATGTATGTATGTATGTATGTATGTATGTATGTTTGTATATATGTATGTATAACTAGTTCTTCTTGTTGTTGTTGTTTAGGTAAACGTGGATTAAAAATGAAGTCGTCGCTGTTGATGATTGTTGTGTTATTAGCTCTGACAACGTGCTCGGTGGCTTTCAACTGGAATAATGGGATTGGGGGAGGTGTCGGAGGAGGAGGGATTGGAGGAGGAGGGATTGGAGGAGGAGGAATTGGAGGAGTTGGAGGAGCAGGAGGGGGAATGGTGAGTTTTTCACTTCGTTGTAAAAATTACAGAGTAAAATTATATCATATTCGTAATAATCAATAGCATTAAACACGTTTTTAAACAGTAACTAGTAAGTAATATTTAGTAAGAAAACTAGCTAAATTAAATTTACGTTAATTTTTCCATACATGTGTTTGTGTGTGTGTTACTTATTATTATTATTATTACTACTACTACTACTACTACTACTACTACTACTACTGTTACTACAACATTTATCTGGGTTTTTTCCTTTCTTATTTGTTTGTTTGTTTATTTATTTATTTACTGGCTATCTATGCATTGTTTGTTGCAGTGTGGACGACAGGGAAGCAACTGTCAGCTGATGCGGTGCTGTCTCGGGTTCGAGTGTAAACGAATGTTCAATCGAATGAGCTGTCAACCTTACAGAATAGGAAAATAAACCATGTATTCAGTTTCTCAGGAAAATAAAAATATTCTGTCTTCATCTCTTTTCATTCATTTGTTTTTTTTATATTTGAATTTATAGTGAATATATACACACATACACACAAAATTAAATTTGATATAAATTGGCACACACACACACACACACACACAAACACACACAAACATGTAACTCTACGTTCAAACATCACATAAATGTGTGTGTCTGTGTTTACATAAGTTTTTGGCAGTGAAAGAAGGACTTTGGCAAATTTAACAATAACTGATTAAATCTTATTTAAAACCAATTACACATAATTAAATCTCAAAAGCTTGCAATAAAAACTAAAACGAAAAATCACCTCACCGTAACGAAATAAACACTTACCTGGACACGATTAACTCACCTGGTTATTATTAAACTAATTAGTGATTAGTGTTTAGCGACACAACCTTTAATTCACCTTTGTTTTAGCACTGCGTGTTCTCCGCTCTCACCTGAGTGTAGTGTGCCAGGTATACGTCGTACAGGTGTTTCACGACAGGTGAGTAGAAAAAGTAAAATCTCCACCAAGCCGTGAATACAGTCAGTGAGATTCCGATGTGGACGTACGCGTGTCTGTTTGTTTGTGCGAAGTCTTTGCTTTGCTCTGGTAAGTGAATACTTTATTTTATTTGTTTTTGATATAGAGGTGATATTTGTGTGATAATAATAAAAATTAATCATTAATCTTTAATAATAATGGGACTGAAAGCCATTTTCCGAGTTCACAGTGCGGTATTCAGTACTGATCAAGGGACATAGTGACTGTTAAGAAAATGTTTTTACTCTGAAAACGGCTGGAGTAAATTATAGTATTTATGTTACCTATAAACAAAAATATGTTTGACCAACCTCTATACTTTTTACGTTATATCCTGTAACTGTAACAATTGTTTCTATCATCGACAGCTGAATTATAAGACGCTATGATTACCGTACGTCTTACTGAAACATTATTGTTGATACTCTTGTTTATTATTCAGAGCTTTTTCCTTAGACTGTGTATTTCGTCAGTTTATCTGTGCATCTGTTGTTCTGTGACTGTTATGCGATTCGAAGATCACCATTGTCTGGTTTAATATTATTTAATTTGTAAAAAAATGTATTATTGTTATTATCGTTACTTTTTTTCTGGAACTTAACAGTTAATGAATATTTCCATGGATTTGTTATTAGAAAGCTAATCAGTCTGTTTTTATTTGTTTTTACGTATAGTGTAGTTGTATGGTAAGCTTTTAGTTGCTTGTGGGACAAGACCTGGTTATGCAGTTAAAACTTTTCTAGAACGGTATCTTTGACTGCGTTTGAAAAGCCGAGGTATTTGTTTTCCTGTCCTTGGGAAGGCACATGTAAATTGTTCAGCTCAAGGAATGATGGGTAGTGGGTTTCGTCCTTTATTTGAAATTTTATATACATATATTTTTCTATCCATGTATCTATGTATTTATCTGTTTGTTTATCTGCTGTAGGTATAGCTCGTGCCACCAGACATGTCTGAATCTACATTCTGCCCGCAGAAGGCAGCGACACATGGTGAATCACACTCACTTTCTGATTACAGAGAGAAATTTATCATGAACCCGGACATACAAACCTTCTCAGCAATCAACGGCCTTGACCTTCTCTCAAACATTGCTTTTCTGACCGGTATCATTGATTCTCCAACACCGTTTATTCACCCAGCTCCCAAAGACGAGGACGATCAGGAAAGTCAGACTCAGGGTGACCAGTCAGAACACTCGCTAGCCACAGATAACGAACTACCTCCGAGTTGTGATTCGTCAGAAGACAACAGAGAGGAAAGTGATGATGACTGTCAGAATGATGTCGAGTCGGAAGGTTCACAGACAGTGACAAGCTTTCGGAATGAAACAGAGGACCCGTATTTTAAGACAGATTCAGATTCATCGGCGACAAGTTCACAGAGTATTGTCCCTTCACCGCATTATCAAATACCCGTCACGAAACTAAAAGAAGACGTTTTTTCTCAAATCCTAAACAATCCGCTCACAAGCAACTCGGTTGATCATTCAAAGACAGTTGAGTCAAATCAGCAAACCTTCACTTCAAGCAGAGTTACTGATCACGAAAGAAGAGTTAATTCAAATCAGCACAAATTTACTTCAGCTAGTGCTGCTGATGAGGAAAAAAGAGTTAATTCAAATCAGCACAAATTTACTTCAGCTAGTGCTGCTGATGAGGAAAAAAGAGTTAATTCAAATCAGCAAACCTTCACTTCAAGCAGAGTCGCTGATCATTCAAGGACAGTTAATTCAAATCAACAAATCTTTAGTTCAAGCAGTGTTGCTAATCACGAAAGAAGAGTTAAATCAAACCAAGAAACCAGTGCTGATGATCATGAAAGGAGAATTAATTCAAATCAACAAAAATTTACTTCAACTAGTGCAGCTGATAACGAAAGGAGAATTAATTCAGATCAGCAATCTTTCTTTTCAAGCAGTGTTGTTGATAATGAAAGGAGAGTCGTTTCAAATCAGCAAAACTTCGCTAATCATGAAGGAAGAATGGATACAAATCAGCAAATCTTTACTTCATCAGCAGTTACTTCGAATCACATTCCTCCCATTACTAATAACACTTTTGACGCTCTCCCTTCACATCATTTACTTAGACAAACTCAAAGTAACGAAAGATACAGACATTTAGTCCACAGTGGGTTAGAAACAAACCCAAGGTTCCCCTTTCCTCTGTATTCTAATTTCCCAAACATGGGACAGAACGTCGTGCAATTTCCATTTCCAGGAATGAGCTACGTCCCTGCAAGAGGACAGACATCAGAGCGAAACGAGAGAAATGGCTCTCAGGATCATCAAATGTTTCCATGGATGCTTCCCACGTGTTACAGTCAACCACCACCTCCTCCTCATCATCTTCACAGCGTAACTAAGCAAAGTTTCCCACCAAATTCTGTGCACAACTGGCTCGCAGACAACACGCCTCAGTTCAAAGATTTACCACACAAAGCAAACAACCATTCGCTGGGATTGCCGTATTCTGTGACGGCGTCAGAAGATTTACCAATACGACCACCATCCATGGCTTCGTTAGACCTGCCAGCAAAGCCCGTCGTCTTCAGAACTGCACCTGCAACGACGAGCTCTTACACATCCTCATCAGCAGCGGCCACGGTGATTTCACATCTAAATGAATCTCGCGGAAAAGATGAAAAAGTAATGCCTGTGCCAGGACTGTCTTTTGTGCCTGAATGGTTGTCCAAGAACGTGTATCAAAGTCATATTTATCAGCCGACTCCAGTAAGGGCTTACAACCGATTAGACTCTCCCCCGCCAGAGTTAGACCCTGATTCTGCGTTCTGCAGTCCTGTATCATGTGACGGTAAAAACAAAACACTTTTTACACATAGACATACCTGACTAAATTTATAAAAACAAATAATGACTAAACAAAAAATTAAGTTACATATCTGTTCCGAATTAACTCGCAGCACACACACAGACACACACACACACACACACACACACACACACACAACACAAACACAAATCCATCGATCCATACGTATATACATACTCACACAAACATACACACACACACTCACATACATTTCACAGAGCAGTCTTTATTTATTTTTATTTTTTTTCCAGACGGTTCACTGGAGAGAGACATGACACCCGACAGATCCACGCCGTCCAGTGGAATTCAGAGTGGGTCGACTTCTCTCCAAAACCTGTCTCCCGCGTCCACGTCAGACAACTCTAACCTTTCGTCTTCGTCCGATTCGTGTCCCACTCAGACACCTTCGCACGTAGCGAGTGAGACATCCTCGCGCAGACAGCTCGTCCACGGTCTTCCTCCACCCCAAGTCTCCGCCCACTCTCTGGAACAGACGTACGTCAATCAGCAGCCTCCCACAGCTGACAGCCAAACCAGAGGCCAGGCTCACACTTCTGTGCCTGAAAGTTCCAGGGCCTGTGTCACCAGTCCAGAAACCACAGACCAGGGGAAGAAGAAATCCAGGACGAACTACACTCCAGAACAAGTGAGATCAATGGAAAGAATCTTCATGGAAAATCCTTACCCTGAATCAGACGTGATGGAGGAATTGTCTAAAACGCTCAACATCCCAGAACAAAAGCTGAAGGTAACATATTTAATTGATCCATTGATGTATGTCGGTCTTGTGTGTGTATTCTTGTACCTGCCTCTCTGGAAATTAATTATGCCTTTCTTACGAAACAGGTAGTTGTTTGAAGTCTTTAGTTTTAACTGAAAGTATGACGATTTCTCTCACATTCTTTTTTTTTTTCTTTTCTCTTTTTCTCTTTTCTCTTTTCATATGTCACTCCATCACAAATACAAATCAGGTACATTAGTTTGTTCATAGGTACCCTGTCAGTCTGTTTTTAATTTGGATTGTAATGTCTTTGTGCCAGGTTTGGTTCCAGAACAAGAGAGCTCGCTGGAGAAAGCGAGTCCAGGAAAACAAGATTCCTGCAATCCACCCTCTATTTGTCACCCCCCAGACAACGTACGGAATGATGCGGCCACCTACCGTTCCAGTTCCTTTCTTCCCGTTTCCTGGCAACCTGAACATTGCTCCTCCTCGGCAGCTAATCCCTAATTACTCTCCTGGGCTGCCAACTCCTCGCCCGGTTAACCCGTACACACTGCAGAAGTTTTAACACAGTTTCAGTACAAGTGGATACTACTATATATTATGTTATTTATTTATTTATTTATTTATTTATTTATTTATTTATTTATTTATTTATTTATTTATTTACGCTTTAGACTTGATCAGTTTAAGATTAGACCACATATTAAAGGTCATTTACATTTCACTCATACACTTGACAGGCAAATCCATAGGCATAGGTTTTTACAGATTTACACTATATGGAAAAATTCACATCTGCATAGCCTACGATGGTGTCAACACAGACACAAACACGTACGTAACTAAGAGCATTTATCCATTACACATTAATAAACTGCTATCTGAAGAACATGCTTGCAAAATAATTGAACCTAATATGCTAAGAATTATTCTAGAATAAACGTCAGTTATGACATATTTAATTAAAAGGTATTTGCAGTAAGAACAAATAGCGTAAATGCACATTATAGATTATAAAAACGTTAAAAAATCATTGGTATAGAGATATCAATGTGTCAGAATCTATTTATTTTATTTTATTTTATTTATTTTATTATTATTATTATTATTATTATTATTATTATTATTATTATTATTTTAGTTACGTTTTTGTTTTTAATGTCCTCATCCGACTGATGTATGAAAGGAGAGAACAAAAGGGAAAGTAACAGTCTTTCTACATATCTTTTCTCCCGCCTGATACTTTACTACTAAACTTTGTTATTAGCTAAGATTATCCTCCACTAACAAAACAGTAATATGGAATTGTAAAATTATATTACTTTTTTGTTTTTTATATGTACAGTAACTGATAGTGTTATATATAAGAACTCAAAAGATTTACAACAAAATCATTAACAACAGAAAAGCACACACACACACACACACACACACACACACACACACACACACACACAAATGTTAAGTATTCTACATTGCCTATAAATATAGTATTATTTAATCCCTTTTTGTTTTGAGTTTTTTAATTATTGCTTTGCAGTACTACAGCTCTATAATTATCTGTTTGAAAATACCCTATTTATTTATTTATTTATTTAATGTGTTTATTTATATTTGTAAAGCTTCACAACTATTTATATGTTATAAGTTTTATTAAATGGTTCCCTTACAAATAAATGTATAGTATTAATGATCCTTATTTATATGTTTATAAATAAACTTTTGTGGCGTTCTACATTACTATAAAAATATTAATGTCAGATTTCAAGATTCTAAAACCTGAAATGTAATTGTTTTACTGTTTTCGTAAGTAATATATATATATATAAATAAATGAAAGTATTTTGTTTAATACAGAAGCTACGATTTCTCTATTATATTGGTGCATTAAATACAAATATTATTGACTAAATTATGTTATGAAATTAAATAACTATGTATTTATTGTTTTTAAGAAATAAGAAATAAAATGATTGAAATTTAAGTTCTGTGTTATTATTTTCAATTTCCGTAGCTGATAATTTATTATTAAATTTGCTATTTTCCATTATGTTCTGAATAATTAACTGTTCTGACATAATCATCCATTAACTTAGTCAAACAAACAACATTTTCTTTGTAATAAAATTTATTCAGTTAATGAAATTTGTACTAGGACAGGTTTCCGACATAATTACATAAAATTTCTTTTCGTAAATTTTTATTATTGTTAGTGGTATAGGACTGGGGCAGGAACAATTAACTGTCACAGCAAATGATATATTAGAAAACAATATTATTCGTGAAAATAAAATAAAATTAAAAATACAAAAGCAATATACAAATGTTTCATTTAAAACTCTATTCTTTTTAATACACAAATGGTATGTTTACTACTGATTAGAAAATAATTTTTTATTTGGAAATTGTGTACAGGAATGTCATCTAATTTCTATGAAACAATGTTTTCCTTTCGTTGGTGCATGGTTATTGTTGTTGTTGTTTTTAAATTATTATTTCCTTTGCTTGCTTTGTTTTGCTTTCTTCATTATTAATATAATCATGTATTATTGCTTTAAACATCAACAACCTTCATGGCAAATGTATCATTTTTGTTTCTTAAATGAAGACTAATTTTTCTTTATTTTCTCCTAAGAATAGGTTTTGGAATATCATATATGCTTTTCTGAGTTTCTACGAGGCCATGTCGTTTTAATGGC
>CM022671.1:983331-1308331 GCA_012295275.1 Chrysomallon squamiferum | reverse complement strand
CAGTGTAGGGATTATAGACTATAACTGACATCACGTGATCACAGTACCGCACTTCCACTTGTCCGTCGATTTTCTTGGTAAATATGATGTGAATTTTTTCTGTATTCTGAAAAAATATAATTATAGGGGCCTAGTGATTAGACTATCATTATTTTTGTCCTTCTTTTTTAATTTGTTTTATTAAACCTATCCATATTTACAATTAATGAGTCCTTAATGTCCTTTTTATTTATAAAAGCAGTAAATTTCATTTAGTGAAGATGTGTGTGTACGTGTTTGTGTCTGTGTGTGTGTTTGTGACAGAGGGAGAATGTGTGTTATTTTGTATGGTTGTATGAGAACGAGTGGGGTGGAGTTGTTTATCCTGGGTGGGAGAGTCATCTCAAGTTTTCCCTATGTGCATAAATCACTTTTACTGAACAGCTGTTATAAATACAAGTGTTGGAATAAATATGAATAAACCACAGTATATAAATATTTATATAAAAACAAATATTTTCTTATCAGAAAACACTTGCAATTACAAACTGACAACGTTTCGAATTTAAAATGGTATGTACAATAAAAGAAAATAGTTATTAAAATTTATAGAATACTCACATAATCATTGGTATTTGATTTCCTTTTTTTTCTGTCTTTCTTTCTTACCTTTTTATTTATTTATTTTTTTTTTTTTTTAAATGATAGTTTTAGAGATTTAGCACATAACGTTCAAGTTTCATGTTTATAGGTTACCAATATTATTTAATAAAAATACACATGTGTGTTTGTGTATCCAGAATTAGAAGGAAAAGAATAAATAAATAAATACTTTTATATATTATAAATACCGCACTCACTGAGTTAACAGTGGAAGGAACGAGATGAAACAATTTCATTGTTGGCAATGGTTCCGTATCGCAGTCTTCCAACAACGTCATCAGCGTCACCAGACAATTCCGAAATGAGGCTCTGCTGTCTTCTATCAGACATTTCGTCCACTCTTCAAACTGTTCGACAACGCCAGACAGTAAACTGGTGACTTTTTCTAACTCTGTGTGAATGCAAATGGCCACCGATAAATCCGGAATGGGAAAGAGATCTTTGACAAACGGCTTCATCTGCGGCATGACCGAGATCATGATTGGTGAAACAATAAGTACGGTTACCTTGGCAACCTTGGAGTCAGAGATTCGAGTGTTGGACTTGCAGGCAGTGCCAAAATCTTTGGTGTCGACACTACACTGAAGTTTTTTGTCACTAAAACGCTGTTTGATGTAATCTGCCAGCGGTTTGCCATCGTGTGCGTAATACACAACAAAATCCACTTCTGTACAAACAGAAAAAAGATTTATTTGTAAACCGAGTAATTATAAAAACATTGTGAAAAATGGTAAAAAACCCAAGCAAGTTAACTGTAAAAACACGTTTTTTGCTTTGCTGGGGTTTTGGAGGCTTTTTATGGTTAGTTGTTGGTTTTTTAACATTCTTCAGAACTAATTACATACTGTACAGAGAAAAATGTTAAAATACGTCTAGATAAAGTGTAAAATACGTGGGAAAATGTAAAAATACATCCTGAATAACCTGATAATATCATGTGAACAATATGTTGATGCTTAAGGATAAACGTAATATGACATTAAATGCTAACATAAAGCAAATTAACTTGGAAAATAAAAAATAATTAAATAATGTAATGCTCTTTTACCCTTTTAGATGTTTTCGATTTTAAAAAAATTCTTCGTGATACCTACGTGATATTTGACATAAAATAATGAAGCTTTTAAATTTTTATTTTTATTTTTAACTTTATTTTATTACTTTTTTTCTTAATTTTTCTTTCTTTATTTACTTATTTATATGTTTTTAATTTATCTTTTTATTATATTTTTTTATCACTATTATTATTTTACTTATTTTTTATTTTTGTATTTTATTTTTTGTTCATTATTATTATAATATTCCTACTTTGGCTCTATTCTCATTCTTTATTGATTCGTTAAATTATTTTCCCAGTCGCTTTTCTTCTAAAATGAGTCTTCTAAAGTAAGTCTTTTAAAATCAGACATATAAATTATAATATTAAGTACGTTCTCATATACAGTTATTTTCCAAATTATCACTTGTATAGACTGGGACAAGCCACGCAAATACTCTGTCGTTTTCGTTCCATCAGACCAGGAATAAATGTTACATATATCAAACTGTATTTCTATAATTAGTCACAGACGCGGTATCCGTTATACGTTTTCACTGAGCATTTCATTGTTAAATGTTTGATTATCCCTTTTGTACTTCTGTTTACTACTAATTTTACATCCTGAATATCAGTGTTTTATTATAAACATTTATTAAGAAATGTCAGATTGCAAGAGTTTTTCCTTATCGTTTAATAAACCATTATGTGACAGGAAAATTTGTAACACGGATGAAGGTTCCAAATACTTTGAGTAAACCATACAGTGTAACAGTTTTTGTATATATGTATGTTATTTTATATCTGAAGTTATATGTACATATGGGGATCTTTGTATGTGTGTGTGTGTGTGTGTGCGTGTGTGTGCGTGCGCACGCGCGTATGTGCGTATGTGCGTATGTGTACAATACATATATAGTTAATTGCTTTTTATTGTTTGTTTTTGTTTAGTTTAGTTTAGTTTTTTATTGTCTTTTTTTTGTTTGTTTGTTGTTGTTTTTTTTAATTTATAATGACGTTTCCTATTGTAGAAACTATGAATATTGGGTTGTTTATGTCGTAACTAAATGTATATATTTACAGATGTACATGTGAATGTGTGTGTGGGTGCGCGCGCGCGCGCGCGTGTGTGTGTGTGTGTGTTCGTTTGAATGTGCATTTTGCTTGCTTATATATAAACATACATATGCGTCCGGCATGTACATATTTTACCATTTTTAAATATACGAGAATTTAAAATATTATCAGCAGAGAAAGAAACAGATTATTTTTAAATGATTTCAATATAAATATTATTATTGAGTCGTCAATAGTCAAAAACATTAAAACTAAACTAAATCAACAAAATTAAGCAAATAAAATCATGTTAGATAACATAAAAGATACTAACCAGATTTTAGTGAATCTTTCTTCGAAAGTGTCGTCTGCTTAGCCATCGAAATTGAATGTCCTCTTTACCAGCAGACGGCTAGACTAGGAAGTTTATTATTGTTAGCGAGTTCCGGTTTCTATGATACTAATACATTCCTGATAAGGCAAAAGGAAAAAAATGTTTGAGTCTTGTCGATATGTTTGTTTGATGTTGTTGTTTTGTTGAGGTTTTTTTTGCTCTTGAGTTCTTGTGGTTATTTAATTTTTTTTTTTTTTTTTTTTTTTTTGGTTGGGGGAGTCTGGATATCCGTGTGTGCATTATTCTATTTTTATTATTATTTATTTTATTTTACATAAGTTTATTTATTTATTTATTTATTTATTTATTTATTTTTATTGATTTATTTTATCATCATTAATTTTTTTTTTTTTTTTTAATTATTATTTTTATTGTTGTTTTGGGGATTTTGTTGTTTTTTGTTTTGTTTTGTTTGTTTGTTTGTTTTATATTTTTTTTTTACTTTTGTGTTTGTGTTTCAGTTATCTAACTTTTAATATTTTTACTTCTTTTAAGATGTCTTGCAGTAATTCAGTGATGTGATATATAATGGATCGCCGGATCAGTCCTGGGTATTCTCGTTTTATTACTTTCCAGGTGCAACCATTGATGTTCGCTAACAATATCAAAGATTACTATTTTCTGACTAGGTAGGTACTGACACGACATCTTTTCTTGCTGTTTAGTAAGAGTAGTCCATGAAGTGATCACACGGATTTCTTTTCTCATGTCGACAGTATACGAAACTGTGGTTGTGAAATCTCTCTCTCTCTCTCTCTCTCTCTCTCTCTCTCTCTCTCTCTCTCTCTCTCTCTCTCTCTCTCTCTCTCTCTCTCTCTCTCTCTCTCTCACTGTGTGTATATATTTAATATTCACACTGCCCTCTTCCCCATGACTGAGCACGTCTATGCTTTCAAATATATTACTCCAGCTATTATTGAGCATTCTTTTTTTTTTTTTTTTTTTTTTATATGATAAAACTATAATTTCAGATGGATTTCTTAAACAAAAAACAAACAAAACGAAAAAAATATTTACAGAAACACATTCACATGGATATACATAAAAGTATATCTTTTTATATCTTAGCTGCAGCAAAACATATCATTTAATAGATATGAAATTTTATTTTAATTTAATTACACTGTATTAAGAATTCAATGCAAGATGAAGGAATAATATGAATTTGAAAAAAAAAAAAAAAAAAAAAAAAAAAAAAGAACTACAGACAAACAAACAAACACACTCATAAACAGAATATTTGTTTTGGTAAATCATGATGAAGTATGACCAATTTCAAAATTTTCAAATTCCGATAATGCAAAATAATGTAATTAAACTGAACTTTTCAAATTTTTGTTTTTATTTAATAACAGCCTCTCTGCAAATATAGCTTACATGATTCATGTAATTATCTGCATATGTTTAAGATGCGTTACATACATTTACATTTCTTCATCATCAAAAAAATATTTTCCAGTTTTCCTTTCTTTTACAGTTTTTCAGATCGCTTCAGTTTATTTTTTAAATTAAAAATAGAAATTATAATTATTATTGTTATTCAATTTGTTGTTGTCCGTTTAGTCATTTATTTATTATTTGACATTCCCTTATTATAACTATTGTGTACAACAATTCCTTAATGATACTATTTGTATTTACTGTAGTGGCAGTTTTTTCTTTTTCTTTTTTCTTTATTTCTTTCTTTATTTTTTTTCCTTTGTTTAGTTTGATGTTTTGTTTGTTTTATTTGTTTTTGGAGAGGGTTTAGTTTTTATCGTCTATAAATAATATATGATTTGAAAGCTAGGAAGCATACTTTCATTATTCTTAATACCCAAATAGGCCCTGGAACGGTAAACATTCCGTGTAAAACTTTTGATATCAGCATAAAAAATTAAATAAATAATAATAACGTTTTTATTTTTATTTTTATTTTTAATAATTGTTTGAATAAATAAATGATTTTGATTTGGCTCTTCCTTGTATGTGATGGAAGTATAAATGAGTTGTCGTTCTTCGCAAGAATCTTTCGAAGACGCTCAATATTGAGAAAATTGTTATATTTTAAAAAAAATAGATTTATTTTGTTTACATTTTTCTTGTAAGTATAGTTAAATTTATTGGTTTGGTAAATGTTTTCGTGTTTTATTTAATATTTATACCAACGATTACGATTTAATAGTTTTCAGACTTTTGGCAGTATTTTGAAGGGTGTTCCATTACTTGTGTCACTACAGTCGCGTGCCAAATGTAATTTTTTAATATTGTATGTTTCTGAAAAAAACAAAAACACCTTGTCAGTTTCAGTCTTTATATGGCACATAAAAAAAACTTTGATGACGATACTGCTATAGTTTTATTTGAATCTAACTCTCGTTAAACAAATTATAGCTGATATTTTGTTTGTTTGTTTCTGCAATAATTGTGCCCCAAAACTCCAGAACACAAGGTATAAGTACCCCAAAATGATCATTTCCTAGCTATATTTGGTCGAATCATATAACATTTTCCAATTATTTGGCATTCCCCTATTAGTAATTTTGTATAACCATTCCTTAATTTAATAATAATAATAACATTTAAAAAAAAAAAAAAAAAAAAAAAAAAAAATCGAGTATAAGAATGTGAAGATGAGCAGTATTACTGTTTTTAAACTATTACTTTCTAGGGCATCTTAAATTTAAAGAGAAAAAACTGCATGATAAATATGGTTTAATTTTAATATTATTCAGTTAATAAGCACACATATTTTATACATTGATTGTGACACAACAAGTAAAAAAAAATACTCATAACTGTTGACTGAAATCTATTTATAATAAAATATTCATATTCTATCTGTTTCATCAAAACTTCAGATTACAAAATTATAAGTGTTTTGAAAGTTTTTAAAATAAAGTTATATGGTTAAAAATATCTACAAAGAGAGGGTCAGGGAGAGATACTCAATATACGTTCATTTTATAGCTGGTGCTCTTCTTACATGTTCTTTTACTGTATTGATCACAGTTTTGAACATTTTTTTTAAAATTTATATCCCAAAGCTGGTTTAAAAAACAAAACAACCAAAAACTATAACAATTATCTTTTTCAAATTAGCCGTTGTCATGAATTATATTATAAACCACCTTTTTTTTTTCTTTTCTTTTCCTTTTTCTCAGCAAAAGATTAATGTGTCAATCTTCATTTTAGTTGTCACTGAAATCTAAATGTCAGTAATTTTCAATGTGTGCAAAACGGGCTGTGATGTTAATGCACAGAAGGCTGCGTGCACCATGACAACAGTCTTAAATATGATATCGTGTTTTTCTTTTTTCTTTTTTTCTTTTTCTGTTTGACACTCATTCTGAACATGTTTGAAAATTGTTAATGATAATAATGTTAAAATACTGTCACTATGCTATTAGTATTAGATATTTTTGGGTTTAATTTAAAAAAAAATATTTTTAATCAATTAAATTATCTCCATTTTCTATCTTTATTTCTTCGGTTTCAAATAAATCTGAATATTTGTGTATATGGTAAAACTTATAAAAATTATGATTTTTGTGTTTTTGTAGATATCTATGCAGTCTAAAACTGAAGATGGCTGAAAACGGGAATTGTATGCTTGTTGTCAGGCATGACATTCTTGTACAGTTCCAGGCCATTCAGTATGAAACTAATCTTGATGTTGATATGCAAATGGAACAGTTCTTTCAACTGTACCACTGGTAAAATATTCTCATTTCTATTGTTTTTTTTTTTTTTTTTTTTTTTTGGTTTCTTTTCATAATATGATTTGATCATATGTCATAAAATGAAGAGGTGCTTTACATATACTAGTGTTAAAACTGTGAGCATTTTTACTTTATTAGTCTTTCCATACTTTTTATTTATTTATTTATTGAATATCAATTCTCATTTGTAAATTACTTTCACAGTAAAATTTGTTATTTCAGTGTCAAGTCAGTTCATGTGAAACTTGACAGGGATGATCTCGATGCTGACAGCACGATTGTCTTATCAGATGTTTTCAAGAAGTTTGCATCAGATTACAGCAGCCCATTGTCAACTGCATCGGTTGTTCCAAAAACAGAGGATTCATTAGAACCTTCGACAGTACCTAGCGTTCCGACTGATAACCAGGACTACCCGAAAGTATCAGTGTTAAACAAAGCAGTTTCAAAAATTGACCCATCAAATCCCATAATTCCACAGTCGTTGTATACAGAACATATAGCTCCTCAAGAACAATCAGATGCTGCAGCTTTTCCAGCTGAAGCTGTTGCCTTGACAACATTTTCTGTGCAGGCAGATGTATCTCCATCCAAGAACATCAGTCATAATTTGGAAGAAACATTCTTTGAAGCTGCACCCCCAGAACAAAGTGACAATGACTGTGATATGACATCAATGATTTTGCAGACTTCTAACATCCAAGAAATAGGGTCAGGCAACATTGCTGATGAAGTTCTGCTTCCATCAGGATGTATATCGATAGGCAGCAATACTGAGGAAAATAAAATGGTGAAAAAAGTAGTTAAAAACGTTGGTAGAAAACGTGGCCCATACCGGTCAAAAGTTGATAGAGGCATTCCAATAGAAAAAGATGAAATTTTGGATAAATCAGGTGTGTTATACATGCATGTTATAATTTCTTTTTATTAAATTGTGGAGTAGAACCCAGTTATAATGTAGTGAATAGGGATTTCTTTTTGTAATAATCATATTTATAAAGATTTAAACTTTAATTAGTCAGCTATAATTGCTGTTTATATTTTATGCCTAGCATATTCTAGAGTATATCATAGCAGGTTTCTACTGAATACCTTTGGTATTTACTACTTAAACTATTGTATTAATGTCACACTATTATGTTAACTGGTTGTTTTTAGGTTCTTTTTTTCAAACTGCAGCCATCTGGAATACATTGAACATGTTCACATGGGTTGCTAAGCATGAGACTTGGCTTTTTTCTTCTTTTTAAAAAAAATGAAATTATCAATAGCCTTATGAATACATGGCCATAACTATATTGAGGCAAATGCCTCATACTGAAATGACCAAATGTTTTTTTAATTTTTTTTTATTTTTAATTTTTTTTTATACGAAGATTCTATTTAAAAAATATAAAATATAAATCTCTATTGCCAGAACTGTATTGAAACAAATACCTCATACTGAAAATCCCAAATGTTTTTGTTATTTTTTTTAATTTTTAAATTTTTTTTTATACAAAGGTTTTATTTAAAAAATAATAAAATACATATCTCTATTGCAATAGAAACAATATCCACTGAATGAATATGTTCAAGACTGTGGTTACCGTTTGAAGTCTACCGACATCATTACGATGAAAGACATAACTGACTTAAAAGGCATTGGTTTTTGGCTCATTTCAAAAAGAGCCAAGTTGCAGCCATGAGATAACTTATTATAGATCACTGTGATTTGCTATTCAAAAGATCTGAGATATGAAAGATGTAAAAACAAATTTTCTGTACAGAGAACAATCATTTGGAATGCACAGATATTTTCTGTATAAATCATGTTTAGTGTAATGGGATTTTTTTTTTCAGAGCATTCAGTTAATATTATTTAATTCATTTTGATTTTCTATCAATCACTCCATAAAACCTGGCGACTTGGAATCTTATTGCCAATCATTCCAGATAACACAAAGTAAATAATAATGAAATTAGGTTTTCTGCACATAATTTATAAACTTCATTTCAGTCAGCAAGTAGTTCCAAGACTTAATAGTGGCTACCTTGTTTCTTGTTAGATTATTGTTTTATATTTTATTATTAACAGAGTCTGTGAACAAAATTAACATTTGGATGTACAGGAATATATTAGGGCATTATATTTATTTGAAGCACTAGACATCAAAAATTATGTCACTGAAGCTGAATAATCTCACCACTTTTGGAGATGGATAAACATTTTAGATATTTGTTTGGAGCTAACTGGCAAAGAATAGATAAATAATGTACACATTATAAAACAGTTCAAATGTTTGTAAATGATATGCAGTCTTCCCTTCAAACCTCTAACCTTGAAGTAAATTATACAGCTGAGAACCAGTTCTTCAGTTGTGATATTAATTTTTTTTTTTTATTATTATTATTATTTTTTTTTTTTTTAACTATGTAATTGTATTTTATAGGTTCAAAAATTAAAAAATCCCAATAATAATGTAAAACTGCAAAAAACATTTTACAATCTAAATATCTGAAGAACAAAATATACACTATAACTGAATAAATGCTATTTTCTTTTATTAGTCATTCATCATATATCATTTCATTACTCATATCTTTACTGAAAAAAGAAAACAGATGGATGATTTAAAGATTACATTATTTATCAATATCAATGTACAGTTATGCTGCTACATTGAACACTGAACAGAAAACGGAAATACCTGATACTTCTTTTTCACAAAAGTAGTTACTTTAAGAAAAACAGATACGGTTCACAGAATTATTTATAAATTACTGTATCTTTGTTAACCGTAAGTCAATGGATAACTACATAGGATAACATTTATAATCATACTGTTATCTGTATGTTTGTCTGATTTCACCCTGAAGTGGCTGACAGGTGGTGTTTATTGTTTCAGAACTGAACAAAGATAATGAGACAAAGTCCAGACTGTCTTCAGTTCCTTGCAGCTCCTTAGAAGCAAATAAACAGTTGAGAGAATCAGAAGTAAATAACCAGAGTGCAGCAAAGTTGAAATATTACATTACATTTAATGAAGACATACCTTTGTCAGAACACAGGTGCAGATTTTGTGATAGCATGTTTTGTGACTTTGAGAAATTCAGTAACCATGTAAAAACTCATACAGGTCTCAAACCGTATGTTTGTATAAAATGTAAAAAGACTTTTACAGAAAGATCATCATTAGTCGCCCATAAAAAACTGCATTTAGGTGAAAGTGCTTTCAAGTACCTCTGCGATATTTGTGGGAAAAAGTTTGCTAAAGGTTTTACTCTTAGTCGACACAGACACATACACTTTCATGAAAGATCTGTCATTTCATCTAATTCAGAAGCAAATAAAAACACTCCTGAGATGAGTAATTCAAATATGGCATCACATGAGAGAAATTCATTAGACATCAAACACAAAAATAATAGCAGGATATCACCAGAGTTGAAAAATACCCAAACTGTAATGAAAACTAAGAGGTCTAGAATTCTAAAACATCAGTGCAGGTATTGTGATGGCAAGTTTGACACAGAAGAAATGCTGATGAGCCATGTTCAGGTTCACTCTGGCTTGAGACCGTATGAGTGTGATCAGTGTGAAAAGTCTTTCACAGAACGATCATCTATGATCAGTCATAAAAAACTTCACACAGATCCTAAAGTATACAAATATGTCTGTGAAATATGCAACAGAAGCTTTTCTAAAAACAGCTCACTTAATCGCCACAGGAGAACACACACAGGTGCAAAGCCATTTAAGTGTTATTGGTGCCAGCAGTGCCTTGCGAATAAGTACACCTTAAAGGCACACATTGCTAAAAGACACAAAAATGAGATCTGTGTTTCTGTGGATGAGAGTAGCAGTAATCAATCAAGAGTGAATATATTTTCTTGTAAGTTTTGTGACAAGCTCTTTACTACAAAGACAACGTTGGTCAGTCACAAGGTGAATGATCATGGCTTTCTGCCTTTTCAGTGTGGCCAGTGTGATAAATCATTTCCAAGACAATCCAGTCTTAGAGTTCACATGTCCTCCCACATCAATTACAAACCCTTCAAATGTGACCAGTGCAATAGGTGCTTTCTTTCAGTATCAGCACTAAACTTGCATAAAAAGACACATTCAGATAACACTGTCTATACTTGCAAGGTTTGTGGAAAATACTTTCACTTCAAAGGTGGTTTAACTCAGCACAGTAGAATTCACAATCCTACTCGATCCAGTTTCACTTGTAACGTTTGTTCTAAGTTATATACATCCAGAACAGGATTTGTAAAGCATTTCCTTCAGGTTCATCAAACTGAAAGTGTCAAAAAGAAAAAACAACTGAAATGCCCTTGGTGTCCTTTTGTCTGTGACACTCAAAATTACATGAATAAACATTCAGTGGTACACACAGGACAGAAGGATCACATGTGTGAATGTTGTGGGATGAAATTTTCTTTTGAATATTCTCTAAAGAGACATATGTTGACAAGACACTCTAAGACTTGTGGATTCCAGTGTTCAGTCTGTGATAAACGTTATCATCTTGCTTATGATTTGCATCGTCACATGAAAACACACACTGATAAGAAACAACATAAATGTGATAACTGTGAAAAGATCTTTAGAACAGAAACCTGTTTGATTAAACATACAAGAAAAGTGCACGAAAACAACCAAAGTATACTGAATACATCTACTGTATAACATTATTCAAATACATATAAATATATGTTCAGATAGACACAAACACAAGAGAACTTTTTTTCAATATCATGTCATGAACTGCTATGCAGTTGTAAAACATATTGCATAATTTTACTATCTTTGTTTATGCCATTATTACATTTTGGAGGTTGTGTTTAATTAGCAAGAGCATATTCTATACATTATTGTTTTATTTTCTTTCTTGTTAAGTTCTTTTTTTTGGTTAAGTTGTTATATAGCTATTCAAATATATGATCATTTAGAATTGTCTAAAAATTCAGTTAGTAAAATGAAAATGTGTTACTTCTTTTAGTACATTTTAATAAGATTATATATCTTTCTTTATTTTTGATTCTTAATTTAAATTTTTTTTTTTTTTTTTTTTCTTTTCTTTTTTTTAAAACAACTTGTAATTCATAAAAAAAGAAAAGAAATTGAATTAAACTGTTTCCCAAAGAAAACACACAGTAGTTTTATTGCCAAAAGTACTAAGAAGTAAAATGTTCAATTGTTATTATAGGCTTTGTATAATGTGTTGAAACTTTGTAATTACTTCTTTTTCAGTAATTTAAACAAAACATGATAATGTTTTTCTTTCTTTTCTTTTTTCTTGGTATTTGTTGCTTTTACTATCAGATAATTGTGAAGATGTAAGTGATGAAGCAGTAATGATTTTAATTAACTAGATTCTTCATGTTTCTGTGCCAGAATTTTTATTATTCAAGTTAGTTATGTTACAACTGAAATGTCATTAAAGAAAAGTCTGTTGAAGTTTGATAAAAGTTAAGCAGTGATGTCAGACACAGTATAATGAGCTACTTTATTGAGCTTGATTAATCAAAAATAGTTTGTACACTTTTCAGTTAGCAAATGTTTTGAATGATATTTAATTTTCAGGTGAAGAAAAAAGAAAACTGAACTCACTGTATAAATGGTTTATTTTCTAGTATTCTTATGAGCAACTTTAATTCAGTGATCACAAGTTGTATGACAAATTAAAAATTTTGAAAATAATGTAAAATTTAAGAAATAAAGTATTTTTCATTTCTCACTATGGCTACATTATAAAAAGACTATCACTCTTGCGTACTATTTTTTGTGGGTTTTTATCTTTTAAATTTTTATCAATATGATGAATTCATTGCGTGATTTCATTTCAAAGAAAATGTGCCTGTTCTGGTCCAGGATTTTTCACAACTTTACTTCTTTCTTAGTTCATTAAATGTGGAGTATTTCTGTTCAATCATCAACTTCTGAATTGGCTATTAATTTTGAGGAAAGAAGCCATTTTAGTGGTGAGTTCAGCCTTTCTTTTTGTATTTTTGTTTTCAATGAAGTCTGATTTTTATAATTCAGATTTGTTAGTATTAATATTTTAAAACAACATTTTTGAGTTTTAATTTCTTATTTAGAATTTTGTTTTACACACACACACACACACACACACACACACACACACACACACACATTTACATATATATATATTATTTTATTAGATACACATGAAAGGTAAATAAAATTTAACTCAAAATTTAACCAAGAAAAAGCTGTTGTTTTTAATTTCAGTAAAGGTAATTTTTTTGAAGTATCTGTGTCATATGTATGAATAGTGTTTTTAAACATCTAATCATATTTATTTTGTATCTTTCACAGACAAAACCAACCAGAAAGTACACAGAACTGAATATACTTGCAGCAAATGCAACAAAGTTTGTTACCGAAAGAGAACAATCAAACAGCACCAGAAAGCATGTCTTAGAGAAATTAAATGTGATGAGTGTGGTAAGAAATTCACAAGAAAGGACACACTGGCAAGACACATTCTCATTCACCTGGGAGTGAAACCATTCCGGTGCAGTGTTTGTAACCGACCGTTTCGAACCAAAATGCATCTGAGAGATCACTACATAACTCACTCAGGGACAAAGAACCACGTTTGTGAAGTGTGTGGACTCTGCTTTTCCTTTCAGAGCTCACTCAAACGGCACAGATTCCAGCACACAGGGATCAAACCTCACCAGTGCAAGACCTGTGGACGCAAGTTTATTCAGTCGTCACAACTTGCGACACACCTAGTGACTCACACAAGAGAGATGCCTTACATGTGTGCCACCTGCGGAAAAACGTTTTCATGTCGGTCAAATTTCTTCAGACATCTCCGGTCTGTTCATGTGATGAAGACTATAAATTAATTTTTATATATAATTTCTTGAGACATTTATTTTCTCTTGTTAGGATGGATTGGGAGAAACTTGAAGACATTGTACTGCATGCTGAAAAACATCTTTGGGTCATTCTAGTTTTTCAGACAGTTTTCATCCAAGAAAAACATCAAATATTTCTTTACATTGTTAGTTTTGGAAAAATGTAAATGAATCTGTTTTTAAACAATATTTAAAAGTGTGTGTTTTATTACACTAAACATAATAAATATTATGAGGTGTGTAAAAACAGTGTTTGTGCTGATTTGTTAAATGAACTGAATACCCAGTACAAAGTAAATTAAAACATTTTTTTATTTTTTATTTATTTACTTTTTTATTATTATTACTGTGTTTTCTTTAAAAAAACAAATATACATATACAAACATATATATATATATATATATATATATAATTTATTTGTTCATTTCTAATACTGTTGGTTATTGTATATTGTGCTAAAGCAAAGAACAGCCCATCCAATAAGCCAGATTATAATCACTCATTTACATTTACTATTAGAGTGTTCAATGTACTTTCATGCCTCTAGATAGGCACATATAAAAGATCTTCCTTACACAGATAAAACAAACTTTTGAAAATAAAGAAAAATAGAGTGTGAAAGATGGTAAATGCTGCAAAACTGTAAATACTCAATCTGTAAGTTATATTCTATATATACACACACACACACATATGCATACAAAAGAAAGTCTTTCTCCAGCACACATACACATATATACATACCTATTCACAAAAATAGAAGAATAACATCTTCCATGCAAATTATTAATTTGTACTTTATTATGACAGATTGGTATCCATTCTGAACAAAGTCCCCAAGGAAATAGATAAAAAAAGGGATTTTTTTATCACAAATACACTAAAAAGTAGCCCAGAGGATAATGGAGTGCTGTAAACTTTACTTTTTTCTCATTTGGTGATCGAATTTGTCATTAATTAAAATGTCAGTCAGAGTCTAATTACATGTTTTAAGGATTTAATTATTTTTAAATTGTTACATTTATTATCTTTTTTAGGTATTTTTATACGTCTGGCAAGGTCTTTCTACTGTACAATCTGCAATAAAGACATATACCGTGCTTCACATGCCAGGCGACATGCTTACGTGCACACAAAGGAAAGACCGTTTAAGTGTGACCAGTGTGGAAAAGCTTACCAGAGACAGGATCATTTGAAATTTCACCTCAAAATACATGCAGGTAAGAAAACTAAAATAAGGAAATTGTGGAAGTGTTTCACTACTCTGGATTTTGCACTTTTGAAACAATGAATTTATTTCGAAAATTTGATACAAAATAAATGTGTGTGTGTGTGTGTGTGTGTTAATTATGCATTACATATATTAGATCATACATATTGCTTGATAGTGCATTTATACTAATTATATTAAATTTGAATCAAAACTAGCAGACAGTTACCTGTTACAGACAATTGAAAAAAATATTTTTGAATATAATTTAATGCTTAACCTGCATGTTTTTATTTACACCTAGGTCTGGTAGTGCCAAAGAAGAGAAAGAAGAAGAAGCAGTCTGGGTTTACATGCACTATTTGTCACAAGTGGTTTCGAAGGCCTTGTTATGAAGAAATACACATGAGAACACACACCGGAGAGAAACCATTTTCTTGTGATGAGTGTGGTCGATGTTTTGCCAGAGAAGAAGGCAGACAACTGCACATGAAAATACACACAGGTAGGAACTTCACAGCAGAATTAATTTAATGTGTTCCTCAAATGATGTGAACAAAAAGTTAAAATATTTACTTGAAAATATATATAGATGTGGAATGTCTTGAGGTAGAAGCCACTTTCTTTCTTTTAAAGTTAAAATATTACTTTTTTTTATTATTTTAAATGTATTTTATATAATTACTTGAAAATAAACAAAGGCAGGATTGATTTACTTTTTTTATTTTTTTATTTTTTTTACCTATATATCTAAAAGTATTCAAAATACATTACAATATGGAGTCAAGTGCATGTGTGATTGATATCTGTGCATGAAGATCATATATCTGCATGTGCCACAACTTACCTATTTCGTTCTTGCTTTCTTTCAGAACCCCGTCCTTCGAGAAAGAAGAGGCCAGACGGGTTTACTTGCGAGGTCTGTCACCGCTGGTACAGAAATTTCTCCCATCAAGCCAGACACATGAGAACTCACACAGGAGAACGACCCTGGCAGTGTGAGAAGTGCCACAAACAGTTTAATAGGAAGGAGAGTTACACCAAACACATCAAAGAAGACATCTGTGTAAAAAGTAAGCTCCTGAAATTATTTATAAACATGTTATAGAAATGTTTTACCAAGTTTGTTGTAGTTACCTGTTTATTCCATTTTCTGGCGGGAAGTGGCAGGATATTTGCAAGGTGTATTGTGCGTCAGTAAGTTGTGATTATATACAGGAAACCCTTTGCTTCTTTTAACAAATATAAAGATATAAAAATATTACAGATATACATGCACTTAAAGCAAGTAGGGAACAAATGGTTTACATTATTTTCAGAAAAGAAGCTGAATGTTTATTTAAAATAACTAATCAAATAAATTGCATTGATTTTCAGAAATAAAGCGTCTGCAGAGAAAAGAAGATGGTGGCTTCAAGTGTGAAATTTGTAAACGATGGTTTCGAAACGCATCTAACGAAGCACGACACATGCGACTGCATTCTGGGGAGACACCATTCAAGTGCGAAAAATGTCATAAATCTTTTCATCGTAAAGATGTGTACGACAGACACCTGGCAGCAAACCTCTGTGAAAAGATTGTTAAAAAAGGTGAGAAAATGTACTCTTGTCCTACTTATTTTATTGGTTCTTCTTTTTTATTTTTTTTATTTATTTTTTTATTTATTTATTTATTTATTTTTTAATATTTTTCAGTATTTTTATGATTAATATTATGATTATTATTATTATTATTATTATTATTATTTAACTTTTGTCATTATATTTATTGTTTTGGGAAGGGGAGAATTTATTTTTAATTCATTTACAAAACTAACGAACTAGAGGATTTCCCTTTCACAAATTATTCTTTTGGTTATAAACAATTTTGGACAAACAATATGTTGCATTTGTATGCATGTATATATAAAATATATTTTGAAAACAATTACCCCAAATTGCCCCATTCTCTAGTGATAATCACTGCATTTTAACTGAGTTCCTTAAAAACAATTATAATAAATAACTGTTTTACATTTTCATTTATCAGATTACTTTTTAAATTTAATTTTTAAATTTTTATTAGGCCAGTTAAAATATTAATTACACACTTACTGGTAACATTCAGTAATAGTTGGTGTACTGTTTCATGCCAAAATATCATTAAGTATTCTCATTCATTGAGTGAAATATTTGGATTATCGTTATTTGAATACAAATGGTGGAACAAAACAGAATCAACAAGTGCTTTGTATTTGTAACTTTCAGAAATACATCAAGATAGTGGTTTTACTTGTGAAATATGCCATAAGCATTTTCATAATGCATCAAATGAATCACGGCATATGCAATTGCATTCTGGGAAAAAGCCCTTTCAGTGTGACATATGTTGTAAATCATTTTACCGAAAGGATCTATATAACAAGCATGTCAAACAAAACGTATGTGACAGAAAAGTTGATAAAAGTGGTAAGCACTTGCTGGTTTTATGTTTTGTTGACTCCAGATATAACAATCTTTTTTAACTATAAAATACAAAAAATCATTCCATCTGTCCATTGCTGTTGAAGCATGATATACTTTGTTGTACTGATAACATTATGATGCATCAAAAAAAAAAAAAAAAAAAAGAATTTCTTTTAGGCTTTTTTGTTGTTGTTTTGTTTTGGTTTTTTAGGTTTTATTGTTGTGTTTTTTTGCATGGTTTATTGAAAACTGATGTTAAATTAGTTACCAGGTAATTTAGTTAATAGCCTAAGTATCTTTTTTTTTTTAACTTTCAATCTTTTAACAAAGCAGTATTTTACAAATAATAAAGCACATTATAAGCATAACTTTTACTATTTTTTAATAGTTGTTGATAATATTAGGTAACTATTACCTCTCTTCCAGGTCTCAGAACTAGACAAAGATTTACCTGTCACATCTGCCATAAGACATTTCTAAAACTCTCCAGCAGACGACAACACATGAAAATTCACTCCCGACAGAAGAATACATCCAGTTCTAACTCCAACCCCAAAACAAATGTGATAAAGAAACGCCACAGCTGTCCACAGTGTGACATGAGCTTCTACCTGGAAAGACACCTCACAAAACACATCACCAAATTCCACTGCAAAGAGGAAGCCAAAGATGACATTTACTACAGTGGAAGTGATTTGGAAGATGCTGTTGATGACGAGGAAGAGGAAGAAGAAGAAGAAGAAGAAGAAGCTGTTGATAATGATGATAAGAACAATGATAGAAGTGTTGATAACAGCAGTGATAAAAATAAGAAGTTGGAGAACAGCAGTGGGGATGGTTTAGAGAACGATGAGCCAGCTAATGTGGAGGAAACTGAAAAAGCAGAAGAGGCTGGATAAACATTTACAAGTGTGATTGTAGGATTAAAAACTTTGACTATCAAAACTCAGATAATCATTTAATGTGTTTCTCATGAGATCAATCTGTGTATGGTTTAACCTCCTACTTTATATTTATTATTACAGATTAATATTTTCCTTTTATTTTAGCCATTTCCTGGCATCTTTTATTATTTTTATTGTTTTTATTGTTTTTATCATTATCATCATTGCTATTATTATTGTTATTGCTACTATCACTTCCACTATAACAACTACTGTTCTGCTACTACTAATACTATTGTTTTATTTTTATTATTAGAGCAAACATTTGACTATTTTAATAAAACCTATGATAGTTTTTGTCAGAGGTATTTTGTTTTACATAGATTTCTAATCAAGGTACACAAAACAGGGATGGTTGAAACAGTCAATATAATTAATTGATGTGTTCTTGGGTGGGTGAAAATGCACTATTTGAAAGTAGAGATAAATCATAATTTGGTAAATTATAGTGTAAACATTGTTTACCTTTGATAATAAATTATAAATTATTATTCACAAAAATATAGATGAAGCTTATATGTATATGGGTCCCAAATTATGTTGTCTGTATTTTCTCTTTGCCAGCGGCAAGTCTACTTTGCTGCCTTAGGTATTTGAAATTTTGTTGGTGTGGATGTGTTTCCAGATCTAGTGTGAAACTGAAAGTGTTTCCAAATACTGACTCCAAAGTATTTCTGGGTTATTAAAATTACAAAAAAAATTGATTTTTGACAAATATTTAACACATAAACGAGTCATATTAGGATAATCAGACACATAAATTACTGATAGGTGTGAGAAAACTTCTGTTATCATTTTTATAATTATGTGAATGGAATATTATAGCCAAATTATAACACAGAAACACAAAATTATGAAAATAATTAACTTGATGAGATATATATTTGTATACATGCCTGGATAACATCCTGCATAATCTGTTACTTTTTTAGTCTTGTATTTTTCTGAGTCTACTGCTTTTACACCTGTCACTTTTATACATCAGAAACAGCAGGATGATGATACCAAGGAAATCAAGCTGGATGTGAAAATTAAGTTTCAGTTATTGTACTCAACTTGTTTTTATTGAAAACAATGTAGTTATCTGCAGTATTGTTATTTTATGCATGTTTTTGGAAGGTTTAAGTTTTTTGTTGTTGCTTTTTGGGGAGGTTTCCTTTGTCTTTAGTAAAGGAGCCAGAGAGCAAACAGTAAAATAAAATAAAATAAATTAGTGACATCAACACAATATGATGCAAAATCCTCAATTCTTGCCATTTCCTGACATCTTTTATATTTTTTAAATAAAATCTGTCTAAACCAAAAAAATCAACATAAAAAATAATAATTATCAGTTTCAGTATGAGCCATTTGCCTTATTTGCCTCAATGTACTTACAGCCATGTAGGTGAAAGCATTACTGCTATTTTCAGTGAGAAAACAAATCCACACATGAGTGCTGTTATCTTTGATTTCATTTTCTGATAGAATCTGCCACAATATTCTCTATTTCTTTCCTTCTTGTAAAACATCATTCTTTATTTTTTATTTTTTTCCATAAAGACATTTCTTAGCTTCACAATTTTTTATCCGTTTCTTCCGAGTATGATTTGGTCACATTATATTGCAGTGTGTTTATTATCTTTTTCCAGAAAGAAGTTGTAATGTCTCTTTACATCATTCTTATTATTTTGCTGATGCTGACTTCACATTATATTTTTTACATTAAACAGAGTAGGCTGCAAAAGATCTATATGTGTTCGTGTTTTTTCTTCCTCTTCATTTTATATGCTTAATAAATGTCATTGAAGATATCATCTTATTAAAATAATAACATTTTTCAATACATTCACCAAACATAAGTCTGTGATAGTTTGCTACAGTCTCAACTAATTTTTTTGTGAAGGTTCCAGAAAAAGATGAAGCTGTTATAATGGGAGAGTATAATGCATGGGATTATCTTCCATTAAAAAGGATTTCTTTATTGTATTTATTTTATAATTCTGAATTCAAATAAAAATATCTCATAACTGTGTTTATCTTTACATCTTACACTGATGTATTTGATTTATATGCATGGCTTTCATTTCTGGCAAGGTCTTAGAAGCAAAATCAGATTCAAAGAAATAAAAGTATTCACCCTAAGGGAACTGGGCCAATATGTGCCAAATGAAACTAATTACATACTTTCAGAGAGAATGACATATTCATTATTACATATTATGTAGATTCATGAGTTGATGTTATTTTAAAGTAATAATTTATGTTCATATATTTATGTAAATGTCAAATCAGTTAAATATTTGTTAACATGCAGTGCATAGTTACTTATTATCAAGAAGCAGGTTTTTTTTTTTTTTTTATTATATATTTTTTAAGCAGGTTTATAATATATTGATAATTTGACCAATAAGTAAATGATTGAGTCTAGGCTCCACTGGTAGAAAGAAACAATTGTTCATGTGCACAAGTTTAATGCTAGTTGATAATAACATTTTATTTTTATTATCATTTTATTATTATTATTATTATTATTATTATTATTATTATTATTATTATTATCTTGTTGTTGCTGTTTGGGGTTTTTGTTATTGTTTTTTTTTATTTATTTTTTTATTTAAATTTTTAACAAAGACAAACTTAGATTTATCTGTACATTGAAATTGTATAACTGCAGAACTTGTAGCCTGTTAAATGGTTTAAAAACTACCCCAAAAATGTCGGAGAACTGTGTTAATAGTGCATTAAGACCTAAAAAAAAAAATTAACTTGTCATAAAATCAAATGTTAATAAAATTGTTGATAAAGTTTAAAGTCTGTTGTTTTATCCAAGTATTGGCAATACAGTTATCAGTTTTCAGACAAATAAAAAGAATGGAGGATAAATTTTATATGAACAGTATTTTTCTTCAGTTTTTTTTTTTTATGACACACAAAATCAGCCAAGAGAGTGAATGTTTAACACAACATGATGTTAATTTGTCAAGGCCTGTTTCATGTAAATGACTGCAAGAGAGAAAAAACCCATTGCTGTCCAATTGATTAAAAATAAGAATCTTTTATTTTTCCTATAGATATGTTGTCAGTAAAGGGAACAGGCTGGAAAATGAAATGGCAACCAAACAAGGATTAATTCAATCTCTTACCTGTAATAGAATGTAAAATGAAATAGCAGGTGATCAGAACAAAACAAAACAAAACTCAAATTGCATTTTGTATGCAGTGTTCCTCGATATACATTTTATCAGTGAACACAGAAAGTATATACACACAGACATTAAATAATAAATATGAATTATTATACATAGCTTTAGACAGAGTATTTGTTCTATTTTATTGGTTAGTAGTTTTCTCTTTTGTTCATTTTAAATTAATTACTTACTCACTGACTGTAAGCATAGAAGCAATGACTGTCAGATGATTTAAAAAATCCAAACATCAACTAAAGAAAAAAAAAACAAAGTTGAGTTTCACAGGAAACAGATATGTTATTTTTATTTTAAAAACTTATTAAAGACGAATAATAAATTAATTTACAAAGCATTTTTTAAAAAATATGTTATTATAGATTAATATTTTATTATTTATAATTAATATTATTTAATTTAGGTTTCATTCTAGCAGAGTGATCTGCATCAGAGATTATTGTGAACAACAAAGTAATGGGGAAATAATAACAGCAATAAATTAATATTAATAAAAACAGTAACATTCCTGATATATAACAAAGTGAATTAAAAATTTCGAAATAACCGTCGAAAAGAGGACATTTTACAATATTGAACTATTCTGAACAACCATTATCACTAACGTTCGTTATAATTTATTTTTCCGGTGCCTAATAATTCAAGGTGGAAAATAACAGAACAATCTTGCATTTGGTAGGTTTTAAAGGAATGGAGTTCTAGATCTATTGAATTTTAAACCGTGCTTTTCATTTTAAAAACTGGGTAAGTGTATTCGGATATTAAGTTGTGTTGTTGTTTTTCATAATACTTATATTTTCTGGGAATATATCATACAATTTTTTACTGAAGTCAAAATATGAAGACTTTCGATCATCGATGGTTAAGAAATGACACAAAACTTATAACACAATTGATGTATTTTATGTATTTATCTGTATTTAAATACTTGCATGCACTGCAGTTAAAAGTCATTAAGATTTTGATGTATAAACCTATGTGCACTGGCGTTCGTGCATGTGTGCGTGTGTGTTTTGGCTATAATTATACTATAACATAGGGGAAGTAACTCAATTTTATCATGTCATTTTACTTTGAAACCCATAAAGTAATTTTATAAAGACATAAGTCTATAAGAAGATAATTTACTTTAAACGTAAAAAAATAAACAAATGATCAGAGCCTTCTTCAATACTTCGTCTAATACAATAAACTGAATAAACGTAGTATTGAATAAACTTATTACTTACGCTCTGTCACATTGATAATCGAGATACTCACATACGTTACGTATACACATTAATTATAACTGGTGAATAGATTCTTGCAAATGGAAAATCTTAGCAATTAAATATCCTTATTATATTTTTGTAGATAGAATGATATCTTGCTGATGAAGTGCATTGAAATGCTAAATCAACACTGAATTTCAGCTATGGTGACTGGTGCTATTTTTGTTGAGCAGAATATTCTTGCTGAGTTTTCTAAAATACAGAGTGTTACACATCTTGATGCCAGTAAACAGATGTCATTGTTTATACAGCTGTATAACTGGTAACTTTATGCTTTCAGATTTGTTTTGTTTTCAGTAATAAAATATTTAGTATGTGGTCAATAATTGAGTTATGTAGCTGGCCTTCAATGTGCCTATTAAATTAATATTTTCTTTTTTGTCAGCAGCTAAATACATTTAAAATTAAAAACTCTATATTTATTATAAAGACCTCATGATTTGAAATTTATTTTTCTTTGATAAAATTGTTACAGTATTGGTCTGGAATAATGCTAATTTATGTTTACAACATCAGTTAATGTTACCTTTAGTTTACATTATATTTTTAATGTTTGTAAATCTTGAATACAGTTCTGAAATTCTAGAGATTATTACAAAGTATTTATTTGAAGGAAACATTTTCTTATATAAAATTGAGTTGTGTTTATCATTAAAAATTACATTAAAAAACATTTTTGTATAAACATTATTTATAATTTGTTCTCTCGGTAGCCCTAAACATTCTTTGGTTATATTTAGTTTTAAAATATTTTTTCTTTGAATTATTTCAGTATAAAATCATTTGAAGATTACATCAGACTTCCTGAGAAAAGTCCGGAAAAATCTGTTATAAACGACTTCTTCAGCAAACTTTTCACAGTCATATCTTGTGGACTGGAAAGTAATTCTGTTCTGGAAGGAAGAAAATCTGACCCAGGAAACAGTCATGTGGAGGATACCAGTGGAGTGAAAACTGAAATAAATTCCACAGCTTTGTCTAGTTCTTTTGAATCTGAAACAAGAGCAGGTGTGTGTAATTCTTCTGATGCTGAACTTCTGTTAACTCAAACAGTAGCATCTTCAGAGGATACAGATAACAGTTTAGAAAATACAGAGATGAAAAAAACACCGAGTACAATTCATTCTGCAATACTGGTTAGTTCATCGGAACATACTGACAATACTGATGATGTGGTGAAAAAAGGATGTAAAAGGGAAAAAAGAGATACTAGTGGAGTCAGAAGATCTGGCAGACATACAAGACTACCTGTGAAGCTTAGTTCTCAGGAGTTTGTTGGTCTTGAAGATGCTGGATTGAAATCAGGAAAACATACTTCAAACAAAGCAGTAAAATTATCATCTGTAACTGCAGATGAGAAATCTTTCAAAACGACGTCAAAAGATAATTCAACTAAATCAGCAGATGATGATGCTGCAGATTTAGCCGAGGACAGTGGATCTCCTGAACAAAAGGGCTCAGAAATTACTGAAAGGAAAACAGAATATAAATCTTCAAAACAATTTTCAGTTAAGCGAGGAAGAAAAGCTGGCCTTAAGTCACTGAAATCAATAAGACAATTTTCAGAAAAACCAACAAAGAAAAAATTCAACATTACTGAAGAAAAAGAAAGTGTACGAGAACAAGCAGAACAAATGTCTAGTGTGACAAATAAACACTGTACTAGTATCAAAATAGAAAAATTTCAAACTGAAAACGAAGGTAAGAAGAAAAAGAAGTATTCTTTTTGTAATGCTATTTATTTTCTTTGTCCCTTTTTATTTTCATGTTGTTGGCTTTTTAATTGTTTTGCTTTCCTCTCTCATTCTTTGTTAAAGATTAATGAATATTATATAATTGATTCATCTTCTGACATGGAAATTTATTTTGTATTGATAAACTGAATGAATACACATATGGCAAGAGGTAAGTTCAAAAAGTAAGAACTGTGCAGGCTTCTATACAGTATGATGAAGTAGGATTAAAATTATTCAAACACTAAGCACTGTATATCATAATGCATAACAACAACGATAAGATGATGATTCAATCCTGAAAATTCCACAACATAAATAGTAACATCAAGTTATCTTTTTTCAGACAATTCCACTGACAAATGTGAAAATTCAGATACATCTCAATTGAAGTTTGTTTGTGCGGTTTGTAATTTACATTTTGAAGAGATGAGTAAATATGTGGATCATATCACTGTTCACCCAGTTCAGGCTAATGAAAACGTATGTAAAGTATGTGGACTAAGAATAAAGACAAAACCTGCTCTTATTCAGCATCAGCGAACACACGAATCCAAAACTAACTCAGCCATTTCATGCCCGACTTGTGGGAAAATATTTGTGAAAAAAAAATATCTAAAATCTCACCAGCTGCGGCATTTGGGTGAGAAAAATGTTTTGTGTGATTCGTGCCCTTCTAGATTTTACGACAGAAAGGGATTGTATCTTCATTACAACCGAGTCCATCTCGGCAAAAGCAAAAACATGGAACCCAAGTTTTTCTGCAGCTTGTGTTCCTTTAAAAGTTACCGCAAGCGAGACATAGACCGGCACACTGTGGTGCACACGAAGACAAAGAACTATGTGTGTGACGTCTGCGGAGTCCGACTGGCACATGTGTCAAGTCTGTTGATTCACAAACGTCTTCATCTGGGAACTAAACCATTTAAATGTGACACATGCGGAAAAGGATTCTCTCAGAAAATTTCACTTCAGAACCACGAAAGAATTCACACAGGAGAGAGACCGTACAAGTGTGATGTGTGTTCACGTGACTTTCAGACATCCTCTCATCTCTCTCGACATAAAATCACTCACAGTCATGATCTTTTATTTCAGTGTAAATTCTGTGATAGATGTTTTGCTCGTCCTTTTCAAGTGAAAAAGCATGTTAAAGAGAATCACACAAAACCAGATTCAGAATGCCCTACTCTTTCTTTTCAAACTATAAAAATAGAAGCAGATGCTGAGGACATTTTGGCAGAGAATGGCATCCAGTATCAGTCTCTTGTGATTGAATACATGGACTGAACAGAACAAAATATGTTAACCATCATTTATTAATAATATACTTTATGAATATAATATCTGTATTATGATGAAAAATCATTTGGGAGATTATAAACACACATTAATTCCAATTATGCATTTCCAAAAGCAATATTATTTTACTGTTGAATTGAAAAGTTACAAAGGAAATTATTATTTATTTATACATACTGACAGTATTTTATTTAACTGATTATGTTCATGCTTTCTCAAATTAAAGCAATTTTTATCTTAGTAACTTGGTTTTATGCATATTTTGTAGACTGAAAATTAATAATCTGTTAATGCATTAGCAGTAACACTTTAGGGGTATACAGTGTGGTATTAATATTGCGAAACATGGAGAATTTATAATAATTACATTTCTTGCTGTCTTCCAAACTTACACATATAATCATGTTATGGTTACGCTAATAATAAGATACCTCTTTTGTGTTCATTAATAGTGACCAAATAAATAAAGAAGTTAAATGTATAAATAAAAAGATGTGGATATTGAGCTCCATTGATATGTTGAGGTAACTTGTAAACCTTGAAATTTAAAATAATGTTTTCTTCTGTTTTTGTTTTTTTAACTTTGGCAGTCAAGATTTTAATTATAATCATTAAATTTGCAATTTAGTTGAATTCTTTCTCACAGCAGTTATAAGATACCAGTGATCATAATGACTAAATGGTTAAAAATGTTTTTGCAATCAGTTTGCCACTGGTGTAAATAATGCAAACAAAACTGAGCAATCCGTTTACTTTTTATGGCAGAAAGGTGTCAGTGAATTTACAATTCATCTTATTATTCACTTTTTATGAAATTTAATTATTCAGGGATTTAATGAAATTCATGCAATTTTACATAATATTTTTTTGAGGCTTTTTCAGTATCTGTTTTTTCCAGCCAATATCCGACAACTGGTTTACTATCAAAGAGACAAAGTCAGTCATAGCATTTGTTATTGTATTTGTGAGATTTCGTATAAAAAATTCCCTGTTGCTATAATAGGTTTCCACTCACAGTACAGTTAAAAAACTGTTAATACGAAGTTGTATTAGGGTGTTAAACCAATTTTTATTTATGACTTTTGTAATTGCTTACATAAATGTGATTGTTTCAGAGTATGTCAAGAGAGAGGGCTCCATGTTCAGATGTAAGCAGTGTGATTATGCAGTCAGCCTTGAAAAATACCTCAGCATCAAAATACACATAAGAAGAAAACATGAAATTTTTCTCAAAAATCCTCTCTGTTCCTATTGCAAGAAGCATTTTGCAGATGGTCCACAACTCCAAAATCACATAAAATCAGTCCACAGAAGCAGCAGCTACCTGTGTGATACCTGCGGTAAATCCTTCACCACCAAACAAAGTCTGAGAAGACACAGAATAAAATGGCACGACGAGGTGGGACATTTCCAGTGTTACGTCTGCTTTTATAAAACCTATGACCAAGTCCATCTGGAGAAGCATATGAAGATACACACAAAACTTCTAGAAAATTCCAGCAGTTTCTTGTGTCATCTGTGTGGCCGAGGATTCAAACATAACCCAGCTCTCCAAAAGCACCTTGAACAGTGCCTGAAGAAGATAGTGTGCAATGTGTGTGCAGTATCTTTCACCTCTCTGCAAATCTACAAACAGCATGTTAAGGGCAAACACGGGGAGAAGCAGTACAGGTGCAAGTTTTGTGATAAAACTTTCAGGTGGAGGTCATCATTACTGGACCACAATAACCTGAGATGTTACGTCCAGAACAACAAGCCAGTGAGACCACACAAGTGTCTGAAGTGTGACAAGAGATTCAAGTGGTTTTCTTCATTAAGAAGTCACAGTGTACATGCGTGTCCATGTTCTAATACAAGCAGGGACAAATAAACAGTCTGGATGAAAGTAGATGGGAAACCTATCTTTTCTAAATTGTAATTAATAAAATTTGTTTCATGTAACCTACTTTATTTTTTTTTTTTAAATGTATAAAAAAAAAAAGCTAATGAATGATTATTATGATGGCAATGATTATTAATATTATTGTTATTATTATTATTATTATTATTATTATTATTATTAAATTTTGAATGATCATATAATCGTCATAGTAAAGAAATATCTTGGAAAAAGCAGCTATGGTTTTTGTTCAGCCATATTGTGATAGTGATCTAACTGTGACTGGAAGCCTTTAATTAGCAACATAAAGAAGTGTTACTATCAAAAAATAAATATGTAGAAATTTGTGTGTGTCTTTGTGTTTGCATCTGCAGCTGAGTTTCAACAACATGATCAATAATAAAATCGACAAAAACAACTGCAGGTCAAAAACCCCATTCAGTTGCATTCTTTATAAAGAGACAGTCTTGTGACATATTCAGACCACGCCCAATTATTTGATACGTAGTTGCACAGTTTGCTTTTATTCCACCAGTGTCATTCGTTTTGATTACTGCTATGTTTTTTTTTTCAATACCATCCATATATTTGAATATTTGAAAGATAGGTAAATGAAATAAAAAAAACCAAACAACAACGAAATTTTGAGTCTTTATTACTAAAAAATTCTAACTATTGTTATACAATATTCATTAAGTCATTAAAATTATTTTTGTTGTTAACTTAAGTAGAAAAAGTAATGAGATTTTATGTAACTAAACTAAGGAATATATGTATAGAAGTGAATCCTTATATATTTTAAGGATGAATGTCCCTGTATATAAGCTGTCAAATTATAACAAACTGAAGTCCCAGTCTAAAACACAAAATAAAAATAGGCATTTTAAAGTTAGTTCATAATTAATTTAGAAAATAATTAAATAAATAAATATATAAACAACTTAAAATAATGAAGTAAAACTAAACAAAACAAAAATTAAAAATTATATATATATGCAAAACAATATGAAATTATTAGTCAAAGGCGTAGCACACGTGTGGAATGCAAAAATACAACAACAACAATAATAAAAAATCCAGAAATAGACCATCTGTAAAGTGTTCTTTAAAATATCATTTTCTCGGGGTGGGTGGGGGATAATAATAAAAAAATAAGGATAGAATATGTATTTTAGAAAAGGCTCGGAATACATCTACAGGCGTCCCGTGTTTCAAAACCCCACTAATTTAAAAAGAAATTATTTGATATTTACTGTACATTCAAATTAATGTAATATAGGTTTACTGTTTTATAAAGAAGAATAAGTAGTAAAAAATAATAAAAATCAGAAAAGAATCAGAAAATTAGAATAAATCGGTAATAAAAATGCATTTTAACACTGCACTATCTACATGTGATCATAGATACATATATAATTATATAAAGTATTGTTAAGTCTGGAATGTAAATAATGCCATCTAAATGCGTTATTTCAAAGCAAGCAACCCAAATTAAATTATACACTGATGTCCTTCAAACAAAAATTAATGTTCCCTTAAATTTCTTTGCAAGCTTGGCTTTAGATATATTTGTTATCAAGTTCATTTTTTCAAAGCATTTATTAACATCATGACATTTTTGAACTTAAGTGCGAAATCAGCAACATCGGCGGCAGCGGATGCTATTACTGGAACCAGTGGATTAATGTATGATCCGAAGAAGGCGACAAGGCGTACACAACACATTATCCATTCCACTGATGACTTGTTTTTAAACAGGCTTTTTATTATATCGAGAAACACTGCGCAGGAAGATTTGAACAAATCCACCATCAGTTCTGCTAAAGTATAAGCTTTCTTCCAAATGCTGTTACCAGAATCAGTCCAACTCTCCACACATTTCATCAAGGCTGAGGAAATTCCCCCAGTCGTTTTAATGAAATCAACACCTTTTTCCAGGGCATCCTTCATGCTCTCCGATGAGTAAGATGGTACTTTTTCAGCCACTGAAGCAAACAATAACAGAGCTTCTACCAAGACGCTGGATTTCTGAATGTACTTTCCAAATTCAGCAAAAGTAGCCAGTTGCTTCCGTAAAAGGACAGATTCAATTCGATCACTGTCGAAGATCGTAATATCTAGGTAGTCTGAACTCATATCCAGTTTGGCAGTTGGAATCTGAAGACCTCTTTTGATACGTCGGATTTGTTCGTCAGAGAAAATCTTTTTCATTTTCTGTTCAACTTCTCTCTGGTTGTATTCACGACCGGTCGGAAATTCCTGGGACAGTTTCATTGTTAGTTCGTGTACGTTGGTAATTTCTTTTGTCACCTGTTCTTTCAGTTTCATGTTAGACGTTATTTCTGCGAATTCTGAAGGAGCATAACTTTTTATTTGATTCATTGTTTTATTTATCATTTCTTCTCTTGATATGAACGATGTACTTGATTCTGTAATCAAAAATAAATACCGTAACAAAAACAATTGGCCTAATTAATCCGTTTACCAAATATTATAAATCTTAATCAAAGCTGCAATCAGTACATTAATGTCATGTAAAACCAGCACTGATCTGTATCTGGTAACATAGGTCATACATTAAATTTCATTATTTTATACTTTAAAATGCTAACACATATAAATCTGAATAAATAACAAATGTTCACTTAAATAATGTGATTTATTAATATTCTTCAGTAAAGAAAGACAAATGGACTTCAGAAGCTATGTTGTCGTTGCGGCAAATTTATATTCCATAAATAGTATTAGTATTTAAGAATCATTGTTGTTTCAACAAATTTTAATTTTGTTTGTTTTTATTGTATAAATTAATTTAGTATTAAATGTTTAAAAAACGCTGTTGTTTCAACAAACCTGCTCTTTGCACTTGCACATGTTGTTGTGCTCCAAATCCAGAAAAACGGTCGGAAGATGAATGCCTGTCCATTCTACAAAACAAGGTATATACACATTAAATTATTTTCTTTCTATTAGTTATGGTCTTTTTTCTTTTTTTTAAATTATTATTTATTTATTTTTTTTATCATGGATATATAGAATTCATACATTAATATAAAATATTTCAACTGATATATCCACCTGTTCAAAATCTCTGTTATTAATAAATAAATACTTACTTTATTTGTTTCCGTCCTTTCCACCTTGGACTAAACTGCGCATTAACTGGTATATGTTTCTACGTCCTGCTATGGTGATAACATAAATAGTTACTGGAAAAACCCCATTTCTGGAGAATGTGTATTTGGTGTGATATTAGGTAACTCCTACTAGTTGAATATCTGATTCTCGAGGATATGGACGAATAACTCTTTCCTCGGGAAACCTTAAAGAATACAATAGTATTATTTACTGGTTACAACGTAGCTACACATTTGTCCAGTATATACTTGTGAATATTGTATTGTAAATTGGCGAAAATAATTATGTGTAAATAGCAATAACAAAAGAGTAAAGAGTAAGTGGATATAACTATTATTATTATTCTGTTTGTCTCTCTGTGTGTGTGTGTGTGTGTGTGTGTGTGTGTACACGTTACATGCATTGTAAAGAACTATAATCATTAGAAATAAGAGATATACTGTATATTGTAAACGTTTTTGTGTGTGTCATTCAGTTATGATTTAGTAGGTAATTACAAATAAATCAGTGACATCTGTGTAACGTTTTAATATTAGTATTTATTAAGTATTAACAGAGTTCTAGTATAACAATAATTTTTTTTTTTTTTTTTTTAAATGATGCAGGTTAAACCAAAATTATTAATTTTGCTCCAGTTTTATACATACTGTATTCAACAGGTTAGTATAAACGTTGAAAAGCCAGTCATTTGCCTGGTTGGAACAGAATATTACCCAGTTCTGACACAAAGAAGCTTCTTTCCTACAATGTGTAATGCCTTAAGCGAGTCCTGCTTTAATCGGCAACACACTGAAACACACTCATATAGCACACCCACCCACCCACCCACCCACCCACCCACACACACACACACACACACACACACACACACACACACACACATGAATATATGCAAAGACACATCCACAGTTAGGGGAGGAGGGATATCTGGGTGGATATGAGTGACTGGTGCTGCCATCTACTGATTATTGTTAGCGTACTTTCTTGTTGACGTGTTCATATTTCCTAGTGCCAGTTATCGCAAAAACACGTAAGAAATGAAAAACGACAAATGGCCACTGTACCTATTGCAAAAAAGTCAAGAAACAAGTAGTGGAGCTGCATCACGTGGATGAGTCAAACTGCTCCGATTCTGATCCAGAATCAGTTGAATATGATAAACTTCACAAGCCAAATACTGCTGGGAGATCTGCACGAGATAATATTATTACCTGTACAGCCTACAAAATAGTTTGGAATATACCATAATCATTCACAGGTCTATATATACAGTTGTTGTTTTTTTCCCCTGGGATGATTAGTGTAAGTTTTGTATCAGTCGTTATGAAAGTTATAGGTTGAAGTGTAAGAGTGTTTTAATCAGAGCTATCACATTTTGGTACCATTACATTTGGTCGATTCAGAATCATGAAAAACAAATATGTTATAAACAATGTGCATGTTATTGCCATTTGCACTACTGGCACATCTTAACCCAAACTGGGACAGCTTGCCTCAAAATGTGGCACAACTTACCCCAAGTATGAGGTACGCTGTGCCACTTTACAAAGCCAATATGAGAAATCCTGTGGTATTAATATTGCCCATATATACGAAGATCTTTTCTCTGTTCATTTCTGTGGAGATGTTGAAACCTTGGACTCCAGGTCGACTTAACTGGAAAATGACACACCTTACCCCCTCCTCCCCTACACGGATATTGATCCCTCGTAGAGTTAAAAGCTGATCACAAGCAAGGAATTCTGTATTTCAGACAATGTCAAAAGATTACCTGGAGAAGTCGAGCAGTGTGTAAATTGTTTGATATATTCAGGCATTCCATAGATTACGTGATTTTATACATTTTCTGTGATATGTGTGCATGTGTGTGTGTGTGTGTGTGTGTGTGTGTGTGTGTGTGTGTGTGTGTGTGTGTGTGTATGTGTGTTTGTGTTTGTGTGTGTGTCTAGTGTGTGTGTGTGTGTGTGCGTGTGTGTGTATGGGTGTGTGTGTGTGTGTGTGTGTGGCGTGGGTGGTACAACGATAAACAACAACAATTAAAATTATTAGTTTAATCAGCACAGTTACATATACATTATATCTGATACAAATCAATGCAACAAATTTGTAGGGAAGGGTAAGTATATGTCAGTCAGTTTTGTTTATTTATCATCTTCTCTAGATTTTATATGGAAGTCAAAAATTTTGTTTACCAAATAACCGGCTTTGTCACTGAACCTCTCACGTATAGCCACATCTCACCTTGGTATCTTGCTGCACAACCATACTTTTCCCAGTTGATCTAAATTATGTTTTTACACTTTTTATCTGTTTCTTATTTTCAACAAACCTTGTGACTGTTCCCATACTGAAACTTGAATGCTAATCAGTTTCTGATTAATAGGTATAGTATAGTATAGTATCAGTAACACAAACACAAACAATACTGTTATTTTATTTAAGTAATTAAGTACTAAACATATTTCTCATAGTTCTTCGACAATTTAAATATTTTGTTTCAAAAAGTTCACACATCGTTACTATGTGACATTACAGGATTAAAATCATTTTAAATGGAGATCCGCGTATCTATTTCAGATGGTAACTGAGCATACTAGTAGGCTGTTCTTGTGAGATTTAAAAAGGACTGTTTGAAATGTTTTATTAGATTTCTGTGATGGTCTGATTTCCAGGATTCAGTTTATTAGATGGCATCCCGTTTCATGGAAATAACTTTCCTTTTAATACTTTAAGGTCCGTTTCAGTAATTCTACTCCACCGGTGTATGTGTTTGTACATGTACATTTGTGTTTGTGTATATGTGTCTATCTGGGTAGATACGTATGTATTTTTACGTTAATTCGTTCCATATAGATTCTATAGTGGTTAAATCTTGTGAATGCTTTCTAGATATTCTACTGTTGCAGAAATTTCTAAAGAACAGCATAAAACTTGGCCAATAGATCTGTCCCTATTTTATTTTTATCTTATTTTTGATTTGATTTGATTTGATTTTTTTTTTTTTTTTTATTATGATTTTTTTTTTTTTTTTTTTATCATGACTATTTATTTATATAAATTAATTATACGATAATCTAAATAATTATGAGGCAGATATATGGAACAACTACTTCAGTATAAACGATCTAAATTGTTACTGTCCTTTTTAAAATATAAAATAAGATAAAATTCTGCATTTTCACTGAATGTACATGTAACTGTGGGTAGAATACATTAAGTTCAGAGTGATTTTAGGCCAGCAAATTTGTGGGAGGGTTATGATTATACATGTCTGCACATAAATCCAACCATATTCATTTTGCTGTCAATGACGCTCCTTAATAGAAAATCAAAAATATTACGTTGAAACTTCCTAAGGCTCTAATTAACAAAATTCGAAAATTTATTGTTTCATGTTTAATTTTAATATCCATCGTTAACATCTTAATATGAAACAAAAGAATGACCATTCACTAGTGATTGCTACGTATTTATGTGTAGTTTATAAGACAGATAGGAACTACAGGTAAAACATTAATTAAATTTATTGTGAATTTACATTTTTTTTAAAAGACAACAACAACAACAACAAAAACTGCAGTTCTCTTTATTACGTAATCAGCTAAATGACGAAATACCTCGTAATTATGTTTCTAAGGTTGACGTCATGACAAAGTGTCATTCACGTTACCAAGGCTTGCGTCCCAGTGCAGTAATTTAATTTTATTGTATATAAAATGGAGGATGTAACATGCATCCATGGAATCTATGAAATTGGTGATAAAAAGAAAAATCATCTCTTTAAATTGCCTTACAAAAGGACAACCAATATTGCTATGCAAAATGCAAGAAACAGGCTGGCGTCTCTTGGATTCGGCCAAGAACAAGAAGCCTTCTTGGTAAAAGAATGCTATACTCATGGTTACAGGCTTACGAATAATGAGTTGGGGGAAGGAGAATACGCAAAAGTGAGACTAGCCCAAGTTCTGTCATGGAAGGTTGGAAAGCTAAAATCATACTTTCGTGGCATGAAAGAAACGAATCGGCTGGTATTTATTTTGTTTTTATGTAAAACAGAAATGACAAAAAAATTGTATTAGTGAGTGAGTGCATGTGTGTAAATTTTCGCTACCTAAATAGTGACATTTTTTATCAGAAACAAAATCTTTGAAAAAAAAAAACAAATAATTTTTACTGCAGAAAATAAAATAGTGTTTTAAGGAAGATAAAACAACAGCAACAAATATAAGTTCATCATATTGGCCTTGTTAGGCTCAGAAGTTACTCAACTCGTGGATAACAAAATATCATTTGATTGTTAATATCCCGGTGAAAATTATAGTTACTTTATTATGTTTATTTTCTTTAAAAATCGTAAAATTTATTTATTTATTGGTTTCTTTATTAGGTTGCTATCAAAATTATAGATAAACGAGTCATACCACGAGAGTTTCTGCAAAGATTTTTGCCCAGAGAGTTGTCTAACCATTGCTTACTGCCGTATCACCCAAACGTTGTAAGTTTTTTTTTTCCTTTTCTTACACTTAAGTGAAAATCGTATGAAATGATAGTTCCATTGTGGTCATTTGCTGAGCAGTGGTTTAATGTCTCAGACACAACCCTTTTTTTTTAAATGATATATTTTTTTTTATTATTTAGAACGTTAAATAAATAAATAAATAAAGAACATGTACTTACTTTTATTTATTTGTTGATTCATTCATTAATAAGCAATAGTCGTCTCAGATTCAGATATTTGAACACTTCTGGAGCTCTGATCATGTCTTTGTTGTGTTGGAGTACTGTGAGAAGGGAGATTTGCTGGATCTAATTAACAGCAATCTGAACACCGGACACAGCAAAGGTCTGGATGAAAGTCTGAGCAGGAAGATATTCAGACAGATATGTCATGGTTTGATGCACATGCACAAGTACAACATTGTTCATAGGTGCATATTTGTTTTAAATTATAACATATTATTATAAGATGAACTAACAGACAAATGAATGAGCTGACAAACCTGTTAGAACCTCAGAGAAGCATTAAATATCTTAGTGATTATAGTGTCTGCACATGGTTCGAAAAGTTAGTAGATAAATATCCTGTGTTCTTTGAGTACTGTCTTTCCAAAAGTTGGTTTATAAAAGGCACTGTTGTATTTTTTCTGACTATGAGCAGGTCTGAACACAGTAGGGAGTCAGGCTTCAGAAAATGGTTTCTAGGGAACCTGGTAGCAGCAAAGATTATAGATAATGTAAATATAAACCAGAAGGATCCTTTAGCACAATATATTAATATTTTAAAAGAAAACTGATCAAAATAAAATTCAGATAAATAAACAGAAATAACTAAAACCAGATTATATTCAGAATCTGTTATATATATGTTAAATAGATTATTATTTTTATTATTATTGATTTCTTTTTCATTTCTTTTTTCTTTTTGTAAAGAGATCTGAAGTGTGAAAATATACTGTTGACTCATGATATGAATGTGAGGATAACAGGTACATTAATGTTGTTGTTGTTTTTATTATTATTGTTATTGTTATTGTTGTTATTATTATTATTATTATTATTATTATTATTATACCATTATTTTACTGTTATAAAATCAGGATAAAGAAAAAAAAAAAAATTAGGAAAAGAAACCTTTTTTTAATTATTGTTAAAATATTGGAACAGCAAAACTTTCACATGCAAAATTTTGTTTAGAATATTACTTTTTAGATTTTTATATCTTTAACTGTTTTGGAAACGTATGGTACATCCACTATCTCACTGACAGTTCTTTTCTGCACACTGTTTCAGATTTAGGTTTCTCCTGCCAGTACACAGATCGAAATCGTTTTCTGAAGACACCTTGCGGTTCTTACACCTACTCTGCACCAGAGGTCATCAAACACAAGCTCTATGATGGATTCAAGGCTGATATCTGGAGCTTGTAAATATTTATTTATTTATTATACTAATAATGATAAGAAGAAGAAGAAGAACAACAACAACAACAATCATTGTCATTATTGTTCTTATTTGGAGCTTGTAAATATTATTTAGTTAGTAAAAACAACAACAATAATAATAATAATTATTATTATTATTGTTATATATTATCATTATCATTATTGTTGTTGTTGTTATTATAGAAATATTTTTCCTGAATCTAATTAATAATTAACAAAATTTAAAGAATTATGTATATATGTTTGGAGCCAATATTTACTTTAGCTTTATGATTATTTTCAGTAAGTTTCCTATTTATTTAATTATTTATTTCAGAGGTGTTATTCTATTTTCTATGGCCAATGGTAAGCTGCCATTTGAAGACAGGAATCTTGATGAAATGGATGGAAATATGAAAATGCAGAGACTTAGTTTTGATCCAAGTGTTTCTTATGGTAAATCATTTATTCTAGAATTTTTTTTTTTTTACACACACACGCAAACAAACAGACACACATGGAAAAACAAAAATACAAATACACACACACATACACAAATAAATATATATACATGTGCACACAAGATGAAGAAGATGTACATACATACATACATAGTAATTAGCAGTGACAGGGCCTTTGAAAGGTTTTTCTATTTATTTTATAATCAAAATTTGTTAGCCTGTTAAAAGTAAAATTCTGTGGAAGTACACACACACACATGCACAACATACACAGAAATATAGAAACACTTGTATACACAGACCTACTTTTATAGAAATATAAATGCATGCATACATACATACATACATACACACATACATACACAGACACATATATACATACTCCTGCACATACAAACATGAATATCCATACATATATACATACATATATGTGTGTATATAATTTCCCTATTGAAATAAAATATGTTACACGCATATTTACGTAAATTTTATTTTGTCACAGACCTCAGAATTCTCATCCGTTCAGTTCTTCAGTACAACCCACTACTTCGCCCCTGCCTGGCTGAGCTAATAAAAGATGTGTGGGTTACTCAGAACATGCCATCAGAAGCCAGCACAACCACAGTTGTGTCACAGCAGCATAGCAGACTGAAGTCTGTGGTACGTGTCGTCCAGCCTAGAAACAGTTTTCTGAACAAAAATAAAAGAAGAGAAACTCCCATTGTTGTCAGCGTGATTAGTTGGTCGTTAGAGTTCATTGTAATCTAAATTAAACACTCTCATTTTGCTAGACAGCTTCATTAAATGTTATTAATTTTTTCTTCCGAGTACTTTGACAATAATAAATTTAAATAAAATAATTTAAAATAAGATAAAATAAACCAAAAAATGTATCATAAACACAACTTCAGTTTGTTTCATTGAATTCCAAGAACAGATTAAACAAAATTCGGTTACTGTCTCATTGCATGAATTTGTCAGTCCCAGATTTTTAATAAACATTTTTTTTTCCTGTTCCAACCAGAACCCCCAAAAAGGATGTAAAAGTGAAGAGTATCCTCTGTTAGGAAGCTTGAGTGTTCAGGATGCAACTCAAAGCTCTCCAGACATCAGTGCTAAAACCTCACTGTCTGTTGGAACTCTCAAGTCTGATGACAAGGCTAACTTACGCAACAGGACAATCCAGTCACGTAAGTTGCTCACAGTAAACACTTTGTAAAATATTACTTGTTCAAATCTACCTTTTTACAGTAAAATACATGTTGTATGTGTATTTCCAAATGATTAAGTTTATTTCTTTCTTTTCAAAAATGTATAAATAATTGTGGAAATATTTGTTTTATTAATTCTTATTTTTAGTTCAGCCTTTGCTAATAATAAAGTTTGACAATAATATAACAAGTGTGCACTAATTTGTGAAGGATATAATTTTGCCTTTCCAATCAGTTATGTTACATACGAGTTCTTTGTTTAGGGTTATTTAGAACCAAAGTAGAAACCTTATAATATAATGATAATTAAAAATAGTGCCAATATATATTTATTTAAATTTTTGACATTGCAGTAGTGAAAATATAACAGATTATCATTATAATAATAATTTATATGTCCACAGAAAATTCAGGAGTAATAATTGTAGCAATAATAGTGATTATGAAAAAGATATTATTCTGTTTTTAAATACAGTTTTAATCCTTCTTTTACAGGTAGAAAAAATTTTGGACAACTGGCTGAAAATGACTGTTTTCATATTAAAGGGTACAGCATTCAGCATTCCAAAAAACACAAAGACAACCGGAAATCTTCTGTGTTAGAAAACAGTAAAAAAGTCAGCATGTGGCTGCCATCAGCTAGTTTACCAGCACATGCCATATACAAAGTAAGTTACATATTTAGTGTTTTGTTAGTATTTATTATTATTATTATTATTATTATTTATTATTACTATTATTACTGTTATTTACATTATTATTATTATTATTACTATTGCTAACAATAACAGCAATATTATTATTGATAGTCTTAATAGAAGACTTTGTAACAGTAATAGTTGAAATTGTAGGTAGTAGTATTAAGAGTGCTGTTTCTAGTACTAGTATTAGTGGCACTAACTCCCCTACTTGTAGTATTAATATTAAATATAACAGTGCTGTTTCTAGTAGTAGTATTAGAGGCACTAACTCGGCTAAATGACATGTTCCAGATTCAAGTAGGTGACCACAAAGAAGATGACTCAATTCCTGACCTCACCAGTAAAGATGATAAATCTCCATATAAATATCAAGGGCCTGGAATCATCCAAAACCCTAGCTGTTCCCCTGAGTAAGTTAACAAACACACATGTGTACTCTCTCTCTCACACACACACACACAATACACAAACTCACACACACAACTAAAGACACATTCATACTGATAGTACAACTACAGTGTACATGCACATTTGTACAGACACAAATACACACAAACACTTTCAAATAGACACAAATATCCATAAACTTCCTAACCTACACACACATTCATATTTGAAACATACAGACATACACAAATAAGCATGTATACAAGAACACATTTGTACATACATACAAATATCTTCACACAATGCACAAACAAGCATTGCACAATATACAACTGAATTTAAAATAATTAAACATAAATAATATTAAACTATTAAAAATATTTTTATTCTGAAAGCTGATAGAACAGTGTTCACAAAGTTTCAGTTACATGTGTATTTGCACATTGTGAAAGGTGGGGGTACACTGTATAGTGACAGGGTAAAAGAGAGGCATTGTAACAAGTGTTCTCTGTGCAGTAATGTTTTGGGTAATATATCAGGTGGAAAATGATGGCTTTTCTGTATAAGGGGGCAATACAGCGAAGGCTGCATGAAGAAATATACCATGGTTATACTAATAATATACATATATTTTTATAACAATGGTTTACTGCACTAATAACAGTAACGTACAGTGAATGTGAGGATGAAGGTAAATTACAACACTGTATGTCAAAGGTCAAGGATGTTGCTAAATAACATTTTTTCATTTCAGCTTACAGATCCCCCTGATGCTCATCCAGCGTCTTCGAATGGAAGGCAACAAGGAGTTGACAGACAAGAAAACTGAACATGAGAAGAAGAAACCTCAAAGTGCACCAGCAAGTCTAGGCCAGACGTCAGGCCTCTTAGCCTGGTATCCTGAAAGTTGTCTTCAGTACGTGGTGAAGAAAGTCAGACATGCTGGCAGCTCCAAGAAAATGGTGAAAAAACCAGTCAACAGTCAGAAAAAAAAGCAAGAAAATCCAGAGCAGTCATTTGGAATGGGAACTATTATGAGTCCAACCTGTAAATCACTACATCGTTGTATTAAACCAAAAAAATAGTTCATGGAGAGAAACTTTGGAATATGTTTGTTTTTAAATATATTTTTTTATAAATTTACAAAAAAAAAAAAAATAATAATAAAAAATGAAAATAAAAATTATAATCATAAATTTTAATACTGAAAAATATAATATTTGACTGTTTTTTCATGTTTTATCTTTTACAAAAAAATAAAATTAATAATAGTAATCCTTATATTTTAAAATATTTTACATAATTTATTGTATAAAATTATTATTTTATTACACAAAAATAAAGTTATTTAAAAATAAAGGAATATGTATGTAGTTCTTGTTAGTATCTTCATAGCTGTAGTTCTGTTTACAGTGAAATTCACAAACACACAGCAACATTAAAACCTTTTTAGATACAATATCATATGTCACTGTAAAAAGAATCCATAATTTGATATTCTAATTCAGGGAATGTGCTTGCATAATGAATGATTCACTGAGATAGTCATTATTGAAAGCATTGGTAGGTCAGTATAAACAGGACCTATAACTGGACATTTTAATTCAGGGGGAATGTCATGGTATAATGAGCAATTCACTGAACTGGTCACTGATGAAAAGAGTTAGCCTGTCACACTATAAACTGAATGTATAATTGGGTATTTTAACTTGGATGCCTGCCAAGTTACTGAACTTCATCATTGTTAAAACATCACTTATAATTGGATATTTTAACTTGTATAATGGTTGTTGTTGGAAGAAAAATTCATTCTAAAATATTTTAAAACAGATTTTCTGTGCTAAGAAAAAACAACCTAAATATTTTGTACATATTTAAAATATTTTTTTTTTCATTATTTTCTACTAATAACTAGCAATAAAATAACTATCAGGGGTATATGTTTCTCCTAAAGCCTATTTAATTATTAGCAAAGGTTGGCAATGTGTGACATACAAAATAATCTGGGCATAAAATCTATTCAGACTGATTAAATGTAACTTAATTGGAGTGGTTGAATTATTTGGAGTGTGGTTTTTCAGTTTTGTTTTTAGCAGGAGTTATTGGTAAATTTAGAATTAACTGTTACATCTCATCAAAACTGGTTCAAGTACAATAAATGTTCACATTTTTTGAAAAACAAGAATTTATATCTTTAAAATAAGTGACAAGAATGAAAACAAAAACAAATAAATCTGTAATAATTTGCTTTATTTTATGTAAATCAACAAAGTGAAACAAAAATAAACTGAAAAAATCCACTTTGAAAATCTGAACTTTTAACTCAGTATTTAACAATATTTCCATTATAAGAGAAATACATCATTAATGAGTTTATGTAAATAAACTATACAGAATTTTGTAAAAAGAAAATAAATAAAAAGTTTAATAATAATTAAATGAATTATGCTGAATTGAACATTTTCTAAATAAAATGAACACTGTTAACTTCAAATGAGCCATTCCACTCATTATATTTTAAAATAATGGTGAATAATTATTAATATTTTTTGTTCTGATGCTTATATTTTACACTTTCAAGTAATTCAATTTGTGTAAGTTAATACTAAAACAAAATATTATTTATTCTAGAAAAAAAGAGGTAGAGAAACAAAAATACAGCCAAGATTTTACTCAAATAACTTACATTGTAAATTAATCTAAATTTCACTAAGTTCATGAGATATTTTTCACATTTATGCATAGATAAGATGCCATGAGTGTACCAAAAAGATAAAATTGTTATTTTACTGTTTTTATATAAACTTTATTATTAGCAATGACTGTGTGCAATTAGTCAGAAAACAATTGCTTCAAAATGAACACAAGTATTGCTAAACCACCATAGGATATTATTATAAATTATTTTATCCCACAGTCTAATGTAGAACCTAAGAAAAACCTTTTGTTCGTATCATATATGTATGTATCACAATTTATTATTAAAAATTATTAAGTGGTTATATATTAGCTAAAATTCTAAACTGAAAGGTAATAAATAAGAGCCATTAATGCTGTGCAAATAAAGCAATTATTTACTTTAGAAATTAGAATTTACAAATCTCAATTAATAACTATAAAAACATGAAGAGACTGTGAGAACAAATGATTTCTTCTGCATATTAAATTTTGCATACAATTAATGATACAAGCATCAAATTAATTATTATTGCTAATATATAACGACAAAAATTACCAACAAAAATATAAATAAATTTGCATATTTTAGAAAGCATGGTATAAATTTATAGAATGATATATGACAAACTAATTAAAATGGTTAAAGTAATCTCCAATTAACTTTGTTCATTTTGATAACAATATTTGTGATCTTTAAGAAACCGAGAACAAAAGTAAAATATTTTTCCCCATTCTAAGAACTATTTTTAGATGTTTGTATAGTGCCTACAATTAAGATCCTATTTTCTAAATGCAAAAAGAAGATTTTAAAATTTCTAGACGTTCTATTAGATTAAGATACTGCAAATTGCCTTGGCTTCAGGTATATTTTATTTAAATCTCTAACACACACACACACACACAGAGATATATGTATATGTATCCACACACACACAGAGATATATGTATATGTATCCATACACACACACAGAGATATATGTATATGTATCCATACACACACACAGAGATATATGTATATGTATCCATACACACACACAGAGATATATGTATATGTATCCATACACACACACACACACACACAAAGGCAAATACACTATCTCTTTTAAACTTATTTAAAATTTTAATACTTACTCTTTAGATATCAAATAACACAAAATCAAAAAACGTAATACCCTAATAACAATCAATGCACCTTTAATAATATATCTATATAGTTTATGGGTGTGTGTGAATGATAAATTATTCTATTTTCACTTTTTCATATACTAATACTAATAAAAAGAAGAAGCAGTAGCAGTAACAAGTAAAAGCATCAGGATGTCACTGTAACAATGCTGTTTACTCACATTTCATGTTTGTATATTATTATGCTGTGGAAACAAATTTGTTTTAATAAATGTTGATGCAGCCATTGTAAATATATCCATTTTAGTCAGAAGAGATAACAAAATTTATAATTCTAGCTTTAAAACAACAAACAAAATACAAAATATTCAAACAGAGCAAGAACCATTAAACAAGCTTCAAATAATCAGTAATAACAAATTCTTGACAGTTAAATGTAGTTACCAGAATCATGTGATAGAGATGTTATTCATTCTTAAAAAGACATTTTTTCTTAAAGCACTTGCAATGCCTTTAAGTAAAGATAGAATAATAATAATAATAATAATAATAATAATAATAATAATAATAATGCCTATGTATGAAATTAAAAAAAAAAAAAAAAAATTTTGAAACCAAGAAAACATTACAGATTTATCAAAACCAATATTTTGAAAAATGTTTTATTAAACCTGTTTAAAACTTCCATGAAAAAAACAGCAAAAAACTAACCTTTAATGGAAACAGAAAAAAGATAACAAGTAAGTTAGCAAAAAGCAAAAAATAAAACACTGTCATCTATCATTTCAGTAAGTTAACATGTCCATAACACTTAACTAGTTTAACAGAACAACATAACAAATACAACAAAAGATTTTACACAGTTCATCTGACTTTGTGTGAAATACACTTAGTGAGATGAATACCAAGTTTCAGGTTTTAATTACCAATTCTTGATATTAAAAATATTATTAATATTGTTGTTATTTTTTCAAAATTAATTTTTTATTTACATATTTATTTTTATATTATTTTCTTGAATATTTGTTCAGGTTAGTACAAGGTTATTTATATAACTTTTTAATAAAATACAGCACTGAAAATCTGCATATTTTTGATTATTCTAAACTGAACAAATGTATTTAAGTGTGGAAATACTGTTGTAAGTTAAGAAATACATTTTTTATTTTTTTTTTTTTGTGGGGGGCTGCAGAAAATAGCAAAACAAGCAATAAATTGTTTTGCCAAAAATTAGCTTTTTAACAATTCTTATATAGAAAGTTCTGATGAAAACAATACTTAAATGTTTTTAAAACAAGAGTTATAAATGCTAATTTATTTGATGGAAGACTAATTTGGTTCATTTTATTAATTTAATAACAACAATAAAAAGTATTTTTATTTTTTTAAATTTAGTTTTTAATTGGAAATGAGAATAAATTTCATTTTTTAATATATGTTGCTGAATTACTGCCATTTCATGAAACAATGGTTTGGGTATTTATTTATTTAATAAGTTGATGATTGATTATAATAAGCACAATTGAAAGAAATATTCTAAAATATTTTGAGTAGCAAAAAGAAAAAGAAAGTATTATGCTAAAACAATGAAACACTTTCCAAAATTACATTTCAATATCACTTATTAATGCACTGAGAAGTACATTTTTTTTAGATCTGTACAATTTCTTAATTTTTATATAAATAACATATATACAATTATGGTTTTATTGCAAATAAATAATGTACATTTCAAGAAAACAATTAAAAATATTGATTAAGATCAGAATGAGAACTGATCAGATATAGAACACATTTTTTTTTTTTTTTTTTGCATAGCATAAACAAATAGTATTGTAATATTAGTCACTGGTTTCACATCTTCAGTTTGAAAATTTACAAACAAAATAAAAATATAAAGTAAAACATTAATATTAAATTACAATACAGGGTACCCATGTAAACAGAACTTTGTTCAGGCATGCAGACACACAAATGTATACAAGCACACTTCTCTAACACACAAATCAACAGATCTTAAAACTGTTTTTAATGAATTTCATACTAATAATAATAATAATTATTATATCATCAACATCCTTAATTAAATAAAAAGATATTTCAACTAAAACCTGCATGCAAAATGTACTTGGCAACAGGAACATAAATATTAAAACACATGAAATTAACAAAATTCAGAAAACCAACATTAGTGTGGTTTTTTTGCAACAGTTTATGAACTAGATATTAGTTTCTCAGCACTTTTTTTGAATACTTTTCACTTCTGTATTAACTTTTTTGTTGTTGTTGATATAATGACTAACATTTTCTGTTGATATAGTTGATTTGACAAAACTGAGAATGCTCACAGTTCATGTAACATTATAAACTGATCAACACATTTGATTAACACATCGTATTAATTACACAAACAATTCACTTAGTTTAAAAACAAAATGTATCATTATCAGTAAGATAGTTTATGTTGAAAATTAACACAGCTGAAAATATGAACTTTTTTTATGATGATTATTGTTTACTTAGTGAACAGTTTTTATTGTTAGCATTATTTATTAATGTGAAATGTTGATGAAATTCTGTGGCCATGTAAAGATTTTTCATTGGTTAATTTAAATGGTTTGGTTTTTGTATTGCGACTTACTGTTAGCTCTTTTTTGCTTTCTTTAACAAATAATAATAATACAAAATATAAAAATTTTAAAGTTCTTTTATACAGGATTTTTTACTTTTTATTTTTTATTTTTTTAAACGTTTCTTTTGCAAAAACAAAGAGAGAAGTTGGAATGGTGATAACACAGTAGTCAGTTTATAAGACAATCACTCGTCACATCTGGGTGTAACTCGAAGTTGGGCTCTGCTTAGAACCGTTCAGTGATGATTTTGAGTTATTTCTGGAGTCTCCAGCAGGTGACGTGGGGCTGGGTTTTGACTCGCTGCTAGGTGAGGTTGGGCTCCTGAAGTCTGGTTTAGGAGCCACACTCAGACGTTTAGGAATTGGAGGAGGTGTGCTGGAGGCCTGCCCAGTTGACACGTGTAAAGTTTTTGACAACATTTTGACTGCAGGGTGTGGAGGAATGTCTGGGCGGGGCGACACTCGTGGTGGGAGCGGGGGGGTGTCGTTTGCAACTGGTTCCCTGTTTGCTGCTCTTTCCTGGTCTCCGTGGCTGTTTTCTTCAACAGCAGAGAGAGATTTCTGTAATCAGATAACAGCAACATGTAGCATACCAACCAATCACTTTCATTGAAAGGAATTAACATGAGAGTAGCAAACTCTAGAGAAAAAGAAAAGCCAAGAAAGACGATTGAGCAAAAGATAAAACGTAAAAGATTCAGAATTTGGATTTAAACCATTTTTAAGCATGTTCTGAATGTAAGTGTCACTGAAATCTCTATTTAAAATGAGTTATGGTGATAATTTCAGTTATTTGAAGTACACAGAAACTGTTAACACACAAACAAGTCAGTCTTACTCTGTGTTGTCGTGATGAGAAGGCTGGGTCAGTGTGAGAAAACATCACTGATGGAACTGGAAAAAAAGCCACATAAATATTTAAAACATTAAGATTTAGAAAATTAAACTTCAGTTATTTTTGAAAACTGAAATTTTATTCTTGCAGACTTTAATACCTAAAATGTTTTTTTGTTGTTGTTTTTTTAATTTGTATTTATTTATTTATTTATTTATTTTTATTTATTGCATTGTACTGGCTTATTAAATATAATTTAAAAAAATGTAATATAAATCTGAAAAAAATTTAATGTTAAAAAATTAAATCAGCATCATAATAAATGTAAGTGTCATATTTACTTTTAAGTTTTGGTAACAGTTTGTTAATCTGCTATAAATGTATAATTAACATACAATAATGCAATGCACTAGATGTATCTAAACTACCATCTAATGACAAGTATATTTGAGACATTCTGTGAACCACCACATGGAAAAGTACATAATGTCCGAAAGGTTAAAAATCTCACTCAAGTTTTCTGTTTAACATCATTTTCTTTCAGAAAACCACAACTACAAGGCCACAATGGGCTTTAGAATATTACAAACTTTTTAAATACAAAATCTTTCCTTAGTTTTCATTCTTTATTTTATATTTTAAATATATTAAGTGTTGGTGCAGAAAACAGGAACTCCAGGTATCTTGGAACATGTATTAACATGCCAGACTGTTAAAATGTAGAAAATTGTTTTATATATATATATATATATATATATTTATTCACTTATAAATCTTTCTGATACAAACTGCCTTACTTTATACAAAGAACTGCCAGTATGATGAGCTAAATGTACAATTATTAGAGGAATGATTCTGATTTTATTTATTAATTTTTTCAGTTTCATAATTACAATCTTCAAAACACTTGTCAGAATGGCTTCTCATGTGGTTGGTCACTCATGTTACTCCAAACAGTTTTTAAGTTGAAAAATTATGAACATTCAAAACTGAAAATTTTCCTATATGCCACTACCAAATAAGTAAAATAGTGAGGCTGGAATCACAGGCAAAATAATAGAAATAATAATACAAATGTTTTGTTCACAGAACACATTGAGTATGTTCACCCATAGTTTCTGAGATACATTCAGTGAATATTCTGTGAATAAAAGCAATCTTATCAACATTTATTGATATATTTATTTATTTTTATTTATTTTGCATTCCACAATTCCAGAATACCAAATAATTTTAGTGTGGTAGGCTATTTTTGTAACAATTTTCCAATGAAATAAACTTTCAATTATTTATATATTTTTTGTTTAATATGTAAATAATTATAATCATCACACTAACATATGCATAGCATTTCTACTGCTTAAAACCACTAAGTACAAATATTAATCAGTTAACAAAACAAACTAAACAAAAACAAGAAAAAAACAAAACAATCCCATAACACCTCTTAATCATCACCAGAAGTTTAGAATATACAGTCAGTATTCTGTTAATGTTTAACAAGTTTTAAAAAACCAACACCATAACCAACAGTTTATAACATGCACATTCCAGCCATACAGAGATCTGGTTATACTGAAATGTTATGTCTAATAAAGTCAATAATTCTCCACAACATTAAACAGCGCATGCTAAAAACAATAAAATAGCACACACGAAACAGATATTAATAATAATAAATTCCAAAAATGAATATCAATCATTATAATAATAATAATAATACAGAATAAAAAAAAAAAAAAATAATAAAAAAAAATTTGTGTAATTTTTATTTTATTTTTTTAAAGATTTATTTTATCTGATTTAGTTTACAGGCAAAAAGATTTCTTCTTGATCTATAAATAATGATATTTGTGAAGCAGAAGCAAAGTAAGTCGCTGTGCACAAGACTGAAGCATGCCAGGGTTAGACTGAGAGTTCTCCTATGTAAGATATGTTCATCTCAACTTCTCACACCTTTCACCAAATTCACCTCCTCTGCAACTTTTTTTTTTTAAAGTTCTTACAAATCAATTAAAAAAAGAAGATCAGAAAAAAGGCTTCGTACAACTGTTTCATCAAATATATATAAAAAATGTTCACATTAACAGACATAGAGTCTCATTTCAAACATTTCTAACATAGGCTGCTCAGTCTATCAAACAGCAAACAAAACTGAAAAATGAAAAAGAAGCAGAAAGCTAAAACGAAGCCAAGGAGTTAAGCAGTGGTGATGTCAGTGCTGCTGTACCTGCTTCGCTGTACCGAGGAGGTAGTGGTGGTGGGCTGGCCTTTGATTGGTTAGTATCTGAAACAAGTGTAACCACTGACCCATGTTTGAAAGACTCCAACACCAGTTTCTACACTCTACCAGAAACTACAGTAACATTGTCACCACTAAACTAGCTTGTAATTATCTTGTAATGAACTCTGATTTTTTTTATGTTATAGAAAACATTATATTGTGATATACGTCATTTAAATTATTTATAATGTTTGTTTTTAAATGTTTATGGAATCAGATGGTATTCTGAAACAGAATAAATTATTTTATCTGTTACTCCCCAAAAAATCTTAATTACTGTGTAATGCAGTCTGTTCTTAGCATCTCTTTATATTTTGTTATTGTTATGATGATAATTATTTTATAACCTTTATTACATTCATTTTCTTCTGTCATAACAAAAATATAAAGTCATAAAATAAATTTTGTAAAATGACTGTGAAAATAATGTTAAGCTGGTATTGTAGCAATTTGGGGCTGGCATTTAGATATTAAACTGTAAAAGAAACTGCACCCATTAAACCTTTGTTAAAAAAAGAAGGAACAGAAACAGTAACTGAAAACAGTCAAATTTCATTATCTCTGTGAATAATTTTGTCAAAGTTATATTTGTTTTGTTTTTTCTGTTAGGCTAGGTAAAATATAAGCAGTTGGATTTTTTTTTTCTGTAATAAAGTTAAGTACAAAGGAGTAGATTTCAAAAATGAATATTTAAAAATGATTTTAACTCAGTTCTATAAAATATGTAGACAGAATATAATACAATATTTATTTATTTATTTATGGTAAATTTTAAAAGATTTCAAAACTTTTTCACTGCAGACCTCTCTCTCATTTTAGCTCTTTCTCAGTTCATTCATCTTTTCTTCTTTCTCCTCTCTTTGTTCCTTTAATTAAACTATTATTTCTTTCTTTTAATACTGATGCAAAATCAATTTTGGACATACTAGAATAAACTGGTCTCAATATATTTATCTTTAAAAAAAAAAAACTACACTATACACACGTTGATGGATATGTACCTAGGAAGGTATCTGGGTGTTTGAGTAGGTTGAATGAAGGGAGAGAGCCAGGTAGGCAGGACAGTTAGCAGACAGGAGTGTAGGTGTTTTCTTTGAGAAATTACTCGAGAGACAATGAAGTTTTGACTGTGTAAAGAGAACTTACAGACTGGGTTCTGCTTGCTTGTTGGAGCTAAGTGTCGGAACAAGAGAACAGCAGTGTATACAAACATCAGTGAACACACACTTTATTTAAGTGTTTTAATGTACATCTTTAGCAGCAGGAACAAATGGCTTAAATTCTACTGATATATTCTAATCTGTTTTCAAGCAACTGTTTTATAAATTCTTCAAGACCAGTCTTTTGTGATAATAAAGTAAAACAGTGATGTGAGAAGCCTGCAAAGAAGTCCTTCCTGTCACTTATTTAATGTATTGTATTCTTGATATAAAAATATTAATAGGACAAGTTTTATTTAAACAAATAACATAAGCTAGAAAAGAGTACTCAGATGAGCTGTACTAAAACTCACAGACTGGATCGGATACTCAGTAATACAATCACTTGCAAAAATAACACTCGAGACAATTTGTTCATAACACCAAAGATAAGTGAAAAGGAAAGCAATGTATAATAAGAGAACACTATTTTTAAAACTAAGTAGTCTTTATATGTGGAAATATAGTCATTATTAAATTTTGAGGTAAATTTTGGTTTATTTGACTGTAGTGTTTAGAAAATAAATTGTTCCTTATTTAGCATTATTAAATTCATTATATTTATAATACAGTAAGTTGACTCAAATTTAATTATTTTGTTTCTGTTAAAGGGAAATATTACATTTGGACATACGGTTGATTCCTAATATGACTATATCCCAAACTGGCTATTTCTCTGAATGATTCTGGATATCATCTGCATGATGAAAACAAGCATGACACTTATTTTATACATAACTAGTACAAGAACTGGTTGTGTATCCATAAATCTCCATTATCTTTAAACTTTTCTTTAACTGTGTTACTCAAAAAGAAAGTGTGAAACAGCTTAGGACTGCCTATAGCAGATATTCAGCAAGTGAAAATAAAGCATTCAGAAGCTGTAGCTTTATTTTTATTATTCAAATGTATCGTGCATGCTGAGTTTGTGTATTCAAGGGATACAGAGAGGTAAAGAAAAAGAAAACAAGAGACAGAGAGACAGAGAAAGTGAAAAAGGAATTGTGAAAGCAGAAGAGAAAACTGAGAAATATACACAGTTTTAAAGGATGTTTCTTTGTTCAGTTTTGTTTTTCAGCAGCAATGTTTTGTATGTTCAGGCGAGAAAGTACAACATGACAATCCTACAATACAGACTAAAGAACTGAAAAAACAATGCATTGTGGGATAAGCAGCACCAAAAGCAACAAGACCTTGTATAACATCTTTTATAACATTGTTTGGTGATCTATTAATTACTGTTAATATTACATAGTAATTACAAATCACATTATCTGATAATTATTTCTTATGATAAATAATAATGTTGTAATTTATTATTATTTTTTTTAAATTTGGCAGATGGGGTTGTTGTATTTTTTTAAAATTTTACAAATGTCAGCCACAATGCTTTTATTTCATTAATAACAAAATTTATGTTTGAGTAAATCTACTCTGTTCATTTCTGAAAATACAGATATACAAAGAATTCTACTAATAACTGGACTGCTAAAGACTTTAAATCATTTCTTTTTCCTTTCTGCACAATTGATGACAACCAAATCCTAACTTTGTATCAGTATATTTTCTCCTTTTTATAACCTGAATATGATTTTCTTTCATAATTAATTAAATGAATTATAAGACAGCAATCCAAAAATATAAAAACTTTTATCCTTAAACACAGGTATTTAGGAATACCTTAGGAATACTTAAGCTAATTATTCACGTGCAAAATAGATCTCACAAATCTTGTTCTGTGTTAAATATTTTACCTGCTGACAAAGACCACCTGTAAATAAAAAGAGCATATTTCTGTATCATACCTGAACCTTTTCTCCTAGGCAGTGGAGGAGCCTGGCTGTTAGGAGCAGGACTCCTCACTGTGTCAGGAACTGATGTAAACCGGTGTAAAGCATGTGGATGCCTGCCAGCAGTATCAATGTGACTGCTGGACACAGAGCTTGACAAGCCTGAAACAAGATGCAAAAATAACAAAATGTTTAACTGTCTTTTTCTCTGTTCTTTACCTTTCTTTCCCTATATAAATAAAATATAAAACACTGGTAAACCTACTGCATCACTGTGTCCATCATTATACACAAATCCTGTTGTTACCTAATGAGCAAGATAAAAAACATCAGTGGTGGTGTTTTACTGCAGTAACAACATACTTTATGAAAGGAAGACAAATTCCAAAATATTTTTTTTGGTTTGTCACATATGAACTGTTCCCCTTTTTCAGTCTGCCTTATCAACATAAAACAAAAAAATCCCTGTGAGTCAACACAACAGACTGCATCATCAGAAAAACATCATAATTATTACAGGATATCATGGGAATCTATGTATGAAAGTATGTCATGTGTGTGTGTGTGTGTGTTTAGTAACAACTTGTATGTGACAGATTCTTACCTGTTGTCTTCACTGGCATCTGGTTTAGAGCAGTTTCACTGGCAGTAGAGGCTTGAGAGTTCCTTAAATCATTGTTCATCTGAAATAAATAGTTCATTTCTGTCATTTACATACATCTTTGTGTGTGTGCATGTGTGTATTGAACATTTGATTATTTATGAAGGGCTTTATGACAAACAGATTAACTGTGAAGTATAAATCACTACAACACCAAATATTAAAATCAACAATTCACATTCAGTCTAGCCTCCTGTTTATCTGACTCAAAATAAATCAAGTTTTACAATAATCTTTTAAGAAAAGTACAGAAAAGTGAACTTTTCTCATGAAATGAAAAATAGATACTTTCAAATTTGTTTTGAAATATTGTGTGTGTGTGTGTGTGAAATGTGAGATACACATTTTAAAGCACAGTAAAAACAAACAACTACAGAAAGACAGTTAAACATAAATAAAAACATTTGACAGAAACAGAAGACAGGTGGCACAGTACACAGAATCACAGAAAGTGCTGACAGAAAAACAGACAAACTGATACAGATAAGACTGATATATTTTTAACTGGATGTTTTCAAAGCTGCTCAGTATACATTCAGAATTAAGGGATCAGACATTTCTAAATGGATTTTAAAAAAGTTGTCAACAAGGAAATTAGTTTTAAATAAACTTGCACTCTTCTTTTTAAACAGTATTTAGTCTAAACGACATCTGTATATACAGAATATGTATGTGGGTGGGGGGACTGTGTACACACTAACACAGTATTTATCTGTATATTAACATAGACAAACACTGTTTTTGATGCCAACTGTTAAACATAAACAAACAAATAAATATTATAATTTAAAAATTCCTAAAAAAATAATAAACAGCTACAAAATGCCAACAAATACAAACCATTTTATGAAAAAATTAAAAAGAAGACTAATAACACAAGTTTTAAAAGTTTTACAACAATCATTAAAAAATGCCAAACAATACAACTTTTAAACACAAACCACAGCTGTTAAACACAGCAAAACAAAGCAGGTAACTCAGTGAAGAGGTGAAACAGTCTCTTTCAGCAATAATTAATCAGCATTTCAGTTTGTAAATTAAACTTTAAGCAAATTATTTATTAAGGTGTGGATGCTAATGAAAAAATGTATTTTACTGTGTTTTAATAAATGTATTTGAGGTAAATATTTTATAATTTTGTTTTCCAAGAGCTAGAAAGTATTTCTTGTCAAATTACAAAATACTTGTAGCTAAACATTTGTAACTGGTCTACTTAATTATGTCTACAAATATTTTTTATATATATATATATTTAAAAAAATTATTTATTTATTTATTTATTTATTTTATTAATATTTACATCTTTCAATTTATTTTTTACAATTTTGTATTTTCTAATTATTTATATTCTAATTAATAAAGGCGTACTTTCAATTTTCATTACCTGTTACAAATGGTGAAAATATCTGTAACTGTTTAACAGTTTTCTTAAGCAAAATTTAGATTTATTTTAGAAAACGCTTCACGTGTGACTAAATACTGTGAAACTGCCTGACATCTTCCAGTGTTAACCTGGTCTCAGACAACACCACAAACCTGCACCAGCATCTCCGCAGAAACTACGCCTGAAAAGGGACGGGAGGGAATAGGAGGGGCAGAGTGTCTTGTGTAAGGAACAGACCAGTGGGTGCCAGTTCTCTGTTTCTCGGGGGGAGGTGGAGCAATGTCAGGGTCCTAGTGAAAGCAGCAGAAGAAAAAGAAGATATTGCAGCATGAAGAGAAAGCAGAATTAGTATATGTTAGTTATTCAGATAAAGCTCCAAACCATTAATTACCGTTTGTCTGTTGAAGAGTTGTGCTTTTTGTTTTAATGAGTAAACTGTTAAAAATATAAACATGTGTATGCATGTGTGTGTACATATACATATGTATGTGTGTGTGTGTGTGTGTGTGTGTGTCAGAGGTGTTTCTTTCCAATGTATCATTTGTTTCTTTTTAACCCCTAGAGAACCATATATATATCCCTTTTAATTTGAATTTTCTTAGTTAAGATCTAATAAAAATTAAACTTTACAAATATATTTACAGATCATAATTATTTTATTTAATTACTTATTTTCTTATAGTGAATTATGTTGAAAATAATAAAAACTGTAACAAGCAAATCCAAATATCATAATTCTTTTCAGTTAGCAAACATTTCTTTAAATCAATTTTAGCTGAAAGGTTTATTTTTGACAAAACACTCTAGAAAATTCCCTTTCTATACATTACATGAACACATAAAAAAAAAGTTTTTCCTGATTGAAGCATGTTAATAATTACTTACATACCAACATTCTCTTTGTTTTATTTGTAAAGAGGAAAATACCAGTAAGACTTAATAAAAAGTGAAATTAAAGACAATTATTAGATAACAAAGTCTATTTTATATAATAAAAATGTGTAAGAGTTGATTAAACAGGTTAAACTGCTGAAACAGTAAGAGTGGGTTAAGAGGATGTTGTCACAGCCATTTAAAAAAACAAAAACACAATTATTGATATCACATGTTGTTTTTAAAAAATATGCTAAAAAAAAAATATATATATATATATATAATAATAATAATAATAACAGCATATGATCCTGAATATAATTTAAAAATCGATAAAAGCAAGGTTACTTACATCTGGATCAGTGTAGACGTTTTCATCGTCCTGGTACATTGCATCAGTAGAAACCACAGAAGATCGACTGCTACTACAACAAAACAACACCTCACAGAAAACTTCACAGTTACGTTTTCTTCACTATTTTAATTATTATTTTAATTGTATTATTTAGAATATAATTACTTTTGTCCATTAAAGTGTTTCACTCCTTAATGTTAAAGCACTGAATGGAGATAACAGTGTTAGCTGATGATGTAGATAATAAAACAATGTTTAGAGTGCAATGTCATTTATATGTGTACTAGATATACTTATCAACAACTCTATGTATTGTACAGTTTAAAACATTAAGTTGTGCTGTTGTTAATTATTATTATTTACTAATTATTATTTAATCCCCAGTGAGATAAATCACATAAAAAAAACCCACACCAAAACTCTCAATTATTCATTTTTTAAATTACTGTTTATATATAAACACAATCACATGATGAAAAGTACAATTTAATCACAGTTTGAGAAGATAAGTTTTATATTTTGTTTTACAAACCTCCCCCCACTGGAATGCTGGGAAGTGCTGCCAGGTGTGGCTGGTCGGGGCGGAGTTCCAAACGCTGAACTACGTAACAGGTGAGTGTCCCTGGGGGAGCCCTGAAACACACACACACTATTACTAAATTCTGTCAGTGTGAACTTATTTTCACAAAACAAAATACAGATTAATGTTCAGAGTAAGGTTTAGAAAATAATATTCAACTGATGACAACCACATAAAAGCATATACAAGGAGAAACCACACATAAAAGCATATACAAGGAGAAACCACAGACAAAACATAAAAAGAGCAGAAGAAAAGGGAGGGGGAAGGGTAAGAAAAAGAGACAGAGAGATGATATGTTTCTTTCTCACCATACGATTTGCTTCCTGCTTCATCTTCTTGAAGAGGTCGACTAAACTTTTGTGAAGTGGCTGCAGATCATCAGTGGCGAGTTGTCCATGAATCTCTAAGCCTTGCTCTAACAGTCGAATCTGTCAACAAAAACACAAATATCTATAATCAGCAGAATAGACGTCCATGAATCTCTAAGCCTTGCTCTAACAGTCGAATCTGTCAACAAAAACACAAATATCTATAATCAGCAGAATAGATGTCCATGAATCTCTAAGCCTTGATCTAACAGTCGAATCTGTCAACACAAACACAAATCTGTATAATCAACAGAACAGACATCTCATATCTAGTCAAAAGTCTCAAAGAATCTTTGAATCACACACACACAAACACACTTACCTGCTGCATGACTTGATCTTGAAATTAAATTCGGAAACTCTGTCTATTTCTTCAGGATGATTTTCTCGAAACTCTTTACAGAAAAATGCCTAAGAACAAAAAACAAAGTAGTGACATTTCTTGAATATCATTTTCTTATGTTACAAAATTTAAAGGCATGAATTAAAATTAAAATAAATGAATTAACACAAACATAAATATTCACCATTTCTGATACTAAAGGTTTTACATGACCTATCTATACGAGAATTTAACTAGCCTACCTCCTGATACTTTGGTGAAGTGTCTACATGAGAATTTAACTAGCTCACCTCCTGGTACTTTGGTGAAGTGTCTATGTGAGAATTTAACTAGCTCACCTCCTGGTACTTTGGTGAAGTGTCTATGTGAGAATTTAACTAGCTCACCTCCTGGTACTTTGGTGAAGTGTCTATACGAGAATTTAACTAGCTCACCTCCTGGTACTTTGGTGAAGTGTCTATACAAGAATTGAACTAGCCTACCTCCTGGTACTTTGGTGAAGTGTCTATACGAGAATTTAACTAGCTCACCTCCTGGTACTTTGGTATGCCTCCATTGACTGCTGCACTGATGACTCCCTGCAGTCTCATTTCCATCTGTTTGAAGAAGATGCTCTGGTGCTGCTTGCAGTGTTTGACCAGATGCTGCAGTTCCGAGTTGACAGTGCGCATGTTGTCAATGGCGGTGGAGATGGGGCTGAGGTGCAGCACCTGCGTGTCAATGATTTCGTACCATCGCAGGATTCCTGGAAGTTTGTACGTAGTTCTCATGATGGTTCTTTCCAGCCACAGAGTCTGTGTAAGGATGAATCAAGTAAGAATTTAAAATCAAAACTGGATTTAAAATAAATAAATAGATACTTCTAAACAACATAGGTTTCAAACAGAGAAACTAAACAAGGAATACAACACCAAATGAAACAATAAACCTTGAACAACAGTTTAACTGAAACCTCTGTGAAAAATTAACATCAACAACAATAATACCAGTTAGGCCAGAAGAATATTTTTTTTATAATATTTTAATAATTTTCAGCTAATGTAAGAACTGCCACAAAACTTGAATTTGTATTCTCATGGCCTAACAAGAACATGAAAATAACACAAACACAAATAACAAGAACGATAATTCTTTTTTCAACATCTTTAGCTACCTTCAGTGTAGGTGCAATGTGAGCAGATTTCTTTTTATTAGGCTGAAACAACAACCACATTATTGTATCAAGCAAGTTAATGTTTGTCTCTAAAACTTTAAAACAAAAATAAATTTAAAAAATAATTAATTAATAAAAATTATAACAGTAATAATAAAAATTTAAAGAAAAACACTTTTATAAACTGTCTAAATGTCACAAATCTTTGTCCTTGAATCAAAAATATTCTGAGTACAATAAACTTTGTTGAAAATTATGATATCAAAAAAACAATTTTGTCAGAACAGATATTGTGAGAAGTAAATACATATTAATGTTTTGCATACAGATCAACAAAATGTCTGAAACTTGTTTTAATACCTTAAAATCATTGTTTTTGTCTTTCTCTCCCTGGTGGTAAGGTCTGTCAAACTGGAAGATCTCCACCTCATTGTACTCGTAGAAATCCTTGATCTCTGCAGGAACATCGAGGTCAAGAAACTCCAGTCTAGGGCTGGGCACAGGCTTCACACTGCACAGCTGAATGTCTTAGTCAGTTAAAGAAATGATTCTTATTCTCTGATATACTTTTCTCTTGTTTAAGTTTGGAAAGAATATACTTCATATGCAACTAAAAATTATAATACACACATATGTATGCAGAAACATTATTTGTTCCTCCATCATATTCATTCCATTTTTGACCTTTACTACACCAAATCTTAATGTCTAAACAAGAGGTTTTCAAATTGTGGTACACGTACTCTTGGGGTTTGCAAGTAGTCACGAAGAAGTATGAGAGCAAAATTAATTTCATATATTTTAACCTTGCATTATAATTTACCTAATAAAAGTACTGGGCATATTTCATTCACATATTAAAAGAATTCAGTTAGAAAGGAGTTTGAAAATCTCTGGTCTAAACAAACCTAATCTGTACATGTTAATGCTGTTAACACTAAACTGAACACGTTAAACCTTTGATAAAATCAGATCCTTTGAGAAGTAAATCAAACACAACGTGTTAGAAAAGATACACTGAGCATCGCCTTCCTTAATACTGTTTTCAACTGGTTTGTTGCCGAGGATGGTTGCAGAGGGGTACTCCTGGAGCAGGTTTTGTTTCATTGCATCGAGCTTCATACACTCATCACCTCGATATATGAAAGCCTTATTCTGAAAAACACGCATTAAACATACATTAATTTATTTTCATTAATTCCAAACGATGTCGCTGTTGCTCATTTCTAAATCAAAACATTTTTTTTTTACCAATTTCACTGTTTTAATATTTTAATTATTGCTTTTATTGTACTGTATTAGTACAAGGAAGTTTTATTATAATGGGAACTGTAAAATGAAACATACATAAATAAATCACTCACTCTAATGAAAGGAGGGAAAGACTTTCCATAGTAGACAACTCTGAAGTACGAAGGTTTCTGCCTGTGTGTCAGACTGTTCAGTATGTTTGTGAAGAATTTTGCTTCTCTTTGCTGTTTTGAAAAACAAATCAATATATAATTAATTAACTTAAAATCTATTAATAAATATACAATTTAAAATTAAATAATTATATTAATAATTAAACAGATCGCAAGATGTGCAAAATTACAATTAAAAATATTTTAAAAATTTATATAAAGTTTGAAATTTGTATCTAATCTCCTTTGTTATTGACAAATATTAAGTGTTAGCTTTATCAAATAGGGAGGATATGACATTGGTTATATATAGCCTACAAGACTGTGCTAGAATAAATGATTTGAGAGAAAGAGGAAAGGAAAAGGATATAGAGAAAGCAAAGGAAAAATAATCTAATGTATACAATAGATATTACATTTTGGTACTGACATTTCAGTCTTCTGACAATAACTTCTAAATTTCATCATAACAGGACAAAAACAAGCTAACTATAATGCACTGACACTAGTACAGACTGAATCCTAAACATGTTTTGTCAGTTAAATTTATAACAATTTGCAAAATGGGTCAATTTTTTCATCCCTAAATTGATGCACCAATTTATTCACTTGGAAGACAAACCCATAACGACCCCATTTTAATGGAAACTGAATGAGTTTTGAAGATAAATTGTTCTGCTTTGACCAGATAGGACTAACTGTGTGTGCCAGTACCACAGGCAGCCAGTGAAAACATGACAATTAACAGACTAATTTCATGTAAGAAAATTACCCTGTAAATGTCACTTGGTATGTCACCTTTTAAAATCATATACAACAACACTGGAATGATTTGTATAGAATATTACACTGTGGTTTTTACAGATCTCTCTCTCTCTCTCTCTCTCTCTCTCTCTGTGTGTGTGTGTGTGTGTGTGTGTATATATATATATATATATATATATAATGGTATAGTTAGATAAATGATGGGTGGAAGGATGAATGGAGAAATGCATAACTTGGATGATGTGATGCACTGACTGTTGATGTGTTGAATGATAAAGAAGAATTATCTGTGTATATGAAACTGTATATAGAAATCATCGAATAGCTTCACAGATAAACACCTGATAGGTACCAAAATATTTATTTAGTAAATTTGGGACTGGAAGTGATCTGGATACTTTGATTTCCAGATTTTCTGGATCAAGGCTTAATATATACTTAAAATATAAAATAAGCAATGAAAAATAAGGAATCAAATTGTATTTAGCAGATAAAGCTGGAAATTTGGTAATTCCAGAAATCTGGAATAATGGTCTGGTACTTGTGTATGTAAAAAAACAAAACAATATGACTTACAAGAATCTCACTGAGTTTCTGGTAGTAAAACTTTTTCTCATACTCTTTAGCTAACTCTTTACACAGAGGTATTCCGTATTCCCAAGCCTGCAAAATAAACAAATTAATTAATGTTTAACTGATCTCAGCAGATGTTTTTCTTAGAACATCCCTCACCTAGCATTTGAATTAAAAAAAACAAATTGATACAAAATAACAACAGTTTCTATTTTAATTCCTTTAACTAACTAATTATTATTATTTTTATTTATTTAGTTTTAATTTTATAAGCACCTTGACCTGACAGTACATTAAGGCCTGAGACAAATCAGTTGTGGGACAGTGTTGTAAACTGGGAAAGGAGCAGCTAGTTCCCTGACTTGTTAGTATCACACAGAGACAGAAAACTCACACACCTTTCCAGCATCGAAGCATTCAATGACTCTGAGGTAGAGCTTCTCCTTTCTCTCCCACTGCTTCTCACTGCCGTAGCCAAAGTCGGCCGCCAGCTGCTCATCGTTCCACTGTAGTAGCTGCGCGTACAGTTGCAGCGTCAACCCAGCCTCCACGAAGTTGTTGGCGTCGTGGTGAAGCTGAAACAGTTTGTTGATGTAGCGGATGTAGAGCTCCTCCCTGTTGATGTTGTCCTTGTAGAAGTTCTGAAAAAAATGCATCACTTATTTTTATTTACATCAGATTTGTTCATTTGTGTGTCTGTATGCATCTCTGAGTGCTTGTGTACTTGTGTGACTTCACGTGTATAAATGTAGTCTCTGTGTGTGATCCAGGCACACATAAAATCAAAAAGAAAAAAGGATACTAATTAAACATAAAAATAATAAACAATAATAAAATAACAAATAGAAATAAATTTGAAGTAAACCATTTTTTTTTTACAAACCCCACCTTTTATAAGATTAACTGGTAATAATAGTAATGAATGAAACTGGGAATAAATATTAATAAAACAATAAAACAATGAATTTTTTTTTGAATAAATAAAAAACTACTTACAAGGATGTTGAATGTGCAGTGCATCTTCTTATCTTCATTGTCCTCACCTTCCACAACTTGTCTGAACAAACACAACAGTATTTTGAAATTAAACATAGACGTGGTTAAGCCAGTACTCTGTTATGATTTTTAATGTCAGAGGTTGAAACATTTTGAAAAGATGAAATGTAAAGTTTTGAACAACAGATAAATATAAAGAAAAAAAAGAAGCAAAGCAAAAAGCAAAAAAAAAATGGAAGACACAAAATACAATTATATGAGTAATAAAAGTAATTGTAATCGCAATAGCATCATATAATCATAATTTTTTTTTTTTTCAAACATTCTTCAAAAATGTTATGATGAGAAGAGGAAATGTATAAATATTCATAACATTTGGTAAAAATTAACCCAACATCTTGGGTCTAATTTTAAACATTTCATTTATTTTTTGAGTGGACAGATGTACAAAAGTAACAGATTTTTTTCTTTAAATTTAGACAGATGCTGTTAAGACATAGGCTTTTAATTTTTTGAAAAATATTTTTTTTTTTTTTTTTTCAGGGATAGTCTTTTTTTTTTTTTTTTTAAAAGAAAAAAAAAGTAAAGAATTAAACAATTATACATTGAAATCAAGATTAAAAATCAAAAGAATAAATCCAAATATTAGGTGGCCATTAATTATGTTTTTAATAAACAGAAAGATTCCAGTGAAACGATACACAGATGAATGAGGACTTTGTGTTTCTCCATGCAGAGACAGTTTCCTGCTAAGACAGAAGACCACACAGAAGGTGGGATCTCTGTCAGCAGGGGAGGAAGTTTACACCACAAACCATAACATTAGTGATCTTCTGACCTTAACTGTCACCATCTTCACAGTGCAAAGATTTAAGGCATTTAAAGAAAATAAACTTATTCTACCCTCAACAGAATTCACTGCATTAAAAAAAAAAACAGTCTAATTTTAATATTAAATCGAACCAATCTAATTTTATCTCAAATTTACAATATTTGTTTTTTAAAATATATATTTATTAACATCATGAAACTATTAACACTCATTTTCTTTAATAACACTTTTAAAAAGTTATATATTAATTTTATTTTATTAACTTAAAGAAAAGAATTTAGTAATAACTGAATATTTTGTTCCAGGTATAGGAGTGATCACTGTTGTTGCTGTAATAGTATACTAGTTGTATTTATTGAAGTAATGACAGCAGCAACAGTAGTAGCTGTAGCAATAATACTAGTGCTGTAAGTATAATAATAATAGCATTAGCAGTACTACTGTTTATCTATAAAAGTACAAATTATTATTGCTTATTTATTTATTTATTTATTTATTTAAATTACTGATAAATAAACACATCCAAATGAGTTATTTCATTTAAAATCATTAACAGAAATGTGTCTGCTTTGACCATCACATCTGTTGCCAGAGAATAACTGCTTCTTAGCTAGAATTGCTTCCATGTGTGAGCCTAAGTAAACCTGTCTTTTAAAGCAGGAAGTGAGTATCCATTATATCCAGCATGCAATCTGAGCAAAGCTCATTTTAGCACATGAAGATAGGATATAGAGAAGAAAAAAGTGAAGAACCAAAAAAAAAAAGGAAGATAAATTGAGTGCATCGTTATGAGCATGAAATCTGGTTCTAGCTCATAAGCAACAAAAACAAAACAAAATTATACTTGTAAATAAACAAGTGCAAGGAAATGGAATTATTTCAGTTTTTCTTTCTTCAGATTTTTATAAATTTTTAATGGGATTGATGAAACTGTTTAGGCGTGTGTAAAATTGATGTTAGCAGCAAGGAGGTAAAAAAAAGGGTGTTTTGTGTGTGTGTGTGTGTGTGTGTGTGTGTGTGGGTGTCTGTGTGTGTGTGGGTGTGTGTTGTGCAGTGTGTTTGTGAAGGAGTTTGGAGACTGAATGAAAGGCAGCAAATGAGTATGAAGAAACTGGAAAACAGGAAGTAAATGGAAAAAAAGAAAGAAAAATAGAGATGTATTTATATAGGCATTTTTACACTTATATTTTAATGTGTATACTTTTATGGATATGCATAATGTGGATACATAATTTTTTTTTTTTTTTGATTTCATTTTATTATATATATATATATATATATATATATATAAATATATAAATGATTTAAATAATAATTATCTAAAGCTGATATTTTAGCATATAAAGTGTTAATTAGTGTTAACAAGGAGCAGGTCACTCAGTAAGGAAGTATGTGTAAACACTGATGTATGTGTAAACACTGATGTACTTTTCTGCAGTTCAGTCCACATTTTACAACGTGCAGATGGCCATATAAAATAAGTAGAAATAAAAGATGCATAAAGCAGCATTCACTTCCTTCTTGCTGCCAAGTTAATGGGGACCTTGTTTTCTTCATTTCTTTGTAACTGATATTGTTAATCTGCAACTTTGACATTCTCACACTGTTTCAAAGTTTAATTTCAAATAAAAATTAAAATAAAGAACAGTAGTAATAAAATTAAATAAATAAATAAATAAATAAATAAATAAATAAATAATTTATTTTTTTTCTTTCTTTTTTTTTTTTTTTTTTTTTTAAATTTCTAATCTGGAACAGAAAAACAATTAATCAAATGTAGGTAATCACCTAGCCACCAATTATTTCTTAATAAAACTAATGAAATAACAAAGACAAATTAATTAAATTATTTAACTTTCTTACCTGTAGTCAAGGAGTTTATCCAGCAGACTTGTGACTGACATAACAAATCTCTTTCCATCTTCCCTCAGAGTTGGTTCCGACTGCACCTTGTCCAGCAATCTAGAGAAAAACTTCATTGTGAAAATTCAAACCACGACTAAAAGATCTGTATCTGAACTTAACACATCCACTTTTGTTACACAACAGTCATTTCTTAAAGTCTTCAATGACAAACTGTCAGAGCGAGGTTTGTGTGTATCATGTCATTCAGACTGAAGTAATACAGTGTTAGAAATGTCAATGAAAATAATAATACATTACATATTATTTATTAATGGCAATGGAACGTTGTTCTAAAATGTTATAGATAGTATGTTTTACTACAAACTGTCATACTATTTTGTTTTGTAAGCAGTTTTTCTATAAAGTTTAAATCAAGTCTTGAAATATATTGTTTGTAAATCTAACTTATTATATTTTTATGGACATTTGTTCTTTTCTTTCTTCTTTTTTCTTCTAAACATTTAATATAACAGATTTTTTTTTTTGAATCAATTATATTAATAATTTAGATATTTCTAAATGTTTTGAAAATAACTTTCCTGTTTTAAGTTTTTACAACATTTTAACAATTTTTTTTGTTTAAAGAAGAACTGTTCTTGTTTTTTCTTTAAAAAAAACATAAAAAAAAACTCTGAGAATTCACGCACATAAAAAGTATTGACTATTTCCTCTACTTAAATTTAAAAAGTCAATATTTCCTTTTCAAGCAACAGGACACTTATGGGAATCACTGCAGAATACAACTCTAAATGTCTTCTTTCTGATAACATCTTGAATTTTCTTAATGAAAATAAGATCAATGAAATGTTTTATTCATAAGATGTTTTCATTATAAACTTTGAAAAACAAACTGCTGTCTTTCTGAAGTTATTTCACAGAATTGAGAGAGTTAGAATTTCAACAAATTAAATGTTACATATTTCAGTTGCTTTTGTTTTTTTTGCCTATAAGAAAGGTCCACAGAAAATATCAGTCTACTTTTAACTGCAAAGTTTCACTCATAAACTTTGCCACCAAACTGCACAGTAATGATTATAATCCTTCAGTTCTCAGTGCTATAATCCACTGAGAACATCAAACACTTTTTTTCACAGAAATTATCCACAAGTATAACAAAACATCAGAATAACAGTAAACAGCTTTAGTCTCCCACAAACGAAATCCTCAAAATCTTTATAGCTTCAGTATTCCATATCAAAAGTAAATCTTCAAAAACAAAACATCTAAAACTACTATCTCCCACTTTTTAATTTTTCTGACATATTACTCTCTCCCTCTGCACACATTTTTTGTATATCACAGCAGCAGACTGCCACACCAGCCAGTAATTCAGTCTCAGTGGAGAGATAATTAGCACATGATAAGCTGTCATAGCCAACAGCAGTCCCTGCATGAAATGAGCTGTATCACAACGTCAGAGTGGCTGCAGTAGTCTTCTCACTTTTTTCAGCATACGGGAGCTCCGCCCGCCTGTCAGTGAGGGGGAGGGGAGGTGTGACAACCCTGCCCACACCAGCAGGCTTCCTGCTGGAGGGGTAATCTTACAACACAAACTGTGAGCACAAACATTTTGGCAAGATATATAAAAAAAAAGGGTTCAGGAGGAAATGGAGACTTGGTGTTTTTAGTTTTGATAAATAAATACTGCAGTGTTTTTGTTTGTCTGCCACAGACAATGGAAACATGTGAACTTTTAACAGTGAAAGAGTTTCTTGTTTTATTAATACAGCTGTAGAAATTTAATTCTGTTTTTTTTTTTTTTTTTTTTTTTTTATATGTTTTTGTTGGGAATCTTTTGAAGTATGTAATATTTTTATCACTTTTTAAAATTACATAATCATAACAAAATACTGTGCAAAAATATATATATAATTCAAATATTTTTCAAATTATCTTCTGCTTCACTGAGCTAAGGACATGAATACAAAAACCTGACTTTTAATCCTGAACATATTTTTCTTTTCATGGTACAAGTTATGCTGGCTATCAACCACTCATCAATAGCAGATATTTTCATTCATAAAGTTTTGTGTTCTATTTGACCTCAAAAATGCAGAAACAGCAAATAAAAATCTACTTGAATTATTTCAAAAGTCTGAAACAAAGATATCAGATTGCTAATGGTCCCAAACAGGAATATGACTTATGAGCTTTATTGATACTGTGAATGTTTGTGTGCTAGAAAATAAGTAAATGTTTAAAGAAAATGAAACAAACATGTTGTATGTTTATAGGTTTACACTGTTTATAATTATTATTTTTTTAAATTAAATATAATTTTCAAAAACGTCTCTCTAATGCACAGATGCAGAAATACTTCACACACACACACACACACAGTTTGTCTCAAATTTCTAGCCATTCTTTCTCTGCCCAATACAAGAAGTTAATTTTTCACAAGTCAACAGTGTGTGACTATTTCGCCTGTCACCAGTGTCTGTTATTTCCTACCACAGACGTTTAAACTATTCTCACTTCTGTTTTTCAATACCTCATCTCCACAGTAACAACATAAACACTAACTTAATTACCACAGCCATGATTGAAGAGGACAGTCTGGCCAGCAAAGTCCATCAGCTAGCTATCAAGACCACATGTCCACTCAGTGGTCAGTTTGGCTAATCATGGGAAAGTTGCCCTCCCTTCACATAAACCAAATATTTACAGTCTACTTGTCAAAAAAAATAAAATAATAAAGACTGAGAGAGAAAGAAAGAATCCCCCCAAATCAGCCAGTCTGAAGAAAAGGAGGAATGGACAGAAAGAAGATATGTAGTCTGTTACAGGGGAGACAGAGGCTGGGAGGGACATGGGTGGGACTATATTTCAGTTGGTCACCATGAACTGTGCAGAGATTTTCCAATCCCACAAAAGAGAATCATTGCTTCCTAAACACATTCTTTTTTTTTTTTTTTTTAAATATATTTGTATATTACTGTTTTATTGAAACTTGAAACTTATGTTTTCTTATTAATTGTATAAACAGTCAACAACTGCTTTATCTGAACATTTGAGTTCAAATTATTAGTAGTTTAGTTCAACAGAAGTTAGCACAGTGTAATCTAAATAGCATTGCAATATATACATATATTGCTCTCATTCAGTTTACATATATATGTATTTTGTTCTTTCTTTCCCACTACCCATATCCCATTTATTTATTTACCAGTATTCACTTTATCATAGTTTATTCATAAAACACACACACACACACACACACACACACACACACACACACACACACACACACACATCAAAACTGAGAATAATTAATCAAACTGTTTAAACTTTTTATCTTTTAACCATACAGTTATCACTTAAAATGTTTTGGTTCATTCAAACCTTTAGTCACTTAATTCCCATCAAAAGATAATCAAACAACAAAGAAGAGAAGAATGAGGAGAAACCTGATAAACTGCCCCACCCTAACACTGTGTATTACACTGTGTATTACCAGCTTGAAAACACCAGCCCTGTTGACAGACACCCAAAGGTTCCTCCTTTTTTCACATTATTTTCACAGAAAAATATTTTCTTTTCTCTTCCATCTGTATTTTTCAAAATTATTGCTGTCATGATATTCCCGTGTGATTTTAAAAGAACAAAATCTTTATTTTTTCACTATTAGCAGTAACTTCATACATTTTAAGTAAATAAATTTAAACTTAATACATAATCTTAAAATTAGACTCTTTCAAACTATTTTTTATTTTTTAAGAATTTTTTGTAATAAATTCCAGTAAGTTTCTTCACAAACTTTCTTCAACACTTAATACTCAAATACCTCAGGTGCTAACAGATGTACTATTTTTACCTACAATCTTTAGCCAATAAAATCTTCTCTTTAATGTTTATCTTTCACTACTTTTTATTATAGTGTCTTGAAATAAATTTCTCCAAAACTGCTTCCAATTTTTAATTTTGAAATTTAATGCAGTTTGTAACAGATATATTAGTAATTTTTTCCCAATGATTTTCACATTACAAAAATTTCTCATAAAACATAAAATTTTATTTTTCAGTAATGCTGTACACTCAGATATACTGTTTTCCATTTTCTAATCTTTATTATTCTAGTACATTTAAATAAATTTGTCCAAAGCCCTCATCACTAAATTTTATAACTCAGTATTCCAAGTGCTTGTAACAGGAAAAAGGTAATACATAACAAAGTATTGCCTCTTCTTTTCAGTTTTTGTTTCCTATACTTCAGCTGTTTATAACTAACAGAGAGTCTTCCCCCTCCTCTGTCCACACATTATTCTTCCTCTCTCCTGGTTCCTGTAACTCTACAACACCTCCCAATCCCCCCACTGGACTTTCTACACTGTAAAAACACGGAGAGATTAAGAAAAAGTGGAAAAGTTGAAGGGAAAAAAAAAAGTGAAGAAATCTTCACATGGTTTCTGTTAGTGTTGAAAAGTGAATTAATTCCTTACAGACCCTCTCAAGTAGCTGGAATGTTGTGGTTAATTTGGAGTTCTCTGAGTTTTCTAAAGACTCAGGTTTTTCAGTAATGAGATTATGATCATTATAGACAGGAAAAACAGGAAAATTTGTCCTGCATTAAATACCACAGCTTATTCATCTTTGATTTCAGAAAGATTTTGTAGATTGAAAAAATAATAATAATAAAATAAAATAAAATAACAGGTATAGATTACCATCAAAACCAACTGAACTCTGAGTTTTATCTCAAAAAGAAAATGAAATTCTTTTTTAGTAGTAGTATTTCATAAATATATTTTACTTTCAAGTTATTATTTTTTTTTGAATTTATGATGACCAATCATTGCCAGTAACATGAATGTTTTAAATATGTATTGAATTTATTTAAAATAATTTGTTTAATTTTTTAATTTTGTTTTATTACATTCATTGTTCTTCTTCTTATTATTATTACAAATTAGTAGAAGTATATTAATTGTGTTGTTGATGTTTTCGTTTGTTTTTGAGAGAGAGGTGGACCAATCTGGAGAAAAAAAACTCAATCAAAGGTAATGTCAATGCAGGCAGTGTGGCAAAAAAATAAATAAATAAATAAATAAATAAATAAATAAATAAATAAATAAATAAATAAATAAATAAAATAAATAAATAAATAACACACACTCCCAGTGTAACAAAATATTTTTCCTAGGCAAGTTGTACTGACAGCTGTTGTGGGGACATCTCTATAATAGCAGTTGATCTTTGAACAAATTTGTGCCTAACAAGCTTGGTGCTTCGCCTTGGACCTCAGATCAAAGCCTTGAACTGCCTCATTAGCCCTGGGAGAGAACTGGGCCAATTTCAGACAGGAAGGAGGATATTTTGAAATATGATGACAAACATCCTCATAACACACCCAAGGCTATAATGATGTGAAGATAAAAGTTTTCAGTGTCAGTTTTTGAAGATTGTACTAACAGGAAATGTACCTGTATTTAATGTAAACATGTACTGAAATACAATTCAAGTGAGGATGAAGTGTTGCTGATGCTGTAGATATTTGAGACTTTATACTGTTAGAAAGTTTTCCTTTTTCCCCCCACCATATTTTAAAAATAACAAATATATGTATTAGAATAATTTTAGCATAATATGAAACACATTTTATATTTGAGTTCCACTTCAAAAAGTGAACACACAAAATTAACAATATTTAATTTACTTCCATTCAGTTGAAAACATAGATACAATTATGAAAAATAAAAATAAAAAATTAAAAATAAAAAGTAATAAAATACCTAAACACAAGATTTACATGGTACTTATCAGTCTAAGTCATATGTGAAAATGTGATTACAATTAACAAACCCACATCGTGACAAGGTTTACATCACTTTCACTTATCACCCTATCCCACATATAAAGCAGCAACTACAATTAACAATAGTCAAAAATACCTCAGTTCAGCTTAAAACAAACCACTATTGTCTAAACTCTTCTTCTGGCCACATTTTTCATTCTTTATCAACACATCTACATTCCCTAGCCATCACTCTATCCACTTTCTATCAAAAACAAACACAGAATTGTTCCCATGTGCTTTAACCTGTTTATTTACAAAGGCTTTTTGTTTATTACTAAGCTGCACAGAAAACTGGAGAACAGTTTAAAGGAAACAGAAAAGAAAAACAAAACAGAGAAATCTGTATCGGCTGGACAAAGCTGATATTTTTACAGTTCTAATGATGAAGTCTGCTACAGATTTCTGTGACAATAACTGTCTGTGTACAGATTTGAAAATCACAGACTCACTGGTGCTGCAGTGTATGTCTCTGTAGAATGATGCTTTGTAGTGTGTGGGATCTTATCTCAGTGCTGGCTAATATCCAGAATGTAATACAGAAGTTTATCACTGCATAAACTTTCTTACTTTCAGTTCATCGAAAACTGGGGAGACAAACAGTTTCTGTTACCAACATTCATACATAAACCAGTATGTTACGTTTTAATAAAAACAGCTGAAAGAACTTTCAGTTACCAACATTCATACACTACATAAACCAGTTTGTCACCTTTTAATAAAAACAGCTGAAAGAAAAACCTTTCAGTTACCAACATTTATACATAAACCACTTTTAATAAAAACCAGTTTGTCACCATTTTAATAAAACCAGTTTGTCACCTTTTAATAAAAACAGCTGAAAAAACTTTCAGTTACCAACATTCATACACTACATAAACCAGTTTGTCACCTTTTAATAAAAACAGCTGAAAGAAAAAACTTTCAGTTACCAACATTTATACACTACATAAACCAGTTTGTCACCTTTTAATAAAAACAGCTTAGTCAAAAAACTTTCAGTTACCAACATTCATACACTACATAAACCAGTTTGTCACCTTTTAATAAAAACAGCTGAAAGAAAAACCTTTCAGTTACCAACAATCATACACTACATAAACCATTTTGTCACCTTTTAATAAAAACAGCTTAGTCAAAACACTTTCAGTTACCAACATTCATACACTACATAAACCAGTTTGTCACCTTTTAATAAAAACAGCTGAAAGAAAAACCTTTCAGTTACCAACATTCATACACTACATAAACCAGTTTGTCACCTTTTGATAAAAACAGCTGAAAGAAAAACCTTTCAGTTAAAACACTACATAAACCAGTTTGTCACCTTTTAATAAAAACAGCTGAAAGAAAAACCTTTCAGTTACCAACATTCATACACTACATAAACCAGTTTGTCACCTTTTAATAAAAACAGCTGAAAGAAAAACCTTTCAGTTACCTACATTCATACAATACATAAACCAGTTTGTCACCTTTTAATAAAAACAGCTGAAAGAAAAAACTTTCAGTTACCAACATTTATATTAACTAAAAAATATTCTATACTAAAAACCGTAATTAGCTCATTTGACTATCTTACTTACTTTATAAATACATAGACACATGCATGTTTTACTTACTTTATAAATACATAGACACATGCATGTTTTACTTACTTTATAAATACATAGACACATACATGTTTTACTTACTTTATAAATACATAGACACATGCATGTTTTACTTACTTTATAAAAACATAGACACATGCATGTTTTACTTACCACCTTCAAAATAAACTAACCAAAAATTATATAAGCTACTGAGCTTTAATTCTATTAACACTATATTTAACTCATCTATTATCAAACTAACTTAAGCTTCAGAGGTAAAATAAGGTTTCTAATTTGTTTTACTACATATGATTAGAAGGTCTGTCCAGAATAGGTTTTAGCATTTGGACCATTTGTGTGAATGACAAAAAAAAAAAAAATTATTTCATTTTTTTTTCTTTTTTCTTTTTTTTACCTTTTTTTAATTGTTTTTTTTAAGTTGTAAAGAAGAAAAAAAGAAAAAAGAGAAAATAAAATAAAATAAATAAATAAATAAAGCAAACAAAAGCAAACACAAAGAAGAGAAGCACAGCTCTGCAGTGAAGTGTGTGGTAACTCGTAGGTGATCAGGAGTGGTTATCTTGCCACAAACTGTGACATCATAAATGAAATGAGCTGTGACGACCAATGGGAAGCTATATAACTAATCAGATAACACTGATATCTCACAGACTGGAGATGTTAATTAGTGTACAAACAAGATAATTATCTTAACAGGAACATAATGAAGCTGGCAAGAAAGTCAGTCTCCACGTCACTGTCAGAAATCTGCAACAAAGAGAGGTACATGGTAGGCATACTTGTATATTTGTGATAGTAAAAAGAAGAGATTATGGTTCTGTGTCTGTTTGCTTCACCAGTTCTGTTGTCAAAGATATATAAATCAATCTCTCTCTCTCTCTCTCTCTCTCTCTCTCTCTCTCTCTCTCTCTCTCTCTCTCTCTCTCTCTCTCTCTCTCTCTCTCTCTCTCTCTCTCTCTCTCACACACACATATACTTTCTGTTATTTTATATAGATTGTCTACAACTAAGTAATCCACCTCCCATAAACACTCTGCTTTCTAACCAGCTGTTACACTTTTTCTCCCTGACAAGGACACTCAACTGTCCCTGGTTGTTAACTTAATCACTACTAACTAGTGTGAAAACAAAACAAAAACCTCCACAGACTGCTAAATGTTAGCAGTTCTTGCTTAATGGAGTCTGAACAGACACATACCTCTGTATGATGGTAAATAATAACTTCGGCAAAGAATGCATAAACAAATTCTTGAAATTGTTTTCAAATTAAGAAGATAAATAACTCTGAGATCTCTGTGTCAAAAAGCAGGAATCTGACAATAAACTTTAGTTTATTACCCAAAACAATTACAGTACAGCCTGTTTGAAGATCTGTAATTGTCATTATCCAATAAACTTTTACTCATTTGTCAATGATTCTGTCATGTAATTAAAAAAAGGAAATGAAAAATACCTGACATAAAAAAATATTACAAGTTAATAATAAGTTAAGCAAATTTTAAAAACATTCTGGTAATTAAATGATTTCTTGCCTTTTGAAAGAATATTCCTACTCTCAAAAAAACCTGATATGAATCCAAAATCGACCAATATTAAATTATCTTCTAATTATTTTTTTTTAAAGAAATTTAAATAATTAGGCAAGGACTGAGACTGATCTGACTAATATAAGTTAAATATGTTTAGAAAATGTTTATCAGGATAACAAACACTGACACAACCAATAAAAAAAAAATATTCATCATTGGCACAAATCGTTAAATAAATATTTGTTATTCTCTGATTTCAGTATTATAATTAATTAATACAATATTTAATTTGTTTTTGGTTTAAGTATAAGAGAAAAGCCTGCCACAAATAAAGTGAAGGTTCTGAGAAAATATGAGCACCCATGTTTTCCATTCTGATTGCTAAGCAATTTAGTGCTCACTTGAAATGTCCACAGTTGTAATAGAGACTGAAGACTCACTTGAAGTCTAAAGTAAATTCATCTGTGTTACATCTACAGAGAAGAATGGAAAGTGCTTGCCTTAAAGAAACCATCCATTTTATTTCATAAACAAACACTGAAGTAAACGCAGTCAGAACAGAAAATCTTTAACAGACGCTTGTTAAACTAATTCATGAAACAAGCTTATAAATCACAGTACAGGGGATAAAGGATAAATCAAATTATAATGTGCATTATTTTTGTGCATCTGACCGTATTACTTTTCAAAGAATTATTTGGAGATTATTATCATTACTATCAGCATCATTATCATCATTATTGTTATCATTATCATCATCATCATCATCATCATAATCATCATTATTAATATAATAATTATTATTAGTTTTAGTTCTTTTGACTGCCATTTTTTTTTCTCACAATCTCTAGAAAATGTTTCTTCATTTTAGATATCTTTTTAAACATTAGTAAGTATTTTCTCTCTCTCTCTAGTTAGCTGTGACCATTATGAATTTACTCAAAATGTCAGTTTTCTCTAAATAGTAGTCAGCTGTCTCTGTTAATTCATCTGTCAGTTTTAGGAAAAGTTTCCATGTTTTTGTAAGCTTTATTCAAATACAGTGTAAATATATTGTTATGATATATATGAAAGAGGACCCTTAAAGTTAATAAATTGCACTCAAAATGTTTCAATAAAATATTTTTTATACAAAAATGAAGCTCTGGAAGAATAAAATTAATAATGGATATAGGTAAAAATGGGTGCAGATGATAAATATATAAGAATATTGAGAAAATAAAACTGAGATGAATGAAACTACATGATATATCTAGATATTTTTTAGTTTGTTGTTATTTATGTTTTAATATTTTGATCAAATTAAAGCAAATTTATTTATGACTTACTTCACTTTTTGTCTTTAAAAAATTAAAAGGAAGAAGAAAAAGACTGGAAAAAGAAGAAGAGGAAAAGCCTCTAATTTAAAGAGTGCTATTTGAGCATCTTCAGTCCAAAGAATTAAACTTGCTATCTCTAAGACCTGGGCCTTCTGGAGATATCTGTGTAATTTATGAGACTGACCTTTTCAAAAAACACATTAATATTACACACTCTCTGAGGCAATCTCCTAATTGTTTTGGTGATAAAACACAGCAGTTTGATTGTTTCAAAAATAAAGTGTTAAATTTAATCAGTGAAAAACACCTGCTGGCAGGCATCCAGTTCTCTCTGTGTACCTTGCCAAACCAGTAACTCTGAATTAGATAAATCAGAATTATTTTTATTTGAAACTTTACCAAAAAGATCTGTAGTCAGCTGATCAAATACATTAAACTTACACTGCCTTTCATTTTAAAAATTTTGAGATGGAGAGGATATAAAGAAATTAAATATAAACAAGGAGTGCACAGAATAAAATTGAAGACAGAATGAGACAAAGAGATGCAGATAATTAATTAAAGAGAGAAACAGAATATGAAAGGTAAAAGAAGAATAGAAAAGTTAGAGAATGAAATAAAAAAGAAAGATAGAATGAAAAGTGAGAAAGAAGACAGCCAGAAGAAAGGAAAAAAAAAAAAGAAGACAGTAATAGAATGAAAGATGTGACAGAGAAAGAAATAAAGAGAGAAGCTTCCTGAAAAGTAAAAACAGAAATGAAACTAAAGGTCATAAAACAACTTTATCAGATGCAAAATGAACACAGCTGTCCTCAGAAATGTTTTCAGAATGAAGTCTGAAATTATTACAACTTTCAACTGGAACCAGCAACAAGGAGCTGGTGAGTGCTGATTACACATCATTAGACTAAATTACATGTAATCACTGAAGAACTCTTCAGTTGTTTGACCGTAAGCAGAGAAGTTCTCAGTTCATGACCAAAGAAAAGACAACAAGAAGCAAACATTTACACAGACTCACTTAAATAGAACATAAAAGACAAATTGTGTGCCTAAGTTATAATAATAATAATAATAATAATAATAGTAATAATAATAATAATAATGGTAATAATATCGATTTCTCAATTTATTCAACACATATTCTACTCATCCAAAAAACATGATTAAATAATTATTTTCCAAAAACACACACACACATACAATTTTTTTTTTTAAATTATTGACACATATACATATTATAATAAGTAATTATATAATAAAATTAAAAATCAACTTTATATAAAAAAAAAAAAAAAAAAAAAGTAATAATAATTTAAAATAATTAAAAATAAATCTTGACAATTTACCTTTTCTTCGGTCCAGTGATCAAATACTTCTTCATTGAAATTCTTAACAATCTTTCATTACTTAACCACAAACAACTGAATTAAAACTTAGAACTCAATGAAACGACACATTCCCTAATTCCCCTTCTGCACATTCCTAACATCCGAAAGAGAAATTTTAAAATATAGGCTCACTTCTACAGCAACTGACTGTTCTTCTCCTTTTATTTTTAATCTCAGTTAAAAAAAGAAAGTTTGCTGGAAATTCAGTGGCTACTGGCTACTTCAGTGATGTGGTGGTCTACGTTTGGCACAGCATCAAACAGCCAGTTTAACACACTGCCAGCAGCAGGACTGAGTTACATCAACAGATTCTTCAGTATTGATCATTACAAAAATACAGCAGGCAGCATTAGCAAGCTTAAAGAGAAGGGGGGAAGTGAGTAAATAGAAAGAATGAAAAGAGAAAGAAAGGAGGTGAATAAGAGAAAAGGAAGAAAATAATTTATTTAATTATTATTGTTACTGTTACATAATTATATATTTTTTTAATTTTTTTCTTTGTTTTTAGAAATTACAGTAAACTACATAAAATTATTTTGGAAACAATGATTAACTGTTATTATTATTTTCTTTTTTCAAACCAGTTCCTCTGATGTACACATACACACACACACATACATACACACACACACATACATACATACACACACATACATACATACACACACACACATACATACATACACACATACATACATACACACACACATACATACATACCTACACATACATACATATACACACAACCAAAGTGACAGCAACTGATTTTAATATTAATCTTGTTTCTCTAATTAATCTAACTTCTATGGGTTTTTTTTTTTTGAGAAACTCCCATAAATCATATTAATCAAGAACAGATCTGTTTATAACTTGAATGTCATTAATGTTTTTATTGACCAGGCAATTTACAAAACCAGAAATAACATATGCTTATACAATGTTTCCTCTTCAGTGTGTGAATGATTAAAGTAGAAAATACTGTAATGCCCAGTCACTTAATGGAGTCACATTCAGTGTGAATTATATACCTGGAATATGCTTCATACAGCTGAGATAAAACAGCTGACTGATGAACAAAGGTTTCCAGGATCAATCCTACTTAAAGTTAGTGCAACATAACTTGTAACTAAAATGCCCTAAAATATTCTTTTTTATTTTTAAGAAAAGTATGTTTTAAAAAAGATGCATTGATGCTTTCTGATTGAGTATGGACCATGAAAGGGTTGATTCAGGTTTTCTTTTTAAAATACAAACACATATTTTATTTCTAACTCAGAACTGTTCATTTAGAGTGTGTAAACAGTCTGTTTGGTTCAGTTATAAAGCTACATCTGCTTCTCACTGAGGTGAATTATTAGTCCATTACTGGAAGACATTTTTTTTACAACTACATGCCAAACTACAAAATTAGTTCTTTTAAAAAGTCTTCTTTGAAAATGTTTTGTGTGAAAAGAACCTGGAAAATCTATATTAATCAGCTATTAAGATACTTATTAAAGCATTTATTATCATATTACATGAGTATGGAGAGATAAATAATCCAAACAAAGTAAAAAAGAAACAGAGTCAAGATGTAAATATGAAAACCTGACATACATAAAATAATTATCTGTAATATTATAATTAATTGAAAATAATTCCTGAAAAACAACATAAAATATACATTTATCAAATCTTTTATAATGACTGTAATCAAATGCCACATATTATTCATTATACAGCAGGCCTTTCTTTATATTTGGTGAATTAAGTAAAAATAATAAAAAAAAAAAATATAGTAAACTTTTTAGAAAATTTAATGGGAAATAAAACCAAATCAAATTTCACATATGCTACATTTTGAATTAAATTAAATTAATTTATTTCCCTCATTGTTCATATATACATATAGGTATGTATATAATTCTGTGATATGTATTTATGTGTGTCTGTGTGTACATGTATTTAAATGTGTGAGTGGGTATGTACACACACACACACACACACAATCACTGTCAATGTACATGGTTGTTTACAAGTGTGTACCTGTATTTGTGTGTGTGTGTGTGTGTGTATGTGTGTGTGTGTACATACATATATATGTCACTGTCAGTGTACATGGTTTGTGTTTGTATTTGTGTGTGTGTGTGTACCTGTATATATATGTTGTGTGTACATGGTTGTGTGTGTGTGCATACATACATATATATATCACTGTCAGTGTACATGGTTGTGTTTACATGGTTGTGTTTATTTGTGTGTGTGTGTGTGTACCTGTGTGTGTTGTGTGTATGTGTACTGTCAGTGTACATACATATATATGTCACTGTCATTTGTGTGTGTGTGTACATGGTTGTGTTTACAAGTGTGTACCTGTATTTGTGTGTGTGTACATACATATATATGTCACTGTCAGTGCACATGGTTGTGTTTACAAGTGTGTACCAGTATTTGTGTGTGTGTGTGTGTGTGTACATGGTTGTGTTTACAAGTGTGTACCTGTATGTGTGTGTGTGTACATACATATATATGTCACTGTCAGTGTACATGGTTGTGTTTACAAGTGTGTACCTGTATTTGTGTGTGTGTGTGTGTGTGTGTGTGTGTACATGGTTGTGTTTATGGTTGTGTTTACAAGTGTGTGTACCTGTATTGTGTGTGTGTGTGTGTGTACATGTATGTGTGTGTGTGTACATACATATATATGTCACTGTCAGTGTACATGGTTGTGTTTACAAGTGTGTACCTGTATTTGTGTGTGTGTGTGTGTGTGTGTGTGTACATGGTTGTGTTTACAAGTGTGTGTACCTGTATTTGTGTGTGTGTGTGCATGTGTGTGTGTGTGTGTACATACATATATATGTCACTGTCAGTGTACATGGTTGTGTTTACAAGTGTGTACCTGTATGTGTGTGTGTGTGTGTGTGTGTATAGTACATATATGTGTTACTGTCAGTGTACATGGTTGTGTTTACAAGTGTGTACCTGTATTTTGTGTGTGTGTGTGTACATACATATATGTGTTACTGTCAGTGTACATGGTTGTGTTTACAAGTGTGTACCTGTATTTGTGTGTGTGTGTGTGTGTGTGTATACATATATGTGTTACTGTCAGTGTACATGGTTGTGTTTACAAGTGTGTACCTGTATTTGTGTGTGTGTGTGTGTGTGTGTACATACATATATGTGTTACTGTGATTGTGTTTACATGATTGTGTTTGTGTGTGTGTGTACCTGTATTTGTGTGTGTGTGTGTGTGTGTACATACATATATGTGTTACTGTCAGTGTACATGGTTGTGTTTACAAGTGTGTACCTGTATTTGTGTGTGTGTTTGTGTGTGTGTGTGTGTGTTTGTGTATGTGTACCTGTATTTGTGTGTGTGTGTACCTGTTTTTGTGTGTGTGTGTGTGTGTGTGTACATGATTGTGTTTACAAGCACACACTCACTGGTGATGTACAGCTCTAGTAACATAAGTAAACCACAATCTACAAGGTGATCTCTTCACGTAAAAGTTAATCTCCTAGAAAATAATCCCTCAGCCATGAACAATAATTGAAAGTGTTAGCACATGTTACAGATGTTAGCATGTTACACGGCTGATTAGACAGGTATCAGTAGCTTTCTCTCTCATCGCGTCACTCAGTGAGGAGACAATTAACTGTATCACAGTGGAGGGCACCATTAACACCAATCTGCCCATTTACTGCCTACCCACGTGTTTTTTAGATTTTAATAATCTAATACATCATCAAAGTTCTATCCATCACAGTGATGTTACAACCCTTATTCTGACATTCTGTATCTGTATCCTAAAAACACAGAATCTCACTCTGACACACAGATAAGACCTGTCAAGAAGCTTTTACTTCAAAATACTGGAAACATCCATCATATTTTACTGGACTGAATAAAAATTCGTTAACTTTCTAGTTATAGGTAATTGCATCATTCTGTTTAAATAAGGTTAAAACCAGAACACTCATGTTTGTATTCATGCACACACACACACACACACACACACATCATTATACATACTCTGTGTATAAAATAAAATACTTACATAGACTGGAAAAGTTCTTTATATTCATAATCTCCATGGTTGTTGGTTATCAGAATATCCAGCTTTTCTATCAACTCATTATCTACCTGTAAACAATGATGTTTAATCATCATTAACAGATTTATTATTAGATCATTTAAAAAATTAAAAAATAAATAAGTTACATGATTCATAGAATTACAAAGTAACAAATGGCAGGTTTGTCTTGTCATATTCAACGTGATTTAATTGCTGCATTCATAAGGATGTCAATTCTTGAGAAAAACAGACATATAACAAAATCCCCTTAATATGATTTGTTGACAAACTATTTATTTGTCAACAAATCTGTATGTAGTGAGATTCTATTTGTGGCAATCCATGTCACAGAAGTTGTGTGGTAGTTAGAATGGTTTCTGTACAATCAGAACTTGGCAATGTTGATGTACATTGTAGCTTTATAGTAAGAAACAGCCCATATTGTGGTGAATTTGAACCACTTCTGTATAATAAGATCTTGGCAATAGCAATCTATGAGACAATTTTATTTTTTTAAATTAAAACAATTTGTTGTATGTGAGTGAAGTGGGTCTGTGAAGAGCTGAACTACTCACCACAGTGAAGTTGCCGTGCTGCTGCTGATGACACAGCATCATGTCAAAGAAGATGGGCAGCGTTGCCTTGCGCAGGTCTCGCTCAGGTATCAGTGTCACCTCCAGGAACGGACCAATCATTGACGGAATGAAATGTTTCTTGTGATCACCTGAAAGTTTTTCATATGTAAAATTACTTACACACGTTTGCATGCACAATATGTGAGTGTGTATTAGTGATCAAGTGTACAGGTGTGTAACTTGTGCAGGAGCACTAAAACAGACTGACAGGTAAACACACAATTATACACAACATACACCAGCTAAACATTTGTTTGTTTTAATAGCAGAGATATCATTTTATTTCAAAAATAAATTCTTACCAAGATCATTCCACAAAGTTTCAATCTGGAGGCCAATCAACACTCTCATGTCTTGATAGCTGAAACAGAATTCATAACAAAATACACTGATAAATATTCACAGTGCTGTAAACACATACTGATGCAAACCTGCACACACATCATTAGCAGTAACTAATGTATTGGAATACACTCAGTAAAATATACAGATACACATGTATACACACATACATATATACAAATACCTTTTCAACCATATATACACATTCACATTGATAATACCTGCTTTAGACACATTCATACATCTCCATGAATACATACAAACTGCAAATGCAAACATACACACACATTTGTACACTAACACATTAACACATGCACATGTATTCATCACACACACACACACACACACACCCAGACAATACACACAAGCATGTATGTGCACACACACACACACCCACACGTATGTGAACACAGGTTTATCTGTACTGACCGGATCTTTGATGCTGTCTCGCTTAGCCTCGGAATAGTACTCCAGCTGTAAACATGGCTGAGTCACAAAAGCAACAGCCAGGTCGAAATAGTTACTCCACAACTAGAATTAAACAACACACAGTTCATGATTAACACAGAGATAGGTGTAATCAATGTGGTACATTAACAATACATTCACAAAATAGGAAAATAACGTATAAAAAGAAATAATTTATCATTACACATTAAAAAAAATAAACATATTAAAAGTTACTTTTAGGTATAATAAAATTTGCTTGAAAATAAAAAAGCATGATTTTTTTACTTTAATTTCTGTTGTTATATTCATCTAAATTCTATTTATTAAGTTTCTGGTTTATACACATACATGCATGCATACACACACACCTGTTCATCAAAGTTATTCCCAGTGAGAAAGCTGTTTGTCAAAGACTGAGCAATGTACTGAATGGCTGTCAAGATTATGCTACAAAAAAACAGTTACATTAAAAAATAACTTTTTTATATATTTATTTACAATCTGACTAATTTATATAAACTTACATTCTTTTCTTATTCTCCCATAATTTTCATTCATCCTAAATTATTTATCATTCTCCCATAATCCTTTATTAATCTCCCTCAATCCTTCAAAATTAATCCTTTATTACTCTCCTCTGATAATTATTCATGACTTTTCTACTAAAGTAAAAATGGCTTATTTTGTTTGACACTTGTTTTAAACATTTATAATAATATGATTCCTACTAACTGATCCAACACTATTTTTTCTTTATTATTTTCCAACAATTCATTATTTTTTTCTATATTTATTAATTCTGTCTGTTAATGCAGAGTACAGTGCTATTGTTACTACCCTGTTGTAAAAGAAGGAATGATTAGAACATCAACTCACTGATTGGACACCAGTCTCATTGTGGTCCAATCCATTGGAAACGCATCATGTTTGATCATGTCACGAAACACAAGCAGAATGCGTATCAAAAAATCCTAAAATAAATAAATTTTTAATAATAAATGTGGGATTAACGTTATTAACATGATTACATTAGGAAAAATGTTTATGTGGAAGATACCTAGAAAGAAATAATCGAAAATTAAAACAGAGCAAATTAATTTATTTATTTCAGTGTAAATGTTGTTGAAGACTGATCAAAATAAAAATAGACAGATACGTTTGTTAATTTGTGTGCATGTGAATGTTATATGAAAATGCATGTGCATGTTTGTACAGAAATGTAAGCTTGTGTGGATGGTGTAATTAGGGTTTAATAAGTGCTCATAACTAACCTTCAGTGGTCTGTCTTTGGGATAGCTGTCTATCAGCTCACTGTAATGTCTGTCTGCCATCATTCTCAGCATTTCCATCAGACAGGAAGTCAGCATTCCCTGATATTTCAATCAAACATTATATGAATACAACTAGACTGCTGTGTGAAAACTCTTCAGTCAGTTATAAACATAAGTTGATCATAACAGATGGACAATGACAAATTTTGTATTTTGAAATCCACATACCATTTGAAACATTTAATGAATACTTTAATTTACAGTCATCAGTGTTATTTGTCACAGAGGACATTTTGTATTTTGTAATATGTGGGTAATAATAAGATGAAATAACTTACAGCAACTTGTAATATGTGGGTAACTATGATAATAATAAGAAGATGAAATAACTTACACCAACTTGTAATATGTGGGTAACTATGATAATAATAAGAAGATGAAATAACTTACAGCAACTTGTAATATGTGGGTAATAATAAGAAGATGAAATAACTTACACCAACTTCTCCCTTTTGTTTGTCATCCAAGACAAGCAGAGTCTGAGTGGTGATGTCAAACATGGCCATGATTATCTCTGTCAGATCTTCATTGATGTCACTCTTCTGTGTTAGAAAGATAAAACGTAACATACATACACAACACACAAACACACACACACTTATCTCTGTCAGATCTTCATTGATGTCACTCTTCTGTGTTAGAAAAAAAAAAAAATAAACACACAATGTATATAAATATCTTTCAGATCTTCATTGATGTCATCTTCTGTGTTTAAAACTATTTATACAAACACATACACACACAAACACCTAAAAATAAACACACAATGTATATAAATATTTATACACGCATCACTTTACTATTTATTCCAGATTGTTTGTGAATAAAAAATGAGTTTTTACCGTTTTGAGTTCTGCATACACATCAAGTATGTCTCCGAATGTGTCAACTGCCACATAAAGTGCTTTCTTCGTGATCATGCACTTCTTTATCATAGACAGACACACCTGCAGAAGACTCCTACGACAGTCTGCATGAAACAGTTGAGATCATCAGAGATGTGGTGGAAGTTAAAACAAAGAATGAAATAACGAAACAGAAAGGAAGGGATTTAAAAGAGAAGAAGAAAGATAATTTGTAATTTCAGAGAAATAAAAACAAAATGCAAAACAAAATTAAACAATAAAGAATAAAGTATATTCATTTAAATATTGGATTTAACAAAGTTTAGGATGATTAAAAACAAAATCAGAGAAAGAAGGAATATTTGTTTAATGTTATTGTAGCTTATTAATAAAAACTTTGTAATATGATATGACAGTCATGGTATGATTATTTATATAAATGAGGAGAAACAAATTATTTTTACTTGAATCTTCCACTAGACAGTAAATTATGTATTTTCATACACTAGTCTGGTGGCTCTGGCTGGACTGAGATTGAACACAATGGGTACACTGAGGTGAAATAATTACCTGGATCTTTAAACAGTTCAGAGCTGACATTCTTCTGAGCCATTCTCATTCGAGCTTCGTGCAGACTCTGGTGGACATTCTTAGGCATGCTGTTACACAGCTTGATCATCAGACTGGTCAGTTTGGACTTGGGAATCAGCTGCAGCAGAGAGGGGAAGATCTTGTGCAGATTATCAAGCAGAATTACCTGAAATAATAACATCAATCAATTTAAAAAGGTAATATTAATGTAAAATAAATAAATCGATAACATAATTAAAATAACAAACCAATGCTAAATAAATAAACAAATTATAATATTCATAAAGTTATACATTTAATAATAAAAGCAATTTAAACTCAAAGTAACTGAGTTAGATCTGAACAAAAATAAGAAAAATGTGCAGATAACTTAAAATTAATGTGGCTAATTTAAATCTACATAATTTGAAATTTATTTATTTATCAAGTGTATCAAGACATTTCAAATCTATCTGATGTGCACCTGGAGATTATTTATATCAGAAGAATATGTTTTTACAGATTTCCAGCAGACATACTGTTCATTAATTTACCTGTGATTCTCTCACAGATTCCTCAGAGACACTCAGAATTTTACAAAAACCCTCAAAAACATTATCCAAATTCAAAGTTCCAGTCCAGTCCCTAGAAAAATAAAAAAAACACAAACATAAATACCAGCAAAAATACTTGACAAAATATTGTGTGTAATAAATACAAAATTCTAAGTTATAAAAGTTTAATAAATTTGAATTTGTAACATAGTTCAGCAAACCTAAGTACATTATAATTAACAATTATTTAAATAATAATGTTATTAATAAAACAAAATTAACCCTACCCTTGATACAGCAGGCATGATTTTACTGTGAATTTGAAGATATCGTCAAGTACCTAAAACAAAAAATAAAACCGTCAACAATAAAAATGGGTATTTATTATAATTTCAAATCTGTATAATAAACAGATATATTATTCTATTTCAAAACATGAATAAATGAAAAAAACATTCAGCATAGATATTAATACCAAAAATATTAAATCATCTGTTCTTTGTGAAATAGTGAATGCATAATATCTGGAATATACTTTATCAGAAAACTGAAGTAATTTCATACTCGTAATGGAGGAATATCTACCAACATACTTTGGATATGTTGCTCTTAAATTAACACATGGAAATCTAAATGATTATTTTTTTTAAAAACAACAACTTATAACAGTCTGTACTGGCCTCCTCTCTTTTGTCAAGTTATTGTCACATATTATTTTAACACAGGTTGTTATCAAGTAACAATGAAAATATTTATTTGAAAGAACATATTTCAGCTATTTATTTCAACTTTAAAGGAAAGAAAACAAGCAGAATAACTGTACTAATACACCTCACTTCACTGTCTACTCACTTTGTAGACCTGCTCAATTTTAAACTTGTTATTCTCATCTTCAAGTTTGGCAGCTTTCTCGGTTTTGTACAACAGACAGTACATCAGTTCTCTGTAACGAATATCATAGTTTATACATGTTTTTGAGTAAACAGGTGAATGATATAAATACAGGTTAATGCAGAAACACTGTTAAATGTATCAGAGCATCGTCTATACATACACCAACTATACACCACATACACATTTTTCACACTTATGTATTCACAACAATCACCATACTACTCATATATATTAAGCATTAGTTCACTTCTACAAAAAGTACACACACACATACGCACACAAAAAGTCTTCATTTATGTGTTTCCTATGAAATTGTACTAACATTGATTAATATATAATTAACGTAAGCTCACTATATAGTCATAAAAAAAACAAAAAACTAATCAAGTAGTAATGAAGTAAATATCCTAGATACATAAGTAGAAGAAGGTAGGAGTGTGAAGCTACTGTTAATAGAGAAATATGAGTGTACCTGTGTACAAGAGGGTAAGAAAAACCCTCCCTGTAAGCTTCCAGTACACACTCGAAGTTTTCAAACAAGTCTTCTTCCAACAGATTGAATATGTGAACCTGAATATAAACATTGATGTCACTTAAATTTACAGGGAATATTACTGATAAAACTTAAATGGACATGAAATGTGCTACATTCTCTTTTCTTTCTTAATTTGAATAAAAATAATAATAGTAAGAAAAAATAAACGACAGTTATAAAGATCATAACAATAGAAAGATGATGGTGTTGAACTGAGTTTTACAAGCAGTTCAACATTTCTCCATCCTTTGACATTTCATTAACATCTTAGTATTACTTTTGTGTTTTTCACAACATGACTATTCTTGCTAACATTTACTGCAACATAAAGTTAGTAATATCAAACAGTCTGATATGTTCTGAACAGATAGGCAACAGTACATGTTTACAAAACTACTAAATAATAATTTTATAACAGGTACAAACTGTCAGTAATTAAATTAAATACAAATTAACGGTAAAAAAAAGCTGTTAAACATGTTCTAAGGTCTCACCAAGGCATGAAAGACTTCAACAGCAAAAGGAACTCGAGTTCCATTCTGGTCAACGAACATGTTGAAGAGTGCATCCAAAAGATCTTCAAGATACTGGAAAGATTATTAAATAAATAAGTAAATAATAACAAAAACAATGCCATATATTTTATACCCAAAACAGAAGATTTTATAAGCACTGTAAGAAATTTATTTCAACTGAAATTATTGTCTCTCATACTAACTCTGATGATCTCTTGGCCTCTGAGGTTAATGAGGTTGTGAAGACATTTTTCTGCATTTTTGTGGGATGAGGTCCACTGCAGCACACCCAAGAGTTCAACTGCAAAGACAACAACAAATCTCAAACATCAGTATCAAAACAGACAACAACAAATCAGAAATCTCAAACATCAGTATCAAAACAGACAACCACAAATCTCAAACATCAGTACCAAAACAGACAACCACAAATCTCAAACATCAGTATCAAAACAGACAACAACAAATCAGAAATCTCAAACATCAGTATCAAAACAGACAAAACAAATCTCAAACATCATCAAAACAGACAACCACAAATCAAACATCAGTATCAAAACAGACAACCACAAATCTCAAACATCAGTATCAAAACAGACAACAACAAATCAGAAATCTCAAACATCAGTACCAAAACAGACAACCACAAATCTCAAACATCAGTACCAAAACAGACAACCACAAATCTCAAACATCAGTACCAAAATAGACAACCACACATCTCAAACATCAGTATCAAAACAGACAACCACAAATCAGAAATCTCAAACATCAGTATCAAAACAGACAACCACAAATCTCAAACATCAGTATCAAAACAGACAACCACAAATCTCAAACATCAGTATCAAAAAACAGACAACCACAAATCTCAAACATCAGTATCAAAACAGACAACCACAAATCTCAAACATCAGTATCAAAACAGACAACCACAAATCAGAAATCTCAAACATCAGTATCAAAACAGACAACCACAAATCAGAAATCTCAAACATCAGTATCAAAACAGACAACCACAAATCTCAAACATCAGTATCAAAACAGATCAATCTCAAACATATCAAAACAGACAACCACAAATCTCAAACATCAGTATCAAAACAGACAAACCACAAATCTCAAACATCAGTATCAAAACAGACAACCACAAATCAGAAATCTCAAACATCAGTATCAAAACAGACAACCACACATCTCAAACATCAGTATCAAAACAGACAACCACAAATCAGAAATCTCAAACATCAGTATCAAAACAGACAACCACAAATCAGAAATCTCAAACATCAGTATCAAAACAGACAACCACAAATCTCAAACATCAGTATCAAAACAGACAACCACAAATCTCAAACATCAGTACCAAAACAGACAACCACAAATCTCAAACATCAGTATCAAAACAGACAACCACAAATCTCAAACATCAGTATCAAAACAGACAACCACAAATCTCAAACATCAGTACCAAAACAGACAACCACAAATCAGAAATCTCAAACATCAGTATCAAAACAGACAACCACAAATCAGAAATCTCAAACATCAGTATCAAAACAGACAACCACAAATCTCAAACATCAGTATCAAAACAGACAACCACAAATCAGAAATCTCAAACATCAGTATCAAAACAGACAACCACAAATCTCAAACATCAGTATCAAAACAGACAACCACAAATCAGAAATCTCAAACATCAGTATCAAAACAGACAACCACAAATCTCAAACATCAGTATCAAAACAGACAACCACAAATCTCAAACATCAGTATCAAAACAGACAACCACAAATCTCAAACATCAGTATCAAAACAGACAACCACAAATCTCAAACATCAGTACCAAAACAGACAACCACAAATCAGAAATCTCAAACATCAGTATCAAAACAGACAACCACAAATCTCAAACATCAGTATCAAAACAGACAACCACAAATCTCAAACATCAGTATCAAAACAGACAACCACAAATCTCAAACATCAGTATCAAAACAGACAACCACAAATCTCAAACATCAGTATCAAAACAGACAACCACAAATCTCAAACATCAGTACCAAAACAGACAACCACAAATCTCAAACATCAGTATCAAAACAGACAACCACAAATCAGAAATCTCAAACATCAGTATCAAAACAGACAACCACAAATCTCAAACATCAGTATCAAAACAGACAACCACAAATCAGAAATCTCAAACATCAGTATCAAAACAGACAACCACAAATCTCAAACATCAGTATCAAAACAGACAACCACAAATCTCAAACATCAGTATCAAAACAGACAACCACAAATCAGAAATCTCAAACATCAGTATCAAAACAGACAACCACAAATCTCAAACATCAGTATCAAAACAGACAACCACAAATCTCAAACATCAGTATCAAAACAGACAAACCACAAATCTCAAACATCAGTATCAAAACAGACAACCACAAATCTCAAACATCAGTATCAAAACAGACAACCACAAATCAGAAATCTCAAACATCAGTATCAAAACAGACAACCACACATCTCAAACATCAGTATCAAAACAGACAACCACAAATCAGAAATCTCAAACATCAGTATCAAAACAGACAACCACAAATCTCAAACATCAGTACCAAAACAGACAACCACAAATCTCAAACATCAGTATCAAAACAGACAACCACAAATCTCAAACATCAGTATCAAAACAGACAACCACAAATCTCAAACATCAGTATCAAAACAGACAACCACAAATCTCAAACATCAGTACCAAAACAGACAACCACAAATCTCAAACATCAGTATCAAAACAGACAACCACAAATCTCAAACATCAGTACCAAAACAGACAACCACAAATCAGAAATCTCAAACATCAGTATCAAAACAGACAACCACAAATCAGAAATCTCAAACATCAGTATCAAAACAGACAACCACAAATCTCAAACATCAGCATCAAAACAGACAACCACAAATCAGAAATCTCAAACATCAGTATCAAAACAGACAACCACAAATCTCAAACATCAGTATCAAAACAGACAACCACAAATCAGAAATCTCAAACATCAGTATCAAAACAGACAACCACAAATCTCAAACATCAGTATCAAAAACAGACAACCACAAATCTCAAACATCAGTATCAAAACAGACAACCACAAATCTCAAACATCAGTATCAAAACAGACAACCACAAATCTCAAACAAACAAAACAGACAACCACAAATCAGAAATCTCAAACATCAGTATCAAAACAGACAACCACAAATCTCAAACATCAGTATCAAAACAGACAACCACAAATCTCAAACATCAGTATCAAAACAGACAACCACAAATCTCAAACATCAGTATCAAAACAGACAACCACAAATCAGAAATCTCAAACATCAGTATCAAAACAGACAACCACAAATCTCAAACATCAGTATCAAAACAGACAACCACAAATCAGAAATCTCAAACATCAGTATCAAAACAGACAACCACAAATCTCAAACATCAGTATCAAAACAGACAACCACAAATCTCAAACATCAGTATCAAAACAGACAACCACAAATCAGAAATCTCAAACATCAGTATCAAAACAGACAACCACAAATCTCAAACATCAGTATCAAAACAGACAACCACAAATCAGACATCTCAAACATCAGTATCAAAACAGACAACCACACATCTCAAACATCAGTATCAAAACAGACAACCACAAATCAGAAATCTCAAACATCAGTATCAAAACAGACAACCACAAATCTCAAACATCAGTATCAAAACAGACAACCACAAATCAGAAATCTCAAACATCAGTATCAAAACAGACAACCACAAATCTCAAACATCAGTATCAAAACAGACAACCACAAATCAGAAATCTCAAACATCAGTATCAAAACAGACAACCACACATCTCAAACATCAGTATCAAAACAGACAACCACAAATCAGAAATCTCAAACATCAGTATCAAAACAGACAACCACAAATCTCAAACATCAGTATCAAAACAGACAACCACAAATCTCAAACATCAGTATCAAAACAGACAACCACAAATCAGAAATCTCAAACATCAGTATCAAAACAGACAACCACAAATCTCAAACATCAGTATCAAAACAGACAACCACAAATCAGAAATCTCAAACATCAGTATCAAAACAGACAACCACAAATCAGAAATCTCAAATATCAGTATCAAAACAGACAACCACACATCTCAAACATCAGTACCAAAACAGACAACCACAAATCTCAAACATCAGTATCAAAACAGACAACCACAAATCAGAAATCTCAAACATCAGTATCAAAACAGACAACCACAAATCAGAAATCTCAAACATCAGTATCAAAACAACTACAACTTGAAAACAAAATCAACAAAGAAATGTCAATCTACAAAATATAAAATAATAATAAATATTTTTGAAATTTTAAAAATCAGAATAAATAAATAACTTTAAAAAAATAATAAGTAAATAGAATAATAATTAAATGCATTAGTCTACAAACAAACCACATGCCAATACCATACTGATTACATATCACACACATTCAATGATGAAGAACTATGTGTATTGCAGATATTCACTAACATATTAGAACACACACACACACACACACACACACAGACACACAGACAAACAGCTGGTTGATTATTTCTGTATCACACATCCACGTTCAACTGACTGAACACAACTACACACATACCCTTCTGAGCAAACTTGGTTGAACAGAGGAATGTAGAGATTGTGATGTACTCTTTAGGAGATCTCTGGAACGGAATGGAGCTAGGCAGATGTGGAATCATTGCAGTATCATTGTAGTCGTCCTGGAATGCAGGGAGGTGTGTGTAGTCCTTCAGTTTGTGGTAGTCGTCACACTGCAAAAACATTCAAACACAGTTACACACATGCACAACAAAACTAAAAAAACAACAAAAAAACCCCAAGTTATTCCATAAATCAAAAAAACAAAGTCATGTTAAACATCGAAAATTACAAGTATATATCACTCCACATAAGCTTGTGTGTAATCACCACACAATTTTGTTTATTCACGAAGTGATTCACAGGAAAAGGAAAAAGGCCAATTATTCTTTGTGACTGAAAGTTTATTGTCATATTTTATTACATCTAACACTGTGATATAAATAAAATATCTGCTTTAAACCATACAGTATGTATTAGGCTATGTGTTCATATTCATCACAAAAACATTTTATACAAAACAAACATTTAAATTTAAATTTGATTTTAAAGAAGACAATTCATAAATACCTTTACACATATATTATCAATTTCTTAAATAATTTTTTTTAAAGATTATTATATGATAAAAGATATGCCTTGTAAAAAATATAAAATTTTAAATCTGAAATCTGGTTGTTTCCTTCATTAAAAAGTAAAGTCTGTCTTGAAAATTTAAAATACAATTTCAAAATATTAAGATTGAAAATGTCATACTTTTAATTAAAAACAAATTGTGTGTACCTTGTAAAGACAAAAACTTAAAATTCACTTAAAATCTTGCAACAGAAAAGATGTTTAACATCAGAAGATAAATAAAAGAAATGAGTTTCTAATGTAAAATGTACAGAATTGAAAATATCTAAAAAAAACGTTTACCTTGTACAGACACAAAGTGTATGTCCCGTCAGGCTGGGTGACGTTGTTGTTGTGAGTGACGTTGATGAAGGAAAATCCATACAACTTTTTCTCACTTTTGTCACGTGCTGAAAAATAAAAAATAAAATATTTTAAATTATTTATATGAATTTTAAAATAAAGAAAAGATGAAATGTTTATTTAATTATACACTCAATGCATCTTTAATTTTTGGATGGATATAAGAACCATTCAGATAAATGTAAATTTTATCTCAAATCAAAAATGATTTTAGACACACAGTTAGACTTTTAAATGAAAATAAAACTTTATTAAGGAAAGAAAAAAAAAAAAGAGTAAGAACCAAAAAATAACATTACTTGAACAGTGGCTAAATTCCAGCCTGACATGTGCTCCCATGAATTTATCTATTGGAATGGAGAGCTGAAAACAACATGAAATGAAAACACTGAGTAAGCAGTTCTCCTGTAGCTGCATTTATCATTTTATCAAAACCTTCATACCATTAAAAATGTATTTAATATATTTTTATTATTATTATTATTATATCTTTCAATCAGCAACTGGTTTTTATTGGAAAGTACTCTTTCTACCAGTAGTTAAATTTAATTATATTCAAGGATAAAACCAACTTCTTCATCAAGAGAGATTATATTTACCTTGATGATTTCATTCCACTTTGGGTTGTTGTTGTGGTAGTACACGACAGAATGGTAGTGTGTAGACAGTGGTTCACCACACCAGCCTGAGATGCAAACCTGTACAAATTACACCTCGTTGTATTACTACAGTTCTAACTAATGCTTCACCACTTTATTGAGAAAAGTGTGTGTGTTCAGGTCTTGTCTGAATTTGTTGTTTTAGTTACTTAATAATAAAATATTAAGTTGAAATATAAACTCCTGTTTTCACAGGAATCTACGAACATTAGGAATTAATTAACCAAAATTAGTTTGCTGAAATTTACAATTTTTTTATGAATAATTACAACTTTTACAGGAATTTAACTGAATTTCAACAACCTTTTTTAATAATATGAACAGATTTCAACAATGGTTTTTGCACAATGATTTTACTGTTACATTGTAGGGACTTTGTGGTATGCACACATGTAAAGCTCACAGCACAGCTTTGATAAATCGGCTGTGGGGACAAGCCAGTGGGGTGAAAAACTGAGCAGTAAAGAAGCTGAACCTGTAACTAATACTCAACAATTATCTTGATATTAGGGCAACTGGCTGCAATAAGAAACATTCAAACCCAAACAGCCATACTGAAATAAATTATGAGGCCATGATGCAAAAGTTCCCTCTATAACACAACATAAGAGAAGAAAAACCTCTACAAACTTAGAAACAATACGTGAAACTCACAGGAATTTCTTTGTTTTCACTATCAAACACTGTCATTTTGATCTCAATGTTTTTTGCTGCCTTTTTACTGCCTCTGTCAAATTCTCCATTACAGAGAGTGATGTATAGGTCATTCCTGATCTCACCTGAAATTTATTTCAGACAAATATTAAATTCCAGATTTTCTAATCACATTCCAGTGGTAATTAATTTAATACATTAGTTGTGCCAGTCAACTGAAAAAACCAAGAGAGACCATAAATTCAAAAATAACTTCTAAATCCAGTAACTCAGTATTAGAAATCTTTAATCCAGTTCATCTATTTCAGTTCAAATGTTGGATCTGATCTTTTACAACAATTTTAAAATCTTTCTTTTGATCATTCTTTATGATTATATGACAGTTCTTTAGGGTAAATTAACAAAACATGGTCAGGTTATTAATACTGCATCTGCACCTTGCCAAACAGATTGAAATCTAATGTATTGCCAAACAATATAATGATAGCAAACAAAGTGTCATGGAAAAAATAGCATCCATAGCATTTTCAGTTGTAATTATACTTTTACAATTTCCAAATTGATATTTAAAATATACTGAAAGTAAATTGTGTGTGTAATACAAGGAAAAAAAGAATGAAATGTGGACAGAGGGCTACTACAACAGACTACCTGGAGTGATGATGTCTGAGAAGCCAATCTGTCCAATGATTTCAGACTTTCTGAACAAAGTGGGGTGTTCAGCTTTCACCAGGCTCAAATCTCCTGTCAGCAGCTTCAGTCCAACTGAGATGTCAGCTTGAAAATCAGAAATATATATATATATATATATATATATAAATATAAAACCACACTGAATTCATTTGAGAAAAAGAAAAGGATGCTCTTTTATTTGTCACTCAAACATACACGTATAAAACACAATATCAATTTCCACAACACACATATTCAAATTCCCTGACACCCACACACATATACCACCCATACCACACCCACACACATATACCACCCATACCACACCTACAAATATATGCATAATAATATACATCACATGCACACATTCGATCATGCAAACACTGCTATACCATTTATGAAATCTGAACAGTGCATGTACAGATATTATCCAATTTAAAAAACATGATGTTGCATTATTTATTTTGTATTATTAATGAGCACAGTTACCCATATTCTGTTTGTTTGACTGACCCCTTCCTATCATCTGAGCTTGTCGTTTTATTAGAACTTCATGCATGTGTGAATGTGCAGATTCGCTGTCGTCAGTTCTGAAAATAGCAACATGTTTGACATGCATTCAAACACACTCAGTAACACACTCAATACACTGCAAGATGCAGAGATTCTTCTTTTTTTTCAAATCTTGTTCTGCATCAGCAGCCTATGTTAATGATACATCATGCTTTTTGTTTTTTTCAGTTCAATAAATGTGAATCCTCTACTTTGATTTCCTAGATGACACTAGGCCAAGAATAAATATTTTCCTTTAAATAAAATTAGAGATTTATTTCAAAATGTGAATATTAAGCTTTATTTTAAACTTAGCTTTATTAATTGGCTACTTCTGAGGTAGAACTTCATGAATTTCAACATGCAACTACTGCACTTGCAATATTAACCACTATAAACTAGATCAACAAATCGCGTAGCTTGCACAAACTGGGATTATGGTGCACAGTGAAATGCTTGTGTGGGGTAGCTTGGATGTGCAGCCAGTGAAAAAGACACACATTATACCTGTGAATGCTAAGAGTAAACTCAAGCTCTTCTTCAGGCTTGATGTTGATAAAATCTTTCAAAGATAAAACTGGAAAATAAAGAAAAGAAACATTCAGATGTCTTTGTAGATCACATGAATCAAAGGAAAAAATGTCATTTAAATTTATATTAAATAAAATGTAATTAGAAATATGAGCTTTTTAATGTTTTTTGTAACATCACAGCAAGTTCGCTCTATCTATCTGATTTCTCTGCCTCTCACTCACTGATTTACACTGAGTTTTACCTGCAACACCCCAAGGACGTCGATATTTGTAAGTGGGAATTTTTTTGCTTGAAGAATCAACCAGAACCCGACCTGCAAATAAATAAATAAATAATGTAACCTCATTTTTAACTGTAAGATTTAATCACATTTTACTGCTTTATTTAATTATAAGTATTTAATTATAAGTATTTATATAACAATATTCACACAAAAAAAATATATATATAAAAATCCTTTTAATACTGTTGTTGTTATTTTAATTGCCACATGAATGTGTAAAAGTCTCTGCCTTTGACCAACCAAAAACATCTTCCATCCATGACAGAAGTTTAATAGAATTTAGATTTCAGGATAACCATGATATGTGTGTATGTACATATGTACACATGTATGTAAGAATGTAAATATTTAAAAAATACAGTAATTATTTGGGTTAAAAGCAAACAGGCGCATTTAAAAAAAACCACTTCAAAAAAAAAAAAAAAATGAAATACAAAACATAACAATTTATATAGAACACCATCTGAACAATTTTATCTTTCAAAGAAAAAAGTCATGCTTATATAAAAATTCATCTTTATTAAATAATACAAGTGAATATCTGAATTAAATCATGTATTTTATAAAAATACAAATACATATAGAATGTAAAAGTACATGCGTACCCCCCCACACACACATAAACAAACACATACAAATACACACAGACCTCTTGATAAATTTTACTTAAAATACATTTTAGTAATTAGGTAACCACATCAAATAATGAATAAATAAATAAAAAAACAATGATAAAATACCCCAAAAATTAAATAAATGCTTAAAGTAAAACACATTTCAACTTATTATACTATCAGTATTAGTAATATAAAAAATAATTTAAAGATTAAAATGTGTTCTAATATATTCTGCATTAGTGCCATTTATTATTTTTCAGCTCTTAAAGTTAACACACACACATACACAGACACTAAAACACTAACATCAAATTTAATGCCAAAACATTACAAAGAATAAAATAAATTTAAAAACTATGAAACATTATTTTAGATGTTTAATGTTTATTAGTAAACTTATTAATTTAATAGTAAACAAAATAAAATAAAAATAAAAAATCATAGATATTTATTTTTTGTTTCATTAATATTTTTATAAATATTTTACTTAACTGAACTATTTTCTTCCACAATGTAAGTAACAAGTGAATGATAGTTACAGATTCAACATGGTGCACATTACCAAGAACTGTTTTTATTTATTTATTTATTTATTTATTTCCTAGTATTGGTGGTAGTAATGATAATATTCTTGTTAAGCTGATATTGTTGTTGTTGTTATTATTATTATTATTATTATTATTATTATTATTATATAAATAATCAAATATTTTAATAAAATATTACATGTATAATTATATATAGATATACACATGGTGAAATGAAATATAAATCATGCATTATTATTATTATTGTTGTTATTATTAATATTATTTAATAAATATGACAATTTTAACTTGTGCTAATAGTAATATACACACATGAGGCAAATAAAATGCAAACCATGCACATCTGTATTAAATATCTGATCAACAAATCATAGAACAAGCATTATTTTCACTTTGAGAAATTTTCGACACTTTTTTATTTTATTTTTTAAATAAGTATGAAAACAAAGTTTACAGAGGCTTTCTATGTTTGATCATTATAAGTTATTTTTTTCATAAAGCAAATTCAAGAAATAAAATAAAAGAATATAAAAGAATTATTATAAAAAATAAAATAAACAATTAAAAAAAGAAGAATAAATTAAATAAAAAAAAAAAAATAAACAATTAATAATAAAAAATAATAATAATAATAATAATAATAAATAAATAAGAAGAAGAAGAAGAAGAAGAAGAATAATAATAATAATAATAATAATAATAATGCAAGTTCAATAGTAAAATTAAAACTTATACAGTTTCATATTAAACAATAACATTTTCTTTGAAAATCCCCAAAATAATATTGATTATAATGATCATAAATGAAAAAAATTCTTTTTATATCCTTGAATTTATATAAAATCTGAACAGTTAAGGTGTGCTATAAGTGATGAAATCCAAAATTAATTCGATAAAAAGAAAAAGATGAAAGACATAAAAATATTAATTTAAATGATCCCAAAAATGATTTTTCCTGTCACATACCCATCCATCCTTTCTCATCCACTTTACTCCTTTTTCCCCTTCAAAGTGTGTATAAAATTAAACATGTTTAAAAACAGACAATTCATTTATTATTTATGTTTTCAAATACATATTTTACTGAATGGCATGTTTCGAAATACATATTTACTAACTGTGTATTATAAAATTAATTTATAATTTTATTAAAAATGTTTAATTAGATTATTATGTACATGATTAATAAGTATTTATAAATAGGGGGACATAAAATTAGAATCTAAACAGTTAGTATTTTAAAATTACTTTATTTTGTTGAAAATAATGCTTAAAAACAAGCAATGATGTATTAACAAAAAATAATGACAAAAACACATTTATTTTACTCTCTACATTTTTATAAATGCTACAGTTATTGTGTACAAGCACAAAAAGACCTTTTTATTAACAACATGAATACATTAGATAATTAATCTGCATCTACAATAAACTGACAGTGGATAATCAGTTCAAACAATTAAAAAATAATAATAATATAAAATACTTAATTTACTATCATGCTCACAGTAATGCAATATGTTATTAAAATGTTTTTGCTGAAGTAATAAGAATAATTCAGTTTCTAAAATATCTTACATTTATAAAACTGGTGACACTAAATACATGCTAAAATTGAAATTATGTTTTCAGGGTAAGACTACAAATCAAGCATTAAAAAAAAAAAAAAAAAAGCAAAAAAAAAAAGGTCAGGATACCTTTGAAGTTTGTGTTTGAAGACACAAAGTTTTCTGTTTGAAATAATCAGATTAATTTATTCCACAACTGATTTAGATTCAAACATTGTTAACATAATTTGATTAGCATGAATTAAAATAGCAGTCAAATTAAGAAAGCAATAAATATATACATCTGATGAAGAAAAAAAAAAAAAAAATAATTTAAAATAGTAAACTGCATGGCCTTGAACTAAGATAAAAGCCATGTCTTTTCAGGTTAAAACTGTTGATATTGTCACATGAACTGCATAAAAAAACATAATTTAATGAAAAACTGTAATAATAAAAACAAAGATGTGAGAATTATATAATTAATACTGTGCTGAAATAATGACAAAGTTTGAAAGTAAAAAGTAAGAGATAAAAAAAAAAAAAGCAAATATTACATTTACAGTGAAATCAATTATATCATTGACTGCATGCTTGTTGTTCTGAAAATATGGCCACAGGTTGGATATTTTCTGAATGGAAATCCTGATTCATTCTAGGTTTCTAAGTTTAATTAATGATTATAATGTGCATAAATATAACTTATGATATAGAAAATGTTTTTACCATGTCTGCAAATCTGAGTTACCAGGTACAGGTCTTTACTTAAGTCAGTTTCACTCAAATCCTGAAAATATTCAAATTTAAATAATTAAATCAGAAGCTTCCAAAAATTATAATACTAAAAAAAATTACTCTAATTAATTAATTTAGACTAAATTTATTTAGTTTTCCACTCAGAAATTATGGTTTTGAATAATTATTCTTAAACTGTAAATTATTTAATATTTTAAAAATTTATAACGTTATTTTTCAATTAATTTAATATCTTGCAGAACCAGTTTTACAACAACACCTCAACAAAAATAAAAATAAAAATAAAATTAGAATAAATAAAAAACAATTTAAAAATTACTATTTAAAATTAATATAAATATTTTGGCCATTTTTTAATTAAACAGTTGGATACTGCATATTTTTTAATGAACTTATATTTAATTATCAAAAGTTTTAATTATATATAAATATATATATAGATATAGATATATGAAAATACATCTGAAAAGAAGTTAATGTTTTCTTTTTTCTAACCTGTACATCTGATCATCTCAGTAATTTTACAATTCAAATAAGATTTAATTCAAAGTACTTTTAAAGAATTTTTAAGTTAACTTTAATCTAAAATATCCAAAAACCTTACTGTAAAAATGGCCAAATTGGAATCAAATTTTGATTGGTCCACAGGCACTCCAAACTTTGTGTACCTCACCATAAACTTTTCACTGAAATGACAATTTGAATATTTTTGCAATATTAATACATTTTGAATCAGTTGATACTATAATGATAATTTTATTATATTTAAAATATTTTTTAATGGTTGCAATTCTCAAGTCATGATATGCACTTTTCTACTATGATTTTCTTATGAAAACAAATCACAAAATGTTTAAGAACTATTGACGAAACACACTGAAAACATTTAAAACAAAAGATCAAAAGCAAAACAGACATTTGACCTTAATTTAATTTTAACCAAGTTTAAGTGCCACAAAAATTCTTAGTAATAATCATTTAAATACAATAAATAAATAAATAAATAAATAAATAAATAAATAAATAAATAAATAAATACACTAAAAAGCAATAATAATAAACAACAATAAAAAAAAACTGGTTTTAAAATTTCAATTTTCAGCTTTATAGCTAAAACAAAGTTTACTTTTTTTTTTCAAACACTGTTATCATAAATAACAAAGCTTAACAAGAGACAAATATTAAATTTAAATGACTACAAACATCAAATATTAACTATAAACATCAGACATACCTGATGAAAGTGCAGTTTGAAGCGTCATATAAAGACAGATATTAACTATAAACATCAGACATACCTGATGAAAGTGCAGTTTGAAGCGTCATATAAAGACAGATATTAACTATAAACATCAGACATACCTGATGAAAGTGCTGTTTGAAGCGTCATATAAAGACAAATATTAACTATAAACATCAGACATACCTGATGAAAGTGCTGTTTGAAGCGTCATATAAAGACAGATATTAACTATAAACATCAGACATACCTGATGAAAGTGCTGTTTGTCATATAAAGACAAATATTAATCATATAAAAAGACAGAAGCTGTTTCATATAAAGACAGAAGTATTTCAGTCTCTTCTCCGATGGTGACAGACTTGAAGCACTTGAAGTTCACCATCAGGTGAGTGTATGAAGATGTTTTTGTGTCAGATCTCGGTCGTGGCTTGATGCTGATTCCAGGCTGGATTGTCGCCTGCAAAATAAATAAATAAATAAATAAATAAATAAAGCAAAATAAAGCTGCAGTGATCATTTGTGAAATTTACAATAAATAAATAAGTAAAATCAGTGAAATTTTTGTGTGTATGATAACTCAAAGGATCATTTTTGTGTGGATGATGAATGTTTGTGTGTACACACACACACACACACACACACACACAAAAACAACAAATAACAGATACACTAACCAAAAAGAAAAAACAAATAGATTGCAACAGTTGTTTCCCCTATCATCATTATACCAAAAAATAAAAAATAAAAATAATACATCATACTTAATAAAAGTTCATTTTAAAAGGTATCATTAAATAAATATTCATTCCTACTTTACTGATAAACGCAAGTACCGATTTTCCCAGACTGAAACCTTGAGGTTCCTGGAAGAGTCTCTTTGATTCACTTTCCTCCATGCTGTGTTTGTGCACACGGAACAGTTTGACTGCACTCAGTCTGTCAGCATCAACCTGTTCTCCATTCACCCTAGGTACACGGTCCATTCCTAGTTTGCTGCAATACATTTACACAGGAAATTAGTAATAAAACACAGGACAATATTTAAATAACATATTAATAAAACATAGGACAATTGTTTAATCACTTAAAAAAATATATATATCGGAGATTTATGTATAAAATAATTTGAAAAAGAAACCACACACACACAAAAGAAAAGGATATTTATTCTGTAAATTAATAAAAATAAGGGATATTTATATAACGTATTAATAAAAAATATATATACACACACACACACACACACACACAAATAGGACATATAAATAATACATTAATGAAAACATAGAGCTTTTAATTAATAGATTAATAAAGAAATAGGATATACACACAAAATGTTTATTAAAAAAAAAAAAAACACTTATTACATTTTCTTTATAATTTATTTCATAAATATCCTCAAATTAAACAATGTTCGTATTAACTTACTCGTCTTAAGCCATAAAATGTACCCTTTATTTTTATGTTTATCCACTGGAAAATGCATATCCTATGATTCTTAATGTAACGTTCATTAATTCTTATCTCTTTATCCCTTCCTAGCCCCTATTCATCAAAACCACATGTAAAAACCATTTCAGTGTACAAACCTATAACAGTGTTTATATAACTCAGTCCAACATGTAACATTCTTTACAAATTTTCCATATCAAATGTATATCATCCCTTGAACCGTGTAATGGTATTTAAATGTTTACTTCTGTGATCTGCTCTGAAACTGTAATATACTTCAAGTGTATGCTACCAAGCCATGAACCACATCGTACACAACTTACCCATTCCCCCAGTCTATGAGAGATATCATTTCATCCTTCATCTCCTGTGCTTTGTCATGGGTCAGGGTGTTGGACATCAGCTTGCTCCGAATCTTGATCAGTTCCAACATCACTTTCCATAATGGCTCAAACAGAGCACTGTGATTCTGATATCAAACCCAAAAATAACCTTTTCAAAAGTTTATAATAATAAAATAAAATTGTTTATAAGCAGGGTCATGCAAGTTAATTATTATAAACTTTTGTTTTCAATAAAGATTAACAAACTGTTACTTACTTAGATGGTAACAGTAAAACCGAGGGTGTAAAATTCTGCTTTAAAAAAAATAAAAAACAACCACAACAGGGTTTAATTATTCTACTATCAAGACCACTGATTTTAGCAAGGGTTTTTGTGCTCCAAATTTATTGTATTTGCAGTATCAGTGTATGTTTAATGCAAAGCTGAGATTAATTTATAATGTACAACATACCACAAAGAGTTTTTTCCATGCCACATTCCACTCTCTCAAAACAAACGTCACTTCTTTGATGACAGGGTCTTCAACAGGTGTGATGCTCTCAAAAGGACTGGGGGGAAAAAAAAAAAAAAAAATTAACAAATAAAAATGTACAAAGAAACAACAAACAATAATTTATTTATTTTGTTTTTGATTGTTGCTTTTCCATGGCAGTTGATGTATGGGGATTTTCAGGTTTTTGTAATGTAATGTTTTTCTTTGTTTGTTTTGTTTCAAGAATATGGGTTACATAATACATCAGACCTCAATCAAATAATTAAAGAACCTAAGTTATCTGAGCAAGACAATACTTGATGTAAATGTTAAATAACATATGGTAGAGGTTAACAAGTTCTAATGTGAGATTCTATTTAGATATATTCATTATGGCAGTACAAGATGAAATACTAATCACATAAAATACATTTCTTTCATTTTTATTTTAATATTTATAATATTAAATTTAAATATTATGAAAAGATACTATTAAATAGATGTAACTTTTAAATACAAAATGAATATTGTGGTTTTTCATTATCAAAAAAAGAAACAAAAAAAAAAAAAAAAAAAAGGAAAAAAGATAACACTGAATTTCTTTTTAACACCAATTTTACCAGTCTGTTTAAAAATGATCTGTAATATAAATTTATTTTTAATCTCTGTATGATAAAAACTTCAGCAAGATAATATACAGAAACAACAAAATGTCAAAACCTAAACACGTCAAACTGGTTTATTAAGTTTTAAGGTGTCACAAAATCTTTATTAATTTTATTTATCTATGATAACATTTTTTTTTATTGCTAAGCATATGCTGCTGTTGAAGTTGTTGTATTAACAACATGTAAGAAAAAAAAAAATTCTATGCTGAAGTGGCTTTCAAATTTAAAGTACTACTGTATGTTAGATTTAAATAAGTAAATAAATAAATTCAGTATCTCTCCCCAGCCTAATAATCCTACACACGATACAGAAAAGATAATTAAGTAAACCCTCTATTAATTTGTTTTAATAATTACTAATTTAATAACATTTGCTAAAAAAAAAATAATGATTATAAAAACAAATTAAAATTTAAAAAAAATGTAAAAAAAAAAAAATTAAAAATGATATTTGACATACATATGCATTAATTTTGTTCTAAACATTTTATATCAGATTTATGCATTTTTATATTACTTCTGGGCTAGTTCTTGAGACTATATAATTGCACAGATATATACCAGTAAAAGGAATTTTATCCATTGACACAAAACTTGTATTAATGTTTAACCATTCTAATTATTTTTTAAGTAAATCACACAGAGAATGCATACATATAATTAAATCTGGATTAAACAGATTAATCGGAATCAAAAATAAATCTTGTTTTTGTTTAATATTTCAGATGAATTTAAAATGAATACTATAGCAATGTGATGAATGTCTGAATGCTGATCAATGATATATTTTTGTTATCAATTATTTTTATTATAATAATTATATATAATATATATAAAGTTGTGTTGTATTAATAATAATAATAATAATAATAATAATAATAATAATAAATTATTATTAACATTATTAATATTACAACACAATTAATATTTGTAAATTATTTGATCAATTATTATTTATTTATTTAAAGTTCAATGAATGAGAGAATGAATGTTTAATGACACCCCAGCACAAAAAAACATGACGGTTACTGAGTGCTGAAGAAAAGTAAATGTAACAAACTGGTGATTTACTTTACATGTAACAATTCAAAATTAGTCAAACCACAGTGCAAAGAGCTGTGCAAAAAAAAAAAAAAGTATCACAGTTTATTTAAATTAAAATTTATAGTAAAACTCTGTAAACTCTCAACAATTTTAAAACAAGTTCAGGATATTTCAAAATGATTTCCGTCACATTTATTTGACAAATATATCCTTCTGTATCTGCCTAAGATGATCGGACTCCACCAAAATGTGTTCACACTTAGGTGGACAGTTCTTCTCCAGGACAAATGAATTGGTCAAATGAATATGACCAATGTGAGCACAACTCAAGTCCATCTTGTCCTTCCTGCACTAACTGCAGGACAACTGCCAGTCTTCTCAAGGTTAATAATATTTAAAGAAAGTTAACAATCAGGAAGTATAAAAAAAAGCCATAATAAATGTTAACCAGTTGTTAGTAACTGCAGGTGAATAGTGTGAATATAAAAAACATGTTTCATGCAACATGCGATGGATTTGAGAATGAAGAAAAATAATCATGCATAATATGTGTCTGAGGAGTCACGCATGGTAGGAAGAAGAAAGTAATGAGATCAGTTTTTTTAGAAAACAAACAGTAAAGTTCAAGAAAAGATTTCAATTTGTTTATTTTAATTTTATGTTTTTATACTTAAAATTTTCTTTCAAATACATAATGTATTAAAATTTTACATAACACAGATTACAATGTGTGTGTGTGTGTGTGTGTGTGTGTGTGTGTGTGTGTTAAAATATGGAATAATGTTATTATTTGTTTCCTAGACAAGAAAATGTTTTACTAGGCAATTATATGAAAAATAATTATAACTTTAAATGATGCTTAACTTTAGTAACAAAAATAAATAAATAAATAAATAAATAAATAAATAAATAAATAAATAAATAAATAAATGAAAATATTTTAAAGGCTGTCATTATATTTTAATATCAGCTCAGAAACAAATAAAGATACATTTTCATCTTTTCAGATATTGCTCTTACACAATCTTAGGATTTTTATTATCTGTGTTTTGTTTTTGTTTTTTAAACTATGAAATTATTTAATTCTTTTTCTCTCTCTATATATATATATTTATTTAGTTATTTGTTTTAAATTTCCAGAAAATGGAATGATTTTACAGTAAACATAATGCATTTTATAGTTGTTTTGGTAATATTTAATCTTCAGCCACATTCAAGATTGAGGCAGATCAAATGTGAAACATGTTTCTTATGTTTAGGATACATTCTTGTGTGATACATTTGATAAAGTAACTAAGAAAATGAAACAAAAATGATATGCATGAATACATACATACATAATTCACTATACATTATTTTAAAGTTTTTAATTCATCAGCCTGATGCTTGTTTTTTATTTATTTATTTATTTATTTATTTATTTATTTATTTATTATTATTATTATTTTTTTTTTTTTTTTTTTAAAGATAATTTTGGTTATAATTCCAACAGTAATAAGACTAGATTAAAACTTATTAATATTATTATACTAACAAATATTATTAAACTGCATTTAAAAAGAAAAACATTAGATCTTACACACAGTTACTTCTCTTTGTTTTTATACTAACTAAAAATAAATATAATTCTTTAATTCAATTTCAGTTCTGGTAAGTAACAGTCATCTTCATCTATTTGTTTTGTTTGAGATTTTATTTATGGGGGGGTCTTTTCTTTTTTTTCATTTGGTCATTATATATATATTTTTTTTTTTTCCACAGCAAGAAACATGTTTCTTTTTTATTTGTAAAGATGTTAGGGATGAAATAGAGTCTTACCATTTTCTTTTAGATGTAGAATCATCTCTTAAATCTATTAACTCCCTGTGTTAAATATCAAGATGTCAACAATAACAAACAAAATTAAAATGGAAAATGTATTTCATCCAGTCTTTTAAATAAAGAAAAATAAGGACAAAATAAAAATCATAACCCTATTTAAAAAAAGTAATAATAATTTTAAATTTCTCTCACGAATTCAACTGGTTTTTTTATACTATTTAGTTTGTACTCTTAAGTTGTATTTTTTCTTTGCTTTTTAAATTTTTATTTAAAATGCTGGATGTAATTATATTTATAAACAAAGTTTTATGTTTTAAAAAAAAACAAAAGTAAAATAAAATAAAACTATAACGCCACCTCCTTTCATGCATAAACTAACTTGAAAATTTAAAACATTTTCCTCAGTGTTGTGTACAAATGAAAAACAGTTACTTCAAAACTGAATCTTACCCTTCATTGTCCACTGTACACTGCTTCAGGTGAATGTATGATGCAGGGAATATTCCCTGAAATAAAACACACAAAATAATGTAATACAAACAAAATAAAATATATAAAACTGAGAATCCATGACAAAATTATATACTCTAAATAAAATAATAATAATAATAATAATAAATGAATAATATATTAAAAGAATATCAAACTTTCAAGATTTTAATAAATTCTAGTAGTTCATTAGTCATTTTTTGTCCTATAATGGACCAACAATTTGTTAGTGTAAATTAAAAGTGCAATCTTTTATAATTATTTTAATAACAAACATATTTATAATCTGACAAAATAAATAAATCCATATTAATACTGATTTTACTCTAATTATATAGGTGTGGTGGCATTGTGTAAGAAATAAAACAGTTTCTGAGAAGTGTTTTGTATATTTTGTATATTGTAATATTTTTTGTATTATGGGTTCCATTTCCACAGTAAATTTCTCAACAAATAGTGAGAAAAAAAGAAATGTGACAAGTCAAATGTGTAAGATGCAAATACATTTACATAACTGCATGTTTACCTTCTTGTGTCTGTTGCTCAGTGAGTAGCCTCTATACCATAATGCTAAAATATTATTCAAATGCATTCAATGTTAGTGAAAAATCATTCTGAATATGACATTTTATAAGCTAATAAATAAATAAGTAAATAAACAAACACACACACACACACACACACACACACACACACACACACACATATATTAAATAAACCATGCAAGCAGGAAAAAATATGGGAAAATATAAATATGTCAGATAAGAATAACTGATTAATAAAATAAAATTATAAATGCAGATTAAAGGGATATACTAATGAGATAATTATATTAAATCTATATAACGTAAAAATCATTCTTAAATACATTTTAAACGAATTCTAGACAAACAGCGTAATTACAAAATCTTTTATTAGTAACATCCAATTAGTCATTTACTTAGAAAGAATTAAAGATTTTATGAAATCACACATTCTTACCATTTCCATCTGTTGCACTGTATTCTTCCAGTATTTGAACAGTTTCCCCTATTTGCAGAGGAATGCTGGCTTGAACAGTTTTGACTTCAAAACTATATATGACTGAAATGCATATGAATAAATTCTGTTGTTATTTTTGGGGGGTGTGGGTTTGATTTTTTTTTAATGCTTATTCTTATTATTTATTTATTATTTATTTATATTTGTTTATTTTATTATTAAGATTTTTTATTTTTGTTTTTGCACTTCTTTTAATTGGATTATATTTGTAAAAATATCATTTGTTTTCTCAATATTTTAATTTACTTATTTATTTTAATCATTATTGTATTATTCACAATTTATTTATTTATTTATTTATTTACATTTGTTTATTTATTTATATTTGTTTATTTTACTATAAGATTTTTTTTTTTTTTTTTTTTTTTTTTTTTTTTGAACGTACTTTAATCAGGTTATATTTGTAAAAATAGCATCTGTTTTCTCAATATTTTAATTTATTTATTTATATTAATCATTATTGTATTATTCATTGACATATAATTATGATTTCTATATAAATTACAAAGTTTGAGTTTGACAAATTTTATATGGCATGTCACTGTCAAAACATTTACATCAAGTTTAACCTGAATGGCTAAAGTTATCAACAGACTGGAATATGTTGAATATTCCTAAATTGATTAGTACTCTTCAAATTATGCCAATGCCTTATCGTCATTTCTTTTCAAGAAATAATTATTATTCAGTTTAGATTAAACAGTTATTATCCCCAGTATCATTTTAATCTTAATAGTCACGTAGGTCGATGACAGCAAGTTATTCCGATCATGGATCAAAATAACGCGCAAATTGTGAATTTTACGATATTCATCATATTGTACTATATTTTAAATCTTTAAACAGTTTACTTATCTTACCAACACCATATTTTTTTCTTGCAGGTTTCCATGAAAAGTCGCCCATTGCTAAAAGCTGTTTTATTCTTCCGTTAACATTCGGGACATAAATGTACTTCCTTGTTAAATACCAACCCCTTCAACACTGACATTTGTATTAACAACAAAAACACCAACTTCCTGGTCTGTACTTTTATTTCTTCCGGTTTGCTTTGAAAATTCCGGGCGAAGGATTTTATTAAATAATATTTTTGGTCTATGATTTATTTGGCTCATATTTTGTTTGTATAAATATAAATTCCAACTGTAAATAATTTTTAATTAAAATTTAATTTAGGAAGTTTTTGGTTTGTAAACAACTTTTCTGCAGTTCTACAACATGTCAGCATCCATGGAAGGTTTGATACTTAAATTATGTCCATATAATATATTTTTGATGGCTTTTAAATTATAATAACACTAAATATACCACTGTGTTTATCACATTGCGCTTTATGGATGGATTGTACTTTTTTAATTTTGTTGAACAGTTTGAAATGCTTTAAAACGAAGAAGATTTAATTTATTAAGAGTCAAAGTTTGAAAGTAAAAAAACTAAACTCTCTCCCCACAAGTTTCACCTCCGTAACAACAACAAAAACAAAAACAGCAATAATAATAACTAATCAGTTAATTAATATTTTAGAGTTTGAAAAACAAAAATAATAATGGAATTAATTTTAACTTTTTATAATATTAATGTACTATTAAATAATTTATTTTAAATATTTCAATATTTGTTATTGCTGTAATATAAGGTTGGACTCCCTTGTGAAAAATACTTAAGTGATCAAACTGTACCACAGTACATGGGCCAAATGAATAAAGTCTGTTAATAATATATATATAATACTGTGTACTGGGTATGTACATTTCCTACAGAAGTAAACAAATGATCTTTCTATCTTTGTTATCTGAACACTAATTACAAATTGTAACTGTTGGTAATCAGAAGTTGGCAACTCTTTTTATTAGCTTCATTATTTTCTCAGTGTAATGGTACATCATTGATTATTATTTCGTTTTATATAAATTATTTTTATTTTAACAGAATATAAATATTGACACACATAAAACGGTTTTCTAGACATAAAGTCTTAGCTTGGAACAATTAATGTACTGACACAAAAAAACACATATTTACCCACTTTTTACCCAGGACTGGCTACTGATTGGCATTCAAACAAGTTTGACATTATAGGGTCCAACTGTATTTATTTTATTTATTATATATTATTATTATTATTATTTGTATGTGTATATGTTACTAATTAATTTTTGAATAATAATAGATTGGGATGGGGTAGATATAAATTTTGCTATGGTGAACAAAATAACTGTTAAACTTTATGAATTAATGAATGACATGTTTTTCAGGGTCATGTGAGACACCTGTTCTTGAACCTTTAAGTCTCAAAATTGGAGAAAATTTCAAAAACCAGGAATCCGAAGAAAATACGGATATTAACCAAGAAAGTGTTAGTAAGGACAGACACTTCTGCCCATGCTTGCTCTGCTCCAAATGTTTCAATATTGAATCTAAACCTGATGATCTTTTAGCTCATCTTATTATGATACATAAATTTGTTATTGCTGATGTCAACCTCATCAGTAACTTGAAAAAGTTAGTATAAACATTTATTAGCTTAATTTAGGTGTCCAATAACAATTGTTATGTTTCAAAACAATTTCTGACAATTAGATCAGATATTTTAATATTAAATGTTTTTGAATGTTTTGAAATAAACTCACATTTAAAGAAGAAAATCTTCTTATATGTTTCAACAGCCTGACAAAACGTTATGTGTATTTAAATAGTTTGTTTGACAAAAAATAAAATCACACAAAAAACCTCCACATATTAACAGAATAATAATAATTATTATTATTATTATTATTATTATTATTTCATTTCCAGATACATAATTTATTGGAAAGAAAGATTAAGAAACCAGTCTTTGTCTGACTTTTGTTCAAAGATTGTCACCAACACAGCACCCGAAGACAAAGGTAAGAATTTGTAATAATCATGTAAATATATTTGTACAGCTATAAGAAAGAAAAATGTTTCAAGTTTGTTATTTGAAGCATTTTAACTTTAATGAAATTAAATATTGAAATTTATTATTTGGTAAAATTTGCCCCTGCTAAATCTAATGCAAAAATTAATATTATTCTTTGTAGTGTTGGGTTTTTCACTTATCATTTATTTTTTTTTTTTTATTAATGTTATATTATAATTAATCCTGAAAATTAAGAGATGAATGTCTGCTAATGAAAATTAAGAGATGAACATTTATTAATGAAAATAAATAGTTTTCATGTTGTAACTTGGCTGCCAGATCATTATTTCATATGATGTTTTTAAAGGAGAAAAATAATGTTTTCCTTTAAAATTAACCCACAAAACTAATACTGCAGAATTAAAAGATTAATACAATAATCTTAAATAAACTCTTTAATGTGTCTGTGCATACAGTTGCTTATGCTTGAGATGTGTGTTGTATAACTTCAGGCAATAAATAGTGGCTTCTTCAGTTGTTGGCTTTTTTTGTAGTTGTTTTTTTTAATGTAAATAACATACTTTTAAAAAAAAATTATTATTAAAAGTAATATTTAATTAAAATAAAGTATAGAATTAAATATAAATTTAATTTTAAAAAATAATAATAAATTTAAAATGAATTCATAAATATGGAATTTGAAAAGAAAAATATTTCTTGAAGTAATGTTTAAAGGAGTAAAAGTAAAATTTGAAAAATTTGAAAAATAGTTAAATAAAAAGATAGCAAATAATTAAAATAAAGTAAAATACAGAATAAAAAAATATATGAATAAAATAACAAGCTATATTTTAACAAGAAAGTATAACATGAAATTTAAAAAAGTGAAAAAAAAAAACTCATAATAAAATAATAACAATAAAACCTAATATAAAATTTAAAAATGTAAAATATATAGAAATAAAACCAAAAATAACAATTAATATAATGTAAATTTGTTTTAAAAATTTTAAAATTGAATAATATGAATAAGTAACAATACAAATAAATTTGAATAAAGAAATTTTAAAATAATAAAATAAATTGAATGTATTTACAGAGTAATATATAGAATTAAAAAATATATCAGTAAAAAAAAAGAACAAAAAAGCTTAAAAATTATAAAATTAAAAAGAGTAACAAATAATATCAAATTAAAATAATAATAATAATAATAATAATAATAGAAATAATTAAAATAACATTAATAAAAACATTTTTTCAAATATAGAATTAAAATGACCAAACTAAAAAATAAAATATAGAATTTGAATAAAATTTGTAAAGTAAAATAAATAAACATGAAAAAAAATGTTTCTTAATGTATTAAATTCATTCATGTATAATATTTAAAAAAAATAATAATAATAATAATTGAAATAAAATAAATTATAGATTTAAAAATACACAAGTAAATTAACATAAGGTATAATAAATGTAAAAAATTTAAAAAGTTCAGAATTAAAAATATAGAAATACAAAAAAATATAAATATGTTTTAGAACATAAAATAAAATAAAGACTGAACAAAAATATATTAAATTAGTATGTTTTATATATATATATATATATACAATTTTCTGTTTCTTTTATAAAATGTATTTATTTTGTTTATTTCATTTCATATTTTATATTTTTATTTTCATATTTTACTTTTTTAACATTATTTGTACTTATTTATAAAAATCATTTTTATTTTTTAATTATGTATTTTATGTTGTGAATGTGTGTGTGTGTATTTTTTAATTTTTTATTTAATTTCTCTTTTACATTATTTCTTTCATGTACCTTTTTAATTCTTTATTTTGTTTTTAACAATTTTGATTCAGAATTTTGTTTTTTAAAACAATATTCGTTATTATTATTACATTAAAAAATTACTTTTCATTATTTTAATATTAATTTATAAACAGGTGAAAAAGAAGAATTTTATATGCTCTGTGATGTCCTTCCAGAAGACAAAGAATTAAGACAATTTCTTCAGAAAGAAAAATTGGTACAACATTTCTATTCTGCTGATTTATTTATTAAATTAAAACTGGCCTAATATTGTGCACTTACAGTACCTTGAAAGATTTTGATAATAAATACAAGAAAAAATCATTATATAGTCAAATGACAAGTTGTTTCCAGCAAAAATATAATTATTTATTTAAGATATAAAAAAAGAAATTTAATCTTCAGTGATATATGATTTGGGCAGCTTATTGAAATTGGAAAGGTTTGTAATAATAGTGCATTCGAGATTTTTTTGTATTTCATTGTAAGAGTAATTGATTGTATATTTTATTATGTTATGGTATTTTAATGTATTTCCAGATCTTGGCTTCATTCATTCTGGCCAAATGTTTTGAACATTATTATTACCTTTATTTATGTATTTTTTATTTTTTTAAATAAGTATTGCAATAATGAAAATTATAGTTTCTCAAAGTTGTATCACAGTCATTTAATGCTTTTTTTTTATGATACAGTAGCAGATAATATTAATAATGATGATAAAGATAGTAATAAGAGTGATGATAATAATAATGTAAAGATGTTGGCAACATAAATAAAACAAATACCAGAAAAGAACTTTCTTAAAAGAAAAAGTGTTAATGTTTTATATTTCTCTTTTTTATATGTCTGACAGCAAACAAACAAGTTCATTTCATTGTGAAAAGAATAGAAATCTGTGTAGATATAAAACAGGAAGGAATATTATTTCTGCTTTATATTATAAAAAGGTCTATATATATATATATATATATATTAAATGTATTGCTCTGATGTTTTATCTTTAACTGGCTTTTCTGTAGCAATATTATTCTTTTTTTATCATTATATTCACTAAAATTATTTAACCTGCACATATAACACTATGACTTGTTTTATTTATTTGCTTCAGGAAGAAATTTTGTCTCAAAAACAGAAAGAAAGAAATGATGAAGGTTTTTCTAGAACATGCCTCTTTTGTTCACAACTGTTTGACACAAACAGGTAAATACTTCCATTTTGTCTCAAACAGGTTTAGAAATAGACAAGAGTTCAATACACTTTGATATTTTGAAATTTTTTATTTTGTATAATTATTTTCTCTTATGGATTTTTTTTTTTTTTTTTTTTTTTTTTTTAATAATCTGAAACCTAGTTTTATTTTAAAGTGTTAATGTATTGTGTATCACATTAAATTAAGAAAAATATATTTCTATGGAAGTTTGATTTTTTTTTTTTTTTTTTTACATATTTCTATATATATTTTTTTAAATTTTAATTCTCTATTTCTTCAAACCATTTAATGTTTGACATAGCTATGTAACATATATAAAAAACAAAGAGCATTTTATTATCTAAATTCTTTTTTTTTTCACATTCTATTTTTTAAATAGTTTATAATCTTATTTTTTTAAAGTGCCTCAAATATTTTTTTTTTTTTTTTTATACTGATAATGCAATGACAGTGTGACATATTTGATTCCAAAATATTTTCGGCCATCTGTTTTTTCCTTTGATGATTAATTTTTTTTTTTTTAAAGTTTTGAAATTTGTTTTCTTTTTTCTTTATTTTTTGTTTTAACCATTATTTTCTTCTAATATACGTTTTTGCATGCATGCAGGAAACATATTTTTAATAGCATTTTAATATTTCTTTGTAACATGGTGCATAAAAATGTATTTTATAAATTTTGAAACCATTAATGTCATTATTTATAAGAACATTTATATAAAAACTGCTAATAGCAATATTTTTAATCATTTAACTTTTTGTTTCTTTGTGGAGTTCAAAGTGATTTTATTTTACAATCTACTCTTCAGTTTAGTAAGTAATGATTATATTGTAGTCTATTAAAGCCTAATGTATGTAACTTCTGTAAATAGCAAATAGAACATCACAGTAATAGTAGGTAATACACCTGAATTATACAGACAATAAAAATCATTAACAACAGCTGTTTAATAAAAAGGGGATAGAAGTAGCCTACAATATAAATCTGGATGTGTGTGTGTGTGTGTGCCACTATCTTGCATTGGGAAACTCAGCTGAATTTTGCAGTGTATATATTTATTATTTTCAGAGCTGTTTTGTTTAATCATATGGCTGAAGATCATGCTTTTAATGTTGGGCGTCCAGATAATTTGGGTAGATAATGTTTTTACATGTCTTGTTTTATAAGGGTTTTCGTAAGTAAGAAATCACGTTATTAAGTTTACATAATGAATGTTTAGACATAAACTGTCAATGATAACATGGCAGCAACTATAATCACAATCGTAACTGTAATCTTTGACCAGTTTAAAACATGGATGAGTTTGTTGTACCGAGTTTCTCTTGTTGATATTTTTCCTTACTAACTGATCACAAAAGAACAAAGCAGTTGTTCAACTAATTATGATTACAAAATTATTAAATTACAGATTCATGAAATCACAGGAGGGGTTGTTTTTAGCATTTGATTTCATGAATAAGTATTATATAAGTTATGTATTTCAATTTTGCATATTTAGCAAATTAACGCATCAGTTAAAATTAATTACCTTTTTTGTTGTAGTGTTCACTGATGAATTTCTTGACAAACTTCAAGAAAAATTACAAAAGTAAGTACTGTAATTGTACAATGAGGAGTTGTTTATCAAAACATCTTTTTTTTTTCTCACTTTAACTTAAAGTTTAAGACAATTAACATAAATTCCAAAACACTTTCATTTGTTTGGTTTTTACTTATGTTTAAATAAACTGACTTGATATTATCTGTCACTTCTGTTCTTCATACTCGTTTGCCAAAACCTTTTTATCTCTCAGTAATTTAACATCAGAATATTTCATTTATTTTCATTTATTAATATCAACATTAAGGGTTTTTTTAATGATTTAAATGGGAGTAGAATGAGTATAGTAAAGATGATATTTCTTTAAATAATACATCTCTGCTATCTGTAAACTCTTGTTTCAGTCTTCAGTGTCTGTACTGTGAGAAAACGTTCAAAGACAGGTCCACACTGAAAGAACACATGAGAAAGAAGCAACACAGGAAAATCAACCCAAAGAATAAAACATATGATAAATATTACATAATAAATTACCAGGTAAGTAGATACGATGTTGTATGTTACACTGACAAACTTGGCTAAGTAACTTCTTAGAGAACTCTACAACCTTTTAATAGTTTAGATTATAAAAGTTATAACAAAAGACAAGTTCTCTGAATTACTGAGGTTTTTAAAACTCCATGCTGGTTGAATATACTGATTAATGTGTTAAGCAATATTTTTATTTCAGGAACTTGGCAAGAACTGGGAATCTATTCAGTCAGAAGACAGCAGTTTTTGTTCAGACACAGATGACACTACTGAAGTAGAAGAAGAGTGAGTTTTTCACTTTTAAATACAATTATTTGAATATACTAGTATTTACTCAGAAGACATTAACCTGTGCTTCTCAGGGGACAAAGAAGTTGAAACATCAACACCTGGGTTTATTTGATCAAAACTATGATTACTGGTACATATGTCATTTAGAAAACCAGATATCCTTGTATAGTATCAGAATAGAAGTTAATGAGTACTTTGCTTTCTCTCCTTACATTTAAAAAAAAAAGTTTAATAATTATTCAAATTACATCAGGTTACAGCTATTGTAATATATTGCACATAGACAAGACAGAACACACAGTTTCTTTTGTGCGTTGTTTTGAGGCCAAGGCTGCAATGGAAAACAGCCTAACGAAGAAGATTAAGGTTAATGTTTTGCCATTGAGCTAGAACCTGCTGCAGCTAAATACATTTTAAAACTGTTTGTTTTTATTAGAACCTCAAACTCTTACAATCAGATTTATTTACCTTTAAAACAAAAGTACCTCCATGTTGGCTAACAATGATTTTATTGCAAAAGTTGTTCCAAAGATTACATTTATTAGAAAATGCATTTATTGGAGTTGTAAATGCAAGAGTTACTAAAAGATTTGCTTTTAATACATTTATTTCTGTTCTGTGACAAAAATGTTTTTATCAAGCATAAATATTTTGCAACACATTAAAACTTGAGCAGTCATCTTAGAACTTTGCATAAGCTTTAAATTAAAATAATTCTAATACGTGCTAAACCAGTGCTACTGACCTTTTGTTTCTCAGTGCGCTAATTCAAATAACGTTTAGGGTTGGGCCCCTAAGTTTCAGTTTTATCAAAACTTAAGTAGTGTGGTTAAAATCGTTGATATATTATAATAAATAACCTTAAGAAACATGACATATTGTCAGTTTTGTGAAGTTTGTTATTACTGTCCAGTTTGAGAACTGCTGTGTTAAATTGACTGTTGTATCACAGAAACATAATACTCTTACAGCAGATGAAAATTTGTTATTACATCCTTTCATAAAGTAAACTGGTTAATATTTTCTGTGCTATACAAACAAAGACTAATGATTTCCTAATCTTTAAATTACTTTTAAGAAATAACTTTATGTTAATAGAAGATTCAAAAATGTTTTGAATATAGCATTGGGGGGTTTTTTTGGTTTTTTTTATTACTAAACAAGATAATTAAATAAGTATTAATTGTTAATTAATTTTAATAATTTTCCACATTGCTCTCAGTTTACTAACACTGTGAATAAGTATCAAGCACGTGAATACTTCCATTGCATTTTGAACCAAAAATGAACCAAGCTAAAATGAATGTCAACCATTATTACCCTTTTACAGTGAATAAATATTTATCTAATGACAACACAAATACACTCATCTCTCATTGGTATTGATCAGTTTTTTAAGATTAACTGAGCTTTGTCATCATGTTGTTCATAAATATAATCTGAGAAAACAAACATCCTGTAACCATGAATAATGGATATCACATATCATTGCCTTCAAAGCACCAGTCATAACTGGGTTGGTAATTACACAAAGGAGAAGTATTACAGTTAGCATTCATCATTCAGATATCTTCCTACTCTTCACACTGTATACGCTTTTAACTCTCACTAAATTTAACTCAGCCATTACATTTCTATTTAACACTCTTGTTTTAAACCACAGGATATTACTGTTGATTATTTGTATTCCTTTGTCCGCCGTATTATACATGGCTTGTCTGTAAATCATGAATTCCATTAGTATTCGTTGTCTGTCCCTGGGCTGGTGCTATTTTGTTTTTCAAACAAGGAATAATTCGTCTGAGAGGAGAAAAGAGGTACTGGCGATACATTCGGTTGAAGAAGAGATAGAGAAATGGGTTTATGATTGGAGTCAGAAATAACAGCATCGTCGTAACTGTGTCGTCAATGCCTTCCAGAGTGGTGTCATGGTTGATGTAGTCAAAAATCAGTTTGATCTGAAACAAAATGATATATATATATTAAAGATTTTTCATAGCTGAAAATTTGTTTATCAGAAACATAATAATGTTAAAGTGTTGTTAGAATGATCTGGTTGATAATTATTTCTTTCTTAAATAATGATATCATTTTCAAGATTGTATGTCATCAGATATTAGTTGTATCTGAAACAAGATGGTGTAATATTAGCCATTTGTCATAATTATATAATTGAAAATAAGGTTTATCTGAAACAAAATGATTCAGTATTAGAGTGTCACCATAGTTCACATGTTACAAATACCATAAATACAGCAGAGAAAGTTATTAAGAAGGAAATTATTGTTAAACTTAGGAAATAGGACACAGGAAAAATCTATTCTTGGTAAAACATGTTATTAATAAAATAAAATAAAATAAAAAATGTGTTTAACAGTATGGATAGAGCAGTATGAGAAATTTATACAATGATTCAAGAGATAGTACCTAACAAAAATTTTAAAAACGATTTGTTAAATGATATAATATTATAAATATTTTGTTAATAATCATATCATAGAAAATATATTTGATTTATATTAAGAAAGATAAAAAAATAAATAATATGATGTTAGTTTTTGTGCCAGTTATCGAATCAAAGAAGCCTGAATCAAAAAATGAAATTTAAAAATAATTAAAAATTAATTTTGAATACAGTTCACATAATTAACATTTCTCAGTAGAAATATCAATATTAAACTTTTTTATTTTAATTGTCATGTTCTAATAATATTCCACTCATGGATGTTTAACAACATAGCTAAAAAAACACCTCAGCTATTACATGTCAGATGTACTTTATAGCTGATTATAAATCATTACTACTACCATACCACCATTACTATCACTTTGACTATTACTACTACTATTACTTATGCTGCTGCTAATACTACTAATGTTAGACCACCCTTACTTCATTATTTAGTTGTTCCCTTTAAGCTGAAATGCATATTAATAGTTTTTCTTTATTTGTGTGCATGTGTGAGATGAGATGATGTAACATTCTTCAAGTTTAAGTTCTTTGAACCAAAACTAAACCCAGCACTAAAGGTTCTGACCATCATTAGGTAATGACAACTCCTGATATTAAAGTAATCATAGGTAATGGAAAATATTTATATCTCATACACAATTTGTTATGTAAACATGCAGTAAAGTGTGTAACTTTTGGAACATAGGCATATCACTATTCAAAAAGAATAATAATAATAATAATAATTAATTAAAAAATGAAATAATAGTAATACCTATAATGTATATGTATTTGAATGTTTTTATAATTGAAACTGCATCTTTTATTGTTAAAAATTTATTAATTCCAAATAATTAAAACTAAAAAATTTACAAAGGGACCAGCCTTTTACAACATTTAAAGAAAACAAATTATGTATATATATAGTATTTTATTATTTTAAACAAATTTTAAAATTTTTACTGAAAAATATATTCTGAAATAATATTTCAAAAATTAGATGAAATTAAATTAAGTTCTTTTTATAAGAAATAAAACTTAATAATTTTTTTTGCAATACAGATTACAGAATATACATTATTCACAAACATGCCAAAAACGTCTTTTTAAATTAGAAATCCAGTAATTTATTCAAAATATAAAATATATTCTATCAAAAGTAACATGTCACACTTCCATTAGCAATAAAGATAAAATTTTACTTTTTTAAATTACAATACTTAAAAATACAATAATAATAATAATGAATGAACAAATTAATTAATTTAAGAAGAGAAAAAAAAAGGTATAAATGCACACATATGTATTTAGAAAGCTTATATGATTACTGAACTGTTTGTTCAATGAGATTTATTTAAAGTATTTCTGTAATAATAATAATAAAGTTTGAAAATAACAAAAGAATATAAAAATATTTAGGTTTTTCATTTTAACAAGAAATAAAGCAGTTTACTTAGAAGTACAAAAAGGGCATCACTGTTTTATTTAATCTTATTATCAGGTATACATTTTAAAATTACTTCCTGTAAGAACTCTCAGATCCATTAAGAAAGCAAGTAATCTATTAACAATCTTTCAGAGACAATACGCATAATGTACCAATAATCATGTCTCAGTTTTGTTTTCAGTTGTGTAAATATTGAGAGACACTCTTATTCTGTACATTTACAACAAAATTACTGGCGGTCTAAAATTTAAGTATATTGATGTTATGTAGTGCAGTGTTTAAATAATCTTCGAGATTTGTTGAATAAACTGGTTTTTTTGAATGTGGGTGTTTTTTAACTGAAATTTAGTATTGCAGCTTGAAGTATTTTACATATGGGTGTATACATTTCTACACCATGTTTTAGAGCTCAGCATAAGAAATAGAAACTTTAGTGCTAATTTTAAATTACAGTCTGTGTTCATATTTTCTCTAATGATTTCTTTAATTTAAAGTATACATGTGAATGTGTATGTATGGGGTTATCTGGTGTGTGTGTGTGTTTATTGTATTAAATTAAGGATTTTTATAAAACATACCACATAGTTGTAATTAATTAATTTAAGAAATTATTTTTCATATTGATTGGTTTGTGTTTCTTATCATTATTTCATCTGATCAATATATCCCTTACTTTAACAAAAAATCTTGGAAATAGATTTTGCACCATTAGTATATTGAAAAAGAAGAAAAAATTAATATTATGTTAACTTTTTGGAAAAAAAAATTCTGAAAGAATTCTATAAACAGACATAAAATAAGAGCTAAGATCAATAAGTATATATACTGAACCAAAAAGACTAAGGGACACAAACCAATCAATATGAAAAATGTTTGAAATAATATTGCTGTTAAAGAAATACAAAGACAGAATTTCTGTGTGGACAAATTTTTCTTTTTTGATTTCTAGTCATTTTCTGTTTTTATGATGTTACACTGCCTACCACAGCAGTTTGAATAAATGGTCCCCAATTTTGTTTTGTTCACTATTGTTGTAAGATAAAGATTTTGTAAAGAGATAATGCAGCAACTGTTTTATAAAAATACATGCTGACCTAATCCTGGATTGGTTTTCTTTTCTTTGTCTATTTTGTTTGTGTTATATAATTTTATTTTTATTTTTATTTTTTTTTTATTATTTTTTTTTATTGTTATTTTTTTTTTTTTTTTTTTTTTTTTTTTTACTTGAGAACATTTTTAAAATTAATAAAAAGATTTTTTGATAATTGTAACTTCAGAAAAATAATGGATAATTAAAAAACAGATTCATTTATGCTTAAAATGTTTTCTCTGTAAAACGTCTATTTTATTTTTCTTTTTTTTTTTTTTTTTTTTTTTTTTTTTTTTTTTTTTCTATGCTAATGGTTGTTCTAAAAATAATGCAGGATAACAACATAGATTTTCTCTGTCTGTTTTCTTTTGTTTTTCATTTCCTGTTGTTTTAAACTAATGTCTTTTGAATATATGTACAAATAAGTTTGACCTTTTTTCAAACTTGCTTTGTCCAGCGGCACATTAGCTGGTCTGTGATGTTAGAAACTTATATCTGTTAGTGTACATGTAGATATCTGTATTAAATACTACATAGCAGCAGTTATTATTATTTTGATTTTCTGGAAACTTTTTCTTAATTCAGATAGTCACTGATTAAAATATGATATGTAATTGCACTTTAATTTAGATTATTTGTTTATTTATTTATTTATATTTACAGAAACAAATATAACTTATTTGTGTCTTGAAATCAGCTTAACAGAAAATATTTATAAATGTACAGAATCATAATAATGATTATTAGTATAATAATATATTAGTAGATATTGATTTTATTTATGATTTCTATTTAATAAAATTACAATACTCTGTAATACAGTAGCAGTAATAGTAATAATGGTTATGTAACAGTAACATTTTCTAAAAATACACATAATTAACAAAATAATACAAAAATTTACCACACATCGCAATCAGATTATAACAATAAAAGAAGTAAAGAAAAAGAGGATGAAATGAAAAAAAACCAAACAAAAAAACAACAACAGTACAACAAAAACAGCCATCACATAAAGTAAAATTTACCATAATGCTAACGATGTCTAATTTATATGATTGTTGCTGTTTATTTTAGAACACTGGTAATGATTTAATGGATGTGCTAGGTTAAGACGTATGTCGTTTGCCAACAACACAGTAGTTTCGTTCAGATAAAAATCACGTTTATTGTATCTACCATAACATAAAAGTAATTTAATGTTACTCTGTTGTGTGCAAGACATACTTCAACCATTCACTAATAAATCTTGTTAATGGGTAGATTACTAGAGTAGGTTTACAGCCAGCTCCAAAAATAACAATAGTCTCTCAACAATGCAACCAGCACCTAGGTAGTGAAAAGAAGGAAAAATGATGAATGAGAAAAATATTTGGAGGCAAAGTATTTCACAAAGTGTTGATATATTATATTCTCATCCAAATTCATCAGTGTTGTCAAAACAGTTGTAATATTAGAAGAAAAGATAAATGACAATAACACAGAATATGTGGCAGTGAAACAGGAGACAAATTTGTTAATAATGCAGTACGGTAAAATATATTGTCATTTTCTGAAATTCATCTGTGCTGTCAAAACATTATAATTTTAGAAGAAAAAATATGTGAAATCAACATAAATGTGGTCATAAAACACGATTTATTTATAATAATTTTAAGTTGTGAAGTGAAGAGAACAATACATATAGTTATAAAACTAGAAGCAAACATTATTCTGTTAAAGTGTCATATGTGTATTGTATTTTCACATTGTGGAATTCTTGACTGATTTTATTCATGAATTACATAAAATGTTCATGACAGACAGGGAACTTCATGAATAGATAGTTGTTTTGTAAATAATTTCTTTATAAGTCATTTATTTTGAAAAAGATATTTCATTTTTTATTTTTTTATTTTTTTATTTTTTATTTATTTATTTATTTATTATTTATTTTTATTATTAAATTTTATTGTTTTGTTTTTTTGTGCATAATTGACATGCTTCCTTTTATATATAAAGGAGAGATTGTGCTGGTCCATGATTACTTTGACAAAGTTGAAGCATGATGCAATCTGGATGCATTGATGGTCTAAGTGAATCTTTGTCTGATAAAAGGTCATAAATAAGAAAATTAGGATTACTGAATCTAGTGACTCGTTGTTTTACTTTTTGAGTCGATGAAATGTGCTTTTAATAAAACCACACACACTGAAACCCATTAAAACAAAACATTTCCCAGCAGTAATAGAGCATAATGTTCTTTACTGATTAACCAAACAGAAAATTGCATGTTTACAGGACCTGAAGGTGAATAATTTAGTTTCTACAACCAGTGTCTGCACAGAACTTGTCTAATTTTTCTATTCACAAAATAAATTAAACAACCATAATAATATATTTTTATTTTTTTTTTTTTTTTTTTTTTAATACTGAAACTGAATTTGTAATAGTCATGACTTATTCTTGATTAAAATTTGATAAATAAAAATAGAATTGAAAACCATGAAATTTCATACAGCAGACATTCAGAATATATATGTACATATGTGTTTATAATACATACTGACCTGAGGCCTATTACTTTACAATTTTTCCTGAACTGATGTCAGTTATAATGAATATAATTTTGATAAACAAAATGTAAACTTCATAACAGATTCTTTTGTTAAATCCTCCTATCTGTAAAATGGTTCTGGAACTGCACCTTATATATTGATTAAGTGTACACTGATTAACTCAACTGAAAGTTCATTAAATCATTAACAGAAATTATTATTTTCTAAATACATAAAGGAGAAAAAGAAAATTAATTATTTAATTAAACAATAACTGATTTTACAGTAAATCAATTTAAAACTCGTGCTAGGCAACACGTTTTAACAAAATTTTGAATAATAATAATAACAGGTGAAATGTAGCAAAAAGAACAGTATTTATAAATAAATAAATTTTAATATTTAAACAGCAGAATTAATTTAACAGAATATAATATCTCTTACAATAAAATGAATAAGTAAATATATTAGATAAATTTTGATTATTAGGAAAATACTGCTATTTTAATATTACTACTGCTTATTAGTAATAATAGAATATATCAGTAATAACAAAAATGTATAACAATAATAATATTACAAATACACCACTAATAATTAAATAAATTACATTTCTTGTACAAAAATATTATTGTAAAAAGTAATTGTAAATTCAAACAAATATCAGTGATTTCAGAGTATGTTTAATACTTACAAAAAATGGCAGAGTACAGACACTGTTAACCAGTGCCACCACTTTGGTCAAAAGAGAGAATTTTTTGGCCATCTTAAGAGTATTTTCCATACTTTGACCTGACCTGTGAGTTTGTTTTTGAATTGTTGAATTTCGACGGTTTAGTTTGTAGATGGTAGCAATATTGACAGCCAGAACTAACAAAACAATAGCAGTTATGTACAACCCGATAAACAGAATCAGTACAGCATGGGTCTGATTTCCAGTTTCCCAAGCACTCAAATTAAAAGTGCATAATTTGTTATTGTTATAATAAACGTAAGGTGAACCTACACCAACAAAAGGAAGGCCAAAGAAAGTCAGGATGGTGAACTCTCCAAATGAAAGGGCAATGACCAGTTTGGCTGTTGTAACATGTTTGTGGTGGTAGATTGGAAAAACTATCATGAGAAATCGCTCCACGTTGATGATGAGAATAAGAAAGATGCTGACACCGAAGCTGCTGATGCCAAACCAGCCGAATATTTCACAGAGTTTGTTGTTATGAAATTGGTCGCAGGTAATGGTGTTGATGATGACATCAATGAGTAGATTGACCGACATGAACAAGTCGTTGCTGGTGAGAAAGATGAGAAGCCAGAGATTTTTACTTCGTAAGCTTTTTAACATTCGAATCTGAGTTATAAGTGCCACCAGGTTGGCAATTGTCGCAGTTACCGTAAGTAGTGGAACTTCAGCTTTGTAGAATTTTATTTCACAACTGGATGTTATATTTTCCATGCTTTAAAACAGGGATTATTATTTATTTATTTATTTATTTATTTATTTATTCCAGGAAATCATTTTAAAAAATAATAATTAAAAAGAGCGATAAAATATGGGATTTAATTTACACTTTTGTAACACATGAGATTTTTAATTTGTTTTCTTTAATTAAATAGCATTAACTGTTTTTATTTTGTTTGTGAATATTACTCTATTTACATCACAAAATTAGAAAGGTTGCAAGTATCTTTCATTTGACATTTGCTCTGAGAATATGTTTTTCATTGTAAAAAAGAAAGACATTCCTAAATTCCTTTTGTTTTTTAAATTAATGTTTTCACCCTTTTAATCATCTTTTGTTCAGCAATTTTGCCCACTAAATATTCTCTTTCTGAAATTTTTGAATTGCTGAAGTTTGCAGTCTTAATATGTATTATTATTTGTTTCTCCATTATTCCTTTTCATTAAAAACAAATCCTTAAGGTAAATCTTTTTCTTAACCAAAAATGAATATTTAAGAAAGAGACAAAACATCTGACTATTTCGAAACGTTGAAAAAGGTTTTACACGACATGATAAACATTTGTATCCACAGCATGAAGATTTCCTTGTGTTTTTAAACTATACTTTCCATTTTTTTAAAAGTTAAAAAAAACCCATAATATAAAGGTGTTCTTAATTAAGATTTACTAGTAATCCTTTAAGAAAATAGCAACTCGAGTCTTTTCCCCTGTTAATAAAAAAAATTGTCTTCTGCAAAGAAGTTTCTGTAGTTACACTGTAATCCAGGAATGAACTGTCACATTTATCCTGTGCTGTCAGGTAGTTGTGTCTACCAATCTCGGTGTATTTCAGAGTATAGATTTCTCATATAGAGGACTGCTCTGCAGTTGATCTGCAAGACTCCACCTGTCTGTCGTGTAAAAAGACATCAGGAACGTTTTCTTACCAGTTCAGTGTTTGCCATCAGTTGATTACAAACTAGAAAGTTATTACCAAATTCTTAAAGTTTAAGAAACAGGAAGGCAGAATCGATTGATAATGATGTATATAAATTGTTGTATGTTTTTATGTTCACTTATTTATCCAAAACCTGACTGACAGTATTGATTCACTTTTCTGAATTAGTATTTTTTATTTCTCATGTCTGATTATATGCATGTAAATAAAGCTTTTCTGATCTTTGAATTCGGACATAGGTTACTAGAACAATAATTGTAACAATAATTCAAATTTTGATAAGCAGATATGTCTATTTAAATGATGCCTTAATAATTCATAACACTTTAGGTCAACATTAGTTGTAATTGGATAAACCTGACTTTATTTCTTCTCCTTTTATTTCAAGATAATTATACATCATCTATTTCTGCATTTTAAATTATATTTCCTCTGCAACTATCTGATTTCACACTATTTTTTGTCATTAACTTCTTGCTTATCATTTATCAGTTTTCATTTGTGCCAGCTTTAGAAGTGTTGATTTAACAATAGACTCACTCTTACTAAAGTACACATTTTTAATTTAATCCTTTTATATTAGTGAAATAAAAACAACAAAATTAATATCCAGAGGCACGTGAAGTTTTGTTTGTAATTCAAGATTAAATGTTATTTCTGACATCTGTTTTACTATAATGATTTTGTTTGCCAAACAAATGCTTAGAGCTGTTTTAATTAAAATGATATAAAGTTACTTTACAGAGTATTAGACAAATGGTAAATAAAACAGAGTATTGCATTTTCTTTTGTTAAAGTCTACCTGTTAATGTATGAACAAAAAGCCTGAATATATTCTAATGGCTTTCATTTAATTTTTATGATGTGTTCTACCATTAATGAGTTTGACAGGATTAAAACATGCTGGAGAATACTGCATGGACACACACACACACACACACACACACACACACACACACACACACACACACACACACACACACACACACACACACACACACACACACACACTGTGAAGAATATGGAGGGTTTTTTGTTTTACTTCTTCATACAAACTTGCACTGAGATGAAATGTCTAAATCAAGTAGGATTAGGAAACACCTTTAAAAAAAAAGAAAAAAAAAAGTAAAATATAATCAAAATTGTTTATAATTGTTTTGTGGGTTTTTTTTCTTCTGTTTTGTTTTTTAGAAGCATTATATTATTAATGCTTTATTTTTATGTTTTCCTTTTGTTTCTTAATCATAGACTAAGTTTCAGATGAAGAAATGTTGCAGTTAAAATTAGTCTTCGTTATAAAACCTCTTATACTCAATCTCATTTACTGTTACATAGAAACCAAGGTAAATGTTAAGTTTTATTTATTTATTTTTTCTTCTGCTTGTTGTTTAGAAACAAGGTTTACATCTGTAAACCAGTGATTAGTGTGTGTATATGATCTATGTATATTTATTTGAAATCTTTTCTTTTTGTGGGTACAATACAAATTGGTTACTTGGCAACCAAATATTTGTGCTTATTTTCTTTCTTTTTTTTCTTTTTTTTCTAATTGAAAGGAAAATCTTTATTTTGGCCTTTACACTTCATATTAATTTGCTTTGTTTTAAGTTAATTTATATGATGTTGATTTTGTTGTTGTTATAATTTTAAATCATCAGAATTTATATAAATCATGTGAAGGATGATTTTTGTGTGGATGAGCTTGTTATTCAGATGATTTAACTTGGAACATAGATTTTGAAACTTTTATTTGCTTCAATATATTACTGTTAAGTTTTGATTTTTTAATACATTTTTGTTTTTAATTATTATTTTTTGGTTCATTTTATTTATCCTGCAAAAGGTGTTTACATAATGTAAGATAATAAAATACATACCTTATTTTAAATTGGATGATCAGTGAAAAAATGTGGGGGAAAATAAAATTTAATGAAAATAAAAAATAAAATTAAATAAATAAAATTATGTAAAATAAGTATAAATATAAATATATGAAAATATTATTTTTAAAAGGATATTTTATTTTTTTATTTTTTGTTTTTAATCAAATTTGAAACTATTTGTGTGACCTACTTATTGGTTTACATATTTGAAAGAATACTGTTAATATTATGATCAACTTTGAAATAAATCTACATGACATGACATTAATGGTTAAGGTTTTCTGTATTTTTGTTCTTTCGTTTTTTCCATTTACCAGTTGATATTTGACAAGATAATTTCTTTTGATGCATTTTATGCATTAAAGTGCACATTTAGTATCTTTACACTGAATGTACAACCAGAAGTACAAAGAATTATCTAATGGCAGTTTCATCTTGTGAATATAAACCTTAGAAAATAATACCTTCTCACAAACATCTCTGTTTTCATATCTCTTTGTCTCAGAAATATCTAAGTGAATTTAAAAGCTTGAATTAAAAATATCTGATTTGCATTAGCCATTCCATTCAGCTTTTTCTGTAAATGTGTCAGTTGAGGTGTTTTTGTTTAACTCTGTTGGTATCACTTCATTGTGACTTTCAAAGATCGATGTTCTTGAATGTCTTCATTTTTCATGTCACGTGAAAAGCTTTCAGAAAAAAAACAGTTGAACTTTTGTCTGTCGTTTTTTCGTTTTTATTTATTGTGTTGTGTTTTACCTTGATGCATATTTATTTATTAGTTACCTGAGTCCTTTTTATTTAGGAAACCCCAAAATTAGGTTAAATTAATATAATATGGTATAAGAAAAATGTTAAATTTTTAAATGTAAACTTACTAATATATTTAAAGATTTTGTTTTACACTAGGTCTGTAACATGTTTGTTGAAGCACTGGAAAACATATATTATTTATACTGGGTCAATATTTTAATTACCATTTTTATTTTATCTTTGTGGTAGTTTCTGTTGTTGTTTTGTTAGGGTTTTTTGTGTTTTTTTTTTCTTTTTTTTTTTTTTTTTTTTTTATTATTATTATTATTATTCTTTTATTATATATATATAACTATTATTCATAAACCAATATTCATTTATTTGCTTGTTTTTAGGACAGTTATTATTATTATTATTATTATTATTATTATTATTATTATTATTATTATTATATCACCGTTTCTTTCTCAACAAAACATCTTCCATTAATTAAAACTCTGCAGTGAACAGCATTGTTGCTTCACATGAAACTACAGTTTTTGTCATTAGAATGTTTCATGCCTCATCATTTAATTTAATAATTTAATTTATTTAATTTATTAAGTTCTTATTTATTTGTTCGCCTTTGTTTTATTTTATTTTAATTTGAACCAATCAAACTGAACACAGTCAATGATATCCTGGCTGACATTTCCAGACTACTTTTTAATTAAATTTGCTTTTCATACAAAAAGACAATATGTTTTTTTTTTTTTTTTCAGGGACAGTTTGATTTAGGTAGAATTAACATCATAAAAATTTGTATACCTAGGTTTAATTGAATTTTCTTTTTTTTCTTTCCATAATGTTTTTTGGTAGGTTTTTTTATATATATATATATATAATGATTACCAAAATAAGCTAAGAAATTGTTAATTTCAGTGATTGGTCAGACTGGACAGAAGAAGCAGGATCTCAAGCTGTGTGTTTGTTTTGTGAATTCTCCTCCAGTCACTCAGACAGACTTCACTCTCACATGCAAGCAAGTATTTATAACTGTAAATAGCATTCATTTATTTAACATACACAATATCAGGTGAATATTTTGTATTTTTTTTGTTTGTTTTTATTGTTAATCTGTGATAGTATAAAGAAACAGATTAATTATTTTCTTAAAATATTAAACATTTTCTACACAGGTACTAGATCAATTATCCAGCTTACAGAAAATAGGCAGTAGAAGTTAATTCATTTCCATTTGTTAAATACAAGTTCATGCTTTACTTTTTTTGTGTTTATTTTATACTTAAGTATATGATAAGATCTGATAGATGAACCAAAAATTCAGAAATCTCGATCACCTCCAATTCCAAGCTTGACAGATAAATGGTCTTGAACTTGTTCTTCCAGCTCAGTTCGTGCATAAAAAGGACATCTCTGTTGCTATCTAAAATTTGTTTAGTTTCCAAATTATTGTTTTGATTCTTGTTAAAATGTCCTTGTTATAGTATGATCAAACAGACTAACTGTATTTACTATACTTCTGTCATCATCATCATGTTTTCTGTAATACACATTTAATCATTTGTTTATTTTGTTATTTAACTTTTCTCTTCTTCTTCTTCTTCTTTCCTTTATTATTAGTAGTAGTATTTTTTTATTTTTTTTTTATTTTAAATAATAGAAATTAGTTCAAAATGTTAATATGATTATTATTTCATTTTAAGTATATTTAGCAGTAAAATGTAATTAAATTATATGTCACTATGTCTACATTAAACTGTATTTCAATTATGATCACACAAAACAATATAGATAACTAAACAGAATTTTTTGAATACCTTTAGTAGTTAGTCTCTTTGAGTTAAATAGTTGACTTATATTTTAACTTGTTCAGCAATGAAATGAAAAAAGAAACCTTTGATGTGTTTTTTAATTAATCCATTAATATCTTCTTCTTTCTTTTTTTTTCTTTTTTTTTTAATAGGAACTACATGATTTCAACCTTCATGAACTGAAAATTAAAATGAATTTGACCTTTTACCAAAAAATCAAACTGATTAATTTCATAAGAAGAAAGGTAAAATAGGTTATTGTTATTTAAATCCTATATGTGAGTTAAATCATGGGTGTGTTTATCAAATATGAGGAAAATATTTTATTCTTAATTAAACCAGATTATAGGTAAAATATTTTAATTTCTTCTTCTTTGCAACTGTTTTTGTTTTTTTTTTTTCAATTATATTAATTTTCAAACCTTTTTTCCAAGAAAAATGGGTTTATTAGAGTAGGATTTTATCATTATTATTTTTTTTAAATATAATTTCTTTTTATTTTTGTTGTTTTTCTGTTTTCAGAAAAATTTCAAAAAATTAACATAATTATGATTAACCCTAATAATGAATTAACATATTAAAATGCTGTGATTTTTAAGGCATTGAAAATGTTCTATAACAATCTTATTTGAAAAAGAAAAATCTCTATCATTTCATGGACTACTTTTATTGATTAGTAAGCAAAGATTTTTTCTATACAACTTCCCAAAGAAAACAATTAACACACCAAGACTATGTTGTAACTAGAAATATTCAAGTAGATTTTAAAACAGAATTGATCTTGTAAGCATTGATGCATCAGGAAGCATTCTTTACCAAGAGTATTGATAAGTATTGTTTTGAAAAGACTTTCACAATGACTTTGCTAAAAATATAAAGAATACCATTACTGGATAAAGTTCAGTGATGTATTTACTAGGATACTGACAGAAAACAAGGGGAGTTCAGTAAACAATCTAGACTTGATATATATTTATAGAGAAACTTTCTCTTCCTGTAGAAAATGTTGATAAGAGTTGGGCATAGTTTCCTTGTTCTTTTTTCAAACAGAGCTTTTCTTTTTATCTTTGTTATTATCACATTTTGTTTATTATCAAAAGTTATTTTTACACAATTTTGTTCATTGCAACATATGATTTTTTTTTTTTTTTTTTTTTTTTTTTAAAATCAATATAAAAAATAATCTTAAGCTGAAATGATCAAACAAGTTAGAGAGTTATCTTTTCATAATTATGTACCTTTACTTATAGAAAAACAACCACCTTGTACCATACTGTTAATCATAGTGACCATTTTAGTCAAGGCAATCAGACATCTGACTGAAAAATTATTTTCCTTTGTACTATTCCAGTATAATGCTGGCAACAGATTTCTCTTTCATATCATTACACAAAAACCTGAATTTCACTTTTTCAGATGTTAAAATACATAAGAAAATCTCATTAATTAATTCACTGTTTTTATGATTACAATGTTTTTAGATATCAAGTGCTTGTAGTATTTTTTAATTGTTAATCAACTGATCATTTCAGTTTAAAATCATATACTTATGCAGTTAAAATGTCATTGTCATGATCATTATTGTTAAATTTTTATTAAAATATATTTGATCTGACTGGTAATGGATAACTTTATTTTTTATAAGCAAAGAAACAGATAATCATCTTTTATCTAATTCTGGAGAAAGCTAAAAAAAAAAAAATGGTTTTCTTTTACACAAAAAAAAATTATTATTTTCTTTTTTTTTAAATTTTGTATCCGTTTTTACACAGCTATAAAATTATTATAAAGAGTATTGGATATTGTGTCAATTCATTTAAACATACTCTTTAATATTATGCTTATTAAGAAATATTTCTGTGTAAATGAAGTCTAGATTAAGATAATCACAATGCAGATAACTAGTAACCCATTATTGTTTTATTCACACACCATAAATTATTAGGTATATATTTTATTATTCTGTTCAGACACATCTTTGTGTGTGCTATGCGTGTGATCAAACCATGGAAGACAGAAAATCTCTTCAGAATCATCTCCAGGAATCTGATCACATCAACAAAATACCTGCCATGTCAGTCTGGGACCAGCCTCAGTAAGTCGTGTAAATGTTTAACAAATGTCTGACTGACATAATGTAATCCTAATATTAACAAATGTGTGTGTGTGTGTGTGTGTGTTTTACTTACATTAATCAAATATATATTTTTTTTAGATTTCTTTCATTGTTGTTGTTATTACCATTATTATTATTATTATCTGGTTTTTATTAATTTAAATGTGTCAGTTCTATTACTTGTTTAATAACTCTGGTTAATTAATATTTTTTCCAGTTTGTGTTTCTTTTCCACAGATATTATTTTCCAACGTACGAGAATGACAATCTTTTGTGCCAACTTGATGATGATGATGAAGATGATGGTGACAGTGATAACTGTGATGATGTAACAGGATCGATAGGTGTTTCAATATTAGCTGAGGATACCAAAATAACTGATACAATCCTGTTTGACAAAAAACTCAGACAAGAGTTGATGTCTTAATACTATTTATATATGGCACTAATTATTTTCAGTGAAAATCTACATTTATTTTATTCTTTCAAGTTATAATTATTTCTACCAGTGTTTTTTAGGATAATTAAACACATTTTTAAAACAATTATTTAAAGAATACAACAAAAAAAAAACAACGAAGAATAAACAGTCTCTTCAGCCTGGTTTTATTACTGCCATACTTTGTTATTAGCAAAGATTGTTTTTTATGAACATAAAAATCATTAAATAATCACTTATAAGTAAATATATATTTATTTGATTATTATGCAAATATATTACACTTAAAATGCACAAAACTCGTAAGAAATTAATTTTATGATTTTGTAATCATTAGCTTTCTTTTTTTGTATTGTTGTGTTGTTTTTTTGTCATAAATTCTGGAAGATCATAAATTGTGTGTGTGGATGAAGAAAAATGTTGAATGTTGTACTTGAAAAATCCTGTCACAAGGATTTCCATAAATTATTCCAAAATATATACTGCATTTATTTATAGTAATCAAATAATACTAATAAAGTTGCAAAAAACTGCCAGTTTTCTGTGTTTCTTTAATTATTACTAACAGTTATAAGAATAACCAGTCAGTTTGTTATTGATTGGTAATAATCAAAGTTGTGTTGCTCATTTTTGTCTGGTTGTTTGAATTTGGCTGTTTCTAACATTTTTGTCAAATAACTCAGTAATAATATATAAATAAATAAATAAATAAATAAAAATTATGTTAAGAGAAGTAATGAGAGAGATAAATGTTGCATTATTTTTGCTTTCATTAGACAGCAGTTCTTTTAAGTCCACTTGCTGTTAATACTAATTTTAAATAAAACATTAATACACCTGAGCAAAACATAAAATATTAATGCCTATTCATTAAATCAAAAGAGAAATATTTTTATTTGTACATGGTTTCATTATTTCAATAGATTTATGCTGAATCTATTAGGGTGGTTTTGTTTTTGCTTTTTTATTTTTTATATTGTACTATTTTTTTTAATGTACCTATCTTTTTAGTTACTTTAATGAAACAAATCAAAAATATTAAATCGGTATTACTTTGTTAATGTTTGATATCATAGACCGAAAGAACACTATGTCTTTTTTGTTTAAAGAAAAGTTTTGCCACACACTGAAATGAATTTTTTAAAATCTGAAATAAGTGTTTTAGGACACAGCCAGTTTTCTAAACAATAATCATGAATAAATACAGGGTGGCCCAAAAGTAGGTTTACAGTTATTAAACTATCATTTATATGCTTGAAGTACTAGTCATGGTTGGTAAGGTTTTGATTTCAGTTTATGCATTAAGCGCTGCAGTGATGTTCTTGGTATGGATAGTTCTGCAGAAGCATGTCGTGTGGATTTCTTTGGACTGTTCACAAATGTCATAGCCACCAACATCTCCTTTTCTTCAGTCACAGAAGTCTTAGGACGTCCAGATTTAGGTGCATTACTCACTGAACCAGTTTTATCAAATTTATTCCTTATGCGATAAATTGTCTGGCGTGAAGGTGGAGAAGTGTGGAAAGCTTCTTGCCATGCTGTACGTACCTTCTCAGCATTTTCACACTTCCAGTACTGCTTTAATATCCACTTTCTTTGCTCTTCATTTAAATTGTTTGCCATTACCCCTGAAATAAAACAAATTATAAAATGAAAAGTTAGCTTTACAAAAATGAAATAAATTGCAAGCAGCAAGGAAAAGGTCTAAATCCAAGTTAGATCCGAGGAATATTTTATATTAATTGTACTTAGCAAGTAACTTCAAGCATATAAACAATAGTTTAATAACTGTAAACCTACGTTTGGACCACCCTGTATAAAGTGTAATTTTAATCATTTTCAGGTGGGTATTTGTTACTACAATTTTGTGTATTCTTTGTATAGCAAATTTACTAGTCATATAAAAAAGATTTGGGCCACTGATACACATTTTATGTTTGAATAAAATGCTCATGTATCAATTTAAATAAATTATATTTTCTAAATCTAAGGTTCAAAAATATATATTTTTAAGCAAGGCATTTATTTTAATGTACAAAAATATTCAAATCACCAGCATTATTTTGACAGAAAAGTATTAAATCAGTAGAGCTCACCTTGGGTCAGATATAACTATAGCCATAAAAGATTTCATTAGCCAAACTTAAATAATTTCTTCTATTAAAGTTTTATTTTATATGCATGCTTAATATTATAGTAAATGCAAGTCCTAAATTACAACTTGGTTAAACCATTCAAATGTTTAATATTAATAAATTATTCCCAATTACAGAATAACTTACAGTAGTAACAGACAGAGATTTAAAGTATGTTCATTGTTCCGGGCATTTATGAAGAACAATTGTCAAGTTATTTGCTATAAATTGTGTTCATGAATATTATAGTTTCGTCTCCAAAAAATGTGATTCCTTTGTGATGAAAGAAAAGTACAAGTTAGGATTATCAAATTATGTAGCTGCTTAAATCAACAATTAGTTCATCTTTAAAACGTTTAAGAACTAATTGATCAGTAGTTCTAGCCCGATATTAACTTTATTAAAAGTTGCTTTTTTTTTTTTTTTTTTTTTTTTTTTTAAATTTGTATTCTGGACATATAAAACTATTTGTTTGAAAAGGATAGTGTGGATGTTTTGTCAAAATAAAGGGGAAAAAAATATAAGTAAGTTCATTTCACAAACAACACGTAATGACTCACGGACAGTTTCATCACACTTTTGTTATTACTGTAACTCCTCCCAAATATTTTGTCTAACCTGAGAAGAACTAACCACGGTACAGTCGACTAGTATATAGAACAGGAATGTCATTTGAATAGGTAGGTTTATTTTTAGAAAAACAAAGTTTTAATGTTCAGTTATATTATGCTAAATTTTATAGATTTAATTAAAACATGACTTTGAATACATATGGCGAATTCATCAAATAAAACAACAGTTACTTAGAACCCGATTACCTTTCTATAGTATGACAACGATTATTTATAGATAGATATTCCAAGGGAATTTATTTATTTATTTATTTTTAATTGTACATTTACAAAATAATTGATAACCAGTAAGTTATTTTACATTTTGGCTGTCATCTTAATATCAATTTGCCATGGAAAGTGGTTTTATGCCTAAAACAAGGGGAAAAAAGATGTCTTTGAAACCCTGAAAATTCGTTGTCACCGACATGAACAAGGAAAGGGGTTTTATGCCTAAAACAAGGGAAATAAAGATGGCATTGAAACCCTGAAAATTCGTCTTCATCCATTCATGTAGAACCCATGTAATTGTTTCATACATATGTTTTTATTTACGTATTCAAGACTGAGAGAATGCAACAGAAAATGTATCCCGGAAATAAAAGAATTCGTAATTTAAATAAGCTGCGGCTATCCATTAAAAACGTTTAATTTCGATGTAGTATACTATGATAATTATTTATATTTACAGCACTTTAATAAGTAGCATATGTTTATTTTAAATGACCACATAGATACATACATACATACATACATACATACATCATGGCCGTAAGTAAATTCAGGCAAATGCCTCATACCGAATTTGACGATTTTTAAAAAAATGTATTGTTATTATTTTATTATTATTTTATTTATTATTATTATTATTATTATTATTATTATCATACAAAATTATTATTTCAATAATATAAAATATAAATCTCTATTCTTTCAAATCAGATCTTCTGGGGGCCTTAGATATATAAACGTTAATAAAATGATAAACTTGGTTTATTATTATCATTTATTATTATTATTATTATTATTATTATTATTATTAAACATGGACATCTCCACTCATACAAATAAGTCTTTGTGCGACTTTGTTGCGAGAATGATTGAGAAAATGACAATATTAGTTCGATTGCTTTTACTAATACAGTTATGCTTAATTTAATATTACAATAAGATCTGATTTTATTATTTTTATTTTTTAAAACATTTTCTGATTAATGGTCACACACACACACACACACACACACACACACACACACACACACACATATTCATTGAAATACTGTTAAAATTATGTTCTCCGCAAGACTTAAAATGGTTAATTAGTCTCTACTGTCATCTGTCCAAAGCTAAAATTATAAATATTTATTTGCATTAATAAAAAACATTAATTGTGAATATTTAAAACTAACAAATTTCAATGGTTATTTAGTCTACTTTTCACATTAGCATGTTTTTGTCGTGTGAAAAAAAAAAAAAAAAAAAAAAAATGAAATATTTTTGCTAGCTTTGACATTATAATATAATATCTACTTCTTATTCGTTTTTCTTCTTCTTCTTCTTCTTCTGTTTCTTCTGTTTTTTGTGATTTTTGTTATTATTATTATTACTACTACAACTACTACTACTACTACTACTATTATTATTATTATTATTATTATTATTATTATTATTATTATTACCGCTAAAGATAGTGTTATTATTATATATAGAAAGATTATTATAGGCTACACTTACACATTTTTATATATGCGTTTATCTCTTTTCCAAACACATACAGCTAAACATACAAACGTACGCAGTACGGGCCTTACAACGTTATCCAAGGGAATGGTATAGAGCGCACTTGAAAAAATGCGATGTATCGTATAGAATTGACCCGGATTAATAGATTATTTCCTGTTCCAGCCATAGTTTCACAACTAAATAAATGTGCTGTCTTTTGGATAAGAAAGACTATTAAAATTAGCTTTGGTACTGGATAAAAAAAAAGGAAAGTGGAAACAATCGGATCGCTCTCTTCAAAGTTGGTCGTCCGCGCGGTATGTTGAGGTATTGTTTAAAACATTTCTGGCAATTTTTCTCCTGTCATTATTTGGCAAAGCGTTCGGAGTTGTCCGATCTTGAATTGGATTTTAATGTATGTATAATGTCGCGTTATAAAATATTCTACACCGATAGCCTTAATCAAACAGATATTTAGGGGTAAGGTTTTAATCTGTGTTTTGTTTAAGAGCATGACACGCTGTTTGCCTAACTAGAATCAAAATATCAGAATTCATTGCATGCAACATAATTAACGTACATTTAACACAATAATGCTAATAATAATGGTGATGATGATAATGATGATGATGATGATGATGAATATAATAACAACAAAACGTAACACGGAAACAGATGTTGTTTAATTTTAATTTTAAAAGTAAATTAATAAATGATAATAGATATCGTAAATACCATCTAAATGTCTTTTTATGTATTACATTTAATTACTGATTCCAAAAATATATGGAGTTAAAATGTACTGTCTTTAGAGTTTTTTATTTATTTATTTTGTTTTGTTTTTTAAATATGGTCTGTTTAGTGAACTTGAAAGTAGCTGCCTCAAAAACATTTACTTTCATTTTCGGGTCGACCATCACTAGTCTAGCATCACTTAGTCCTGATGAGTGCCGGATTAATCATTACACCGGGTAACAAAGTGATAGGGTTCGAATACACTTAATTCCCACACAGCATCCTATCTTTGAAATACCATTAAATATCGCTGTCTTATTAGATAATTAGACTGTGTAATTATGGTGTTTTCGTTTTACACAACAAGAAGTATTGCCTTGGTTATGATTGAAAGTTGGCAGATTATAACTATAAATAGAGAAATGCAAATTGAAATGGCTTGCCTATGTTTGCACGAAGCGCCTTTAAAGATTAGCGACAATTGCATAGGGTGGAAGGGAAATCTGAAATAACGTAGCCAAAATTTGTGCAGGATTACTGAGGAAACCCAATTGATGATTGCTGGATCAGTGATGGACAACCTGTATTAAAATAAGAAATTTCTGCCGACTCCTTTACGTACGGAAAGAGAATTATTGAGGCTTTTGATAATCTGTATCTATATATACAATAAATCTCAATATCTTATAGACATCTCTTTCGGCAATTTCCCGATTTTTAAAATACCACAAAGTAATTAATACGATATTTATTTATTTATATTAAAAAGCCTGGAAAATGCGACTTTTCATTTCCATGACGTCTATGTTCTCTCTTTCTTTATTTCTTTTTCATTTTACTATTTTGTTGATGATTAAATTCCTGTTGAAAATCAGTCTTCTTCAAGCATTGCGTCGCTTCGTGGTTATATTTCGCCTCATCGCAAAGCGTGGGTCTTTTCACTAAGCTGACAAGAGCAAGGACTCTACGTCTTTGTTTCAACTTAACCTACCGACTGTCCACGGCAGTTGCTTCTGCAGCAGCTTAGGTTGCCGTAGAATTCTTTTTATTTATTTACTTTTTTTTTTCTTTTACTATTACTTGGCTTATGGTGACCAGATCAAGAGAGTGACATTTTCAATTTGTCGTCTGCTCGCTTGGACACATGTTTTTTTCAAATTTTCTTTAATATCAGATCAACATTTTAGTCTTGCCGTTTCAGATATCTTAGGTACAGTCTGTTGCGATTCCATAGTTGTAAGGGATCGAAATGGCGAGTGGAGTACGCAAAGAAATGGCCTTTTAATTTCTAATTTATGTCCAGTGTCTGTACTAGTCAAGAGTCAGAGATGTCTATTTTCTAACCCTTTTAAAAACATTTTTTAGAATTCATATTTTATTTAGCTCTCATATACAACGCATGCATTGTAAAAATTAATAAGACAAATTACTCTTTCTTCACCGAATTAATAGTTTTATTACTGCGTTTGTTTGTATAAATGTAGTGAGCTTTTCTTGAGATATCTTTATCCATTGTAAATTTGACTCACTTAACTAGCATTTAGTCTCCTTCTTACACGATTATGAGTTGCAGGTCTCTCCACATTTAAAAACATATGTATAGTCTGTATTCATATGCACACACCAGTGCCCACAAGAAACTTAAATCATCGTGTGCGGGCATTGCCATATCAAGCATCACGGCTTTCTCCTAAAACACAAAAAATATCGAGTTCATTAATGCATGCAAATAAACACATATTTTGCACATCATAAAACTCATAATAAAAGTTTTACAAAATATTGCATTTGAAACCCTAAGAGACCGCCGATCTGCGAACAACAATAAAATTATTTTTGAGAAAACAAATACAAATAAGTATGACTGTCTGCTTTATCAGGACAATATTAATTTTTACAATGCTGTCTGCGTTCGCGTTCATTAGATGTCCGCTGATCTAAGGGTCATATGCATTGCAAAATAAACAGGAAAAGTTAACCACCTTACATATTTCAATACTTTTTCTAATATCTGTCGCCATTTTATGATTACAAAACATTTCTCACGGGAGAATTACAGCGTCTACCCTGCTCTTCTTCCTAACCTTACCCTCGCGGACCTTAGTGTACCCCAACTTTATCAAATGTACTACTGAATGAATCTCCAGGATAGTAATCTCAATAGGACTGTTAAGACAAGAGGGTGAAAGCACCCAATGGATTTAACCTCACTATCCTAGATTTTGCTCTTTGGACAAGACAAAACTAGCCCAAATCTCAAAAATTACTTTAATAGTAGCAGTAGTTTTATGAGATATCGGCCTTCAAATTTTGGCTTTTTGGCCGCTCGTTTTTAGACCCTGATATCTTGGTTACCAGTGAGTCGATTGATAAGAAACTGCTGTCATTGAAAAACTAATTCAATAAGGATTCAACATATTATTTCCTGGATAAGTGCAAATTAAATTGTGGTAATCTTTTGATCCTGTGTTTTACCTTGAATTCGACCTTGTACTTGAAATGACCTCAAATCAAAATTAAACTCTAAGATACAATTTACAACATGGGGAAAATACCCAGGTGGAATATTTTTAGTTTAGTAGTAAAATACACTTAAATGCCAATTTTGGGCTAGTTATATTATGTCCAAACTATAGAGAAAATTTCAGAAAAATCGAAGTTGGTGAGGTTAAAATTTAACTTTGTTTTAGGGTGATTAGACATGGAATGACACAAGATCGTGTTTTGCTGTTTAAAGGTTTATGTCCATAGCTGTACATACTGTCATCATATATCTTGAATTTAGAAAGTAACTTTATACTGCAAATCTAATTTTTAGTTTTTCTATCTGTTGTGGAGAAATTCACCATTTGTAGTGTGTCTATGAAAGTGAACTTAGAAACTTTATACTAGAATTCTGGAAGTTTATACAAATATTTATATAAAAAAAATTATATTCTAGACAATATAGTATGGTCTTAACATAATACTGAAACGAGATAGTGGCCTAAGAAGAAAAGGTTCCAATCTCAGTAAAGAAGATGGAGAAAGTTTCTTAGAAAATGATATTAAATAAAAAGAATTCATCTAGGAAGGTTAGGGGGTTTTTTTGTTATTGTTTTGTTTTAATTATTATTATTAGTGAGAAAAATATCGTTATTATTATTATCAGGGGTATCTACTGTTTTGTTTGTTCTGTTGATTAAAAAAAATAATAATAATAATAATAATAATAATAATAATAATAAAATTAATTTAAAAATCGTTTCTTAATAAAATAAAAAACAGGATTTCTGTACTTTCAACGGATACGGAATTATTCCTTCAAATCAATTTATTTAGTTAAAACTAATCTGAAAAAATGAACCAAAACAACCATAAATAAATAAAAAAATTAAAAAAAATATGAAAAAATGAATAAATGAATGAATGCATGAATGAATAAATAAATAAATAAAAATATGATTCACTGCAAATAGTTCCCCTTGAATTGAACTACTCGAAGGCCCTGCTCGCATGTCGTGACCGCCACTCATTAGTGTCTATTTAGCACGCGATTGTCTCGGTTGTTAAACAACGGTTAACATTAAATAAATGAATAAATTCAATTTATTAAAATAATAGCCATAACATGAAGAATTCAAATGTAAATTAATCAATAATGAATCTGCAATACTTGATGATCCCCTACGCAAACATGGCCGTACGTGGCTAGGGCAGTGTGACATGTGCGGCGAAAAACTCAAATATATTGCATTTGTGCACACCATTTCGACATATTTTGTCGTCTGCTTGCTGTATATTTTGGTACAGGTAGTATTTCACACATATTTTTATCTGTTTGGCTTTACATATTCGAAACACACGTTAAAGCTATGGCTGCGCTTGTTTTTACGTTCGATGTCTATGTACTGCTGCAATTTATGCAGATATCCACTGAATACTGTTCACTATTAAACCGTTTAAACATCGTCTGCAACATGGATTTCATTATTTGCAGTAAGAAAAATGAACACAATCTTTGTATGATAAAATAAAATAGATTAAATGAAATATGACAAATTCGATGAAAACAGAGATTGCAACATTACATAAAATTGTATGATGGTTATTCTGTGTATGGGTCAGTCTGATATTTTGATGTTTTGGTGAATTTATTAACTACAGGGAGAAATCATTTAATAATAGTTATTGAACCTAATCAAACGAGGTCAGGATATGTTCCATCAGTGTTTCTGTTTAATAGGTTAAAATAATTGTTCTTGCAAACATTCTGTTCAGTCTCAACCGTGGGTTAGTATACTAATCTTTATATATATATATATATATGTATATGAATATTCATAATGAAAACATGTGCTAGCCTCTACTTTTTAGATTTTTTCCCCAAAAATAAATATTTAACCACCACTATGCATATTTCTGACATAGTAAGAGATAACTAATAATAATAATAACAATAAAATAAAAAAGTAACTAAATAAATACAAATGATGATAATAATTATTAAAATTATATATATATATATATTTTTTTTTTTTTTTTTTTAAATTATAGTGCATTACTTAGTTATAATGTGCAAAATGTAACAGTGTTGTATGGACATTGATACTTGATACATGCTATCCTATTTAAATAATGGTTAAGAAAAATATGTAAAATTTTACATGTCATTGTGTGTATGTTTTTAACAAAACAAGCTGTCTGTTGTATTGATCTGAATGGATATATTTTAACAGCATTATAATATAAATATGTCAAATCCAGGTATTTGAAGAGGTATCTCATGTCAATATAACTTTAAAATGAAATTAGTAAAGTAAAGGGTACTTGTTGACTGTATATATGCTATTTGAAAAATTGATCTATATTATAATGTAGTGAATATAGCCAAATATATATATATTTTTAAATTAATTTTTAAAAAAAATTAAATAAAATTTATAGTATTAATGGTTCAAATAAGCAGTTAAGCAGAACACAATGTATATATTCATTAATAAAATAAAAATTCTGTTTAAGATTTCCAGGTTTTGCAATCATGGAAAGTCAGTACTACAAGTTCAGATAATAACTGTTATAGTCAGCAAATATGAGTTTAAACTATTAGATAAGGACTGCATATATATGGGTGTGTGTGTGTGTGTAATATTATGGATGGCAGTTCTATCGTTTGTTTTGTTTTTTTGTTCTTATTGTAAATAGGTAAGTTACAGACATATTTGGTAAGTTGGTAATCATTTCCTTATCAGTGAGATATGGTATTATTTATCTTAGGATGAACATTATGCATCCCATTAAATGGAGTAAGTTGTTTTGTATGGTATCCATTCTCTTTGTATAGTCTGAACTGTTAAGATACAAATAGTGATGTATTATTTAATAAATATATTTCAAGAATCTAGATGATGACTCCACTGTAACTTAGAAATTCATATTCTGTTACTAGGGGAAAGTATTATAAATAGGTGCTTTGAGCATTGATCTCATGAACTAATTTTTCTGCTTCATTATGTATTAAAAATGTAAACTGAATCAGTCTCTGTATTTATCATGTTGATAACTTAAGACAAAAAGTATCAATATTATATCAACATTTATCTATTTTTTTAGTAGTAGACGTCGAAGAAAAATGACTGAGCCACAGAAAGTTAAAAGGAAGCACACTGCCATGACAGCAGAAGTAGTTCCTGTTCCGTCATCAGCCATATGCACTGTTCCAGTCTCCAGCAATGATCAGAACAGTGAATCAAGCTCTTCAGAACTGGAAGAGAAGAAAGTCAAGTTAACCCCAGAAGATGAACAACCATCAACGTCTAAAGAACTGGCAACGCAGGAAGAGATTCAGGAGTACTTGGAAAATACATTTGATGTGAGGAGGTCCTTTATCACTGTTGAAATGCCAAGTATTCCAGCAATTCAGGAAACATACCCTCAGCTTTTCACTGGGAAGAATCTGCTTTCAGAATTTCAGCGTATAACACGAATTGATATTGACCACACAGTGCAGGAATATTGTGTCAAGTTTGCTACTGGAATTGTTGACATGGCTCGCCAAATGTCCGGCTCGGCAGCCATCTTGAAACAAGCAGAACAAGCGAAACAGGACAACGCTGCTTTGAAGCAGTACTGGGACATGGTCACTGCTCTCTGTCTTATTCCTCTTCTGCTTCGTGAAAATTTTGTAGAAATGGTGCGAGAGGTGGGTGAAGAAGATGAAGTTGATCCACAAGGAAAAGTAGTTCCCATGTTGGTTTCTAGGGGAAGCATTTTCAAGAGTGATGAATTTTTCTTGGTTGCTGAGGAAACTGTTTTGCAAGAGTTTGAAGAATTCACTATGGCATTTGCTTCTTTGTTTGCTTCCTACTGGGTGTTCAATATGCAGTATCCTCGGACTCTGCACAACTCGTATAACTTTGTTCAGAAAGCCATACTTCATCTCCGTGATGATACACCAATCCCCCCTCCATGCAAACAATTGGTTCAGCGCCTTCAGAAGAAGGTAAAGCAGTCAAGAGGTACAAAGAAGTGAATCTCTTGAAGATTTGTTATAAATTATTATTATATTTGTTTTTCTTTTCTTTTTTTTTAATTATTATTATATATATATATATATATATATATATATTTTTTTTTGGCTTGCATATGGTGCATAATGTAAATCTTTTTTATCCATTTCATCAAATAACCATTCATAAAAACCAAAATTCATTGACTTTATAATAACAATCAAGTGTCCATTTTTTTCTTAAGTACATTGAAAATTATTTATTAATTTATTATCTTTATGTGAATAACGTTAAAAACCACAATCATTTATGTCTTGATATGTCTTTTTTCCAGTTTCTGTTTTATTTTATTTCAAAATTTATAAAATCTTGCACCAAATCATTTATTCTGTAACAAAATGATGATAAATCCTGATATTTTGGTGTTTTTTCAATTCTGAAACATTTAATAAATGATTATTCATTTTCTCTATCTTTGCTTTTAAAAGTTCAAAAATTATTGAAGTATTAAATTTATAATGATTTTAAATATATCATTATAAAAACAAATACATTATCATACCTAAGAAACAAAAACAAAAATGCATCAGCTGATCAAGTTCTCACAACAGTACTATCCTTACAGTCCGCAAATTGAAATTTTCAGATTGGTTGCTTTCTGTGTTTTTAAAACATATGGCCATACATGCCTATGTATATGTACACATATATAAAAGATTTATAATTACTCAATATATTTTTATTTTTATTTCATTTTTTATTATTATTATTATATATATATTAAACTCTTACATTATCCACTAAGAAGATGCAAGCCACGGGTTTTGTGCGTTGGTATATTTTCCGGGTGAAATGGCAATATGGAAGGAGAGTGAGAGAAGATAAAGAAAGCTAAAAGCAGTATCTGTTGTAAAAGTATTATAAAATAATTATTTATTTCATCTGCTGTCTCCATCGTATTCATTGTATTTAGTAACTAACAGAAAATCTTTAAAATATATTCTAACTTGTAAATGGAAGATAGTTTTTAAATATATATATATATATTTAAAATCTATTAAAAAGAAAAATAACAATAATAATATTTTTAATAAAGTACTATTATTAACAGTATCTGAAGAACATTTTAACATGCATGAAGCAGTGTATCTAAATGTGAAAAATGTGAATTTGTATTTAATAATGCTGTTAATAATACAGAATTTGAACAATATTTTAGCATGTAAATATAACAGTTGTGTTTAAATATGAGATTATTAATAAAGTGAGAAATGTAAAACTAAATTGTCCATTATGACATTGATAATTCTCCGTAATGTGTTCATGATTAGTTGTGTTTTGATAATTTAAGAATCCTTTTCTTTACTAATACTAATTACTATTACTGGAACTACAGTCAACACTTTTTAATAGATGAAGTGTTATTTGAATGCAAAAGAGCAGGAATTTAATTTTAGCTAAGTTAGCAATGCCTTTTACTCTCAAACCAAAGATTACTTTCAAATATTTGTTTAGGAGGTTGTCTATCATTTTTATTATGAACATGAAAACTAATATAAAATCATTGTATATTCATTATATCTTAAAAATATTTCATTTATTTTTATAAAAAAGTAAGGAAATCAAGAAAAGCTGCTGAAAAGATAAAACTAAAAAATGAAAGAAATAAATAAAAATATGGTGTTTTTGCTGAGCAGTGTTTTTATATAAATAAAGAAATATACTATTTAAGATGCTTTTTTGTGTGGTTTTTTTGTAAATAAACTTTGTAATAACTATTTGTATAGTATTATTTTGTTATTTATAGATCGATTGTATTTTTATTCTTTTTGACAAAAGTTGTTATGCAACCAGTTTTACAATTCTGTGACAAGAAACATCTTACTAAATCAGACTCAGAAGGAATTATTTTTTTCTTTTTTCTTGTTAGTAAACAAATTAGTATATTTATCTTTCAGTTTTTTTTTTTTTTTTTTATCCAGATTTTTGAAATGAACATACTGTAAATCTTGTTTTTTCAGTAACCTTCTAATTATTGTTTTGATTCCTAGTACTGTTCAATACAAATTAATATAAAAATAATTTGTATACTTCCAAATGACTGGGTTTTTTCACCAACCCTTTATAAACAGTAACATAGATAAAAATCTGTGAGAGAGCATGTGGGTGGCATTTTTAATTTAGTAAGAAAATAAAAGAAAACCCTGACAAAATGACGATATACTAAGGTAGCAGTCCTTTACTCGAAATATCAAATTCATTTTTTTTTCTGTGTACAAAATGACTGCCCATGTTGCAGTTATTGTTGCACTTTATTGTTAGCATAAACAGTGTTTGGTGTCATGTAACATATCAACTTACTTGATCTACTGGAACATTTTTTAAGACTTTGTACCATCACATGCATATTTTAAATGGTTTGTTGATCATAGAACTAGATTTATTTTCTATGATTAATAATATTCATTAAATAAATGAAAATACGGTTTTGGTTAAATTAAAATGTTTGCTGGATCAAATGAGTTATTCCCTTGAAGAAGTCAAATACAGGTCTTAGTTGTTTTACTTCATTATTGATTTATATCTTACCATGCAGAGTTTTTAAAATTAAAAAATAACAATAAGAAAAAATAAAATAGTCTTTCTGTCTGAAATTTGAGTTGTTTATTTCATCTACTTATTTATTAGGGATTTTATTTTGTTAACATGTATATTGGTTTTTTATATCTTTATTCATCATAAACCAATTAAAATCTTAACAGAAAAATGATATTTTTTAATATTAGATATTGACAAAAATAAAAGTATAATTTATTTAAAAAAAAAAAAAAAAAAAAAAATCTGAACTGAAATTCTAATTTTTTAATGTTATAACAAAACATAAATGTCAGAAGATAAAAAAAAAAAAATGAATGTTGAGATAAGGTTTCCTTTTTTAAAAAAAAAAAAAAAATACTTAATTTTTACAGTGGATTATTTGCTCTTAAAACTCACAGATAAATGTTTTTACACTCAGAAATTACATATATATAATCTTATGCTTGATTGCTGTATTTTAAAAATGACTGCATTATTAAATAGAATCTGTAACCTTTACATGTGGTCCCATGTACAGTATATCAATGTATATAAACAGGTAATTCTTTTACATATGGTCCCATTAGTTTGATTTTTGTTACCGTCTGATTGTTGTATTACTATTCAGAAATAATAATTGTGTTTTGTTCATGAATACATATTCACTTTACAAATACTGAAATGAAGAATACCACTGTTATGTGTTGCAAATATTTGTAATGGTCATTTTGTGTGTACAAAAGTTACAAATTATCCACATAAATTTTATATTACTGCTATTATTAATCATGTGGATTTGAAGTGACATTAATTTCTGTTTAAAATGAATATTAAAGTGATAAGAAAATTATAGAATGCAGTTAATCTGAAAACTTTCATTGCAGTCAACATTATACCATAGTAAGAAATACCATTTTTCCCATTTTGTTATAAATCAAGTGATGTACACTTAATATGTTTTATTTTTATTTATATATTACTGTGATGTAAAAAAAAGATTATTCTGAAAATGAAAAAATAATAGTTGAATATAATTAATAAATAAATTTTAAATATCTGAATTTTTTTTTTTTTTTTTTTTTTTTTTTTTTGTTAGGTGTTGGAAAATGTTTAAATTTAGATTCTTTATTATCTCTAATTTCTTTTCAAAACAGCAACTTTTCTACATTTTTTTATTATTTGTTTCTTGTATTATTGAATTTATTTATAATTATTATTTTCATTTTTATTTATTTTTGTTTTGGTTTGAAATCACTGTTTTCAAATATGAGGAGATAAATATTAAAATTTGAAAGTCTTTTGTAATGAGGGGATTTATAAAAGTAAAACTGACCTGCCTGACTAAAGCTAATCTGTAGTGTTAAATGAGATGACACAAATCAGTTTTATTAAAACTGACAGTTGCAGTGATATTTGGTATACATAAAGGTTAAGTGTTTACAACTGGTAAGTTATCATTTGCCTTTTAAATTGGTGTGATTTTTACTTGTGTTAAAGCATGCCTGTGTTTTAAAAATAATTTTTTATAAATGTATTAGAATTTTTTTTTAAATGTTTATAATATATGTCATAATTATTTTTTTTGGTACATAAATGCACAGAACATCAAATAATTAAATGGAAATTACTAATAATAAATTTAACGTTTTTCCACTGCGTATTTTTAACTGAAAATTAGAAGATGATGTAGACAAAAATAATTTATAGTTCTATGTAGCAGATAATAGACGTCACCTGTCTGGTGAAAATGCAAAAAACCTACAAAGACTGAGTTGTCAGCAGTCTCCAGTGTACTTTTTCCAGAGAATCAAAATTTTAAAGTTATGTATTGATATTTAAAATGTATGTTTTGAAGGAGGTAATTCTAGTCGATAATTTAAATATGTTTGCTGATAGTTTTATTTAGAAGATATTTTTAATATTTATTGCATAATTAGAATATATTTATGAATATATTAACACTTGACTGAAGGTTGTGGTTAGAATTTTTATAATTATACATGACGTAATCATGTACGGACATTGATATTTAAATTAATTAAATGGTTGTCAAATATATTAATGTGATAAATATATTTTATGATAATCATATTTAATTTAGCCTTATGACAAGGGTTTGGGAGAAAATGTGAATGAAAAAAAGGAGTTTGATTTTTAAAATTCTTTTATACTTTATTTACTTCATAATTTTTGTTTTCAGACAAATTGTAGTGACAAAATAAAAACATTATCTTATATTTTTTCTTTAAATTTTTTTAATATTTTTTTTTTATTGTATAATTCCTTGAAAATGTATCTTTACAACTGTTTTATCAATGATTACTTTATAGGTTAGATTTTTGCACCTTTTGTTACCTTTTGAAATCCATTTAATATCTTATTAAATATGTTGTGTATAAATATCAAAAATGTAATTTCTATCAAAAAACATTTATTTTATGAAACCAAAATATTTTCAGTAATGAATATATTAGTGATGTTAGTAGTATATTTTAAATATAGTGAAAATATATGGTTTTATAATATATAGAAACTTAAGAATATTGTGTGAATTCCAAATAGTACCATTCTTAGTCTAGATAAGAAATCTCTTGTTTTTAAATATTACTAAAGTTATTATAGTTATAAGTATTATTATTATTGATATTATTATTATTATTACTATTATTTTTTTATATATATTTTTTTTAAAAACAAGTTTACAGCCACATTGACTGCTAATTTTGAAAGATGGAAAGTCAGAAAGATATAAAACAATATTTCTGAAGTATACAAGATGTATTTAGGTCATTTTTTCATACCATCACAGGTAAATTTAAACTGATCAACAAATGACAATCAGTGTTTTTAAAGATGTTTTTTTTTTTCTTCATGCTTTTTTAAATTTGCCATTTTCATATACTCGGTTTAAACCTAGCATATTGAAAGACTGAAAATAATTGGTGTATTTGGCTTCAAATAAGCATGAAACAAATCTCATTTAGTCTGAATATTATATTTTCAACAGAGCTTTAGAGCTAATTATTTTTATTATTTATTTATTCTTTATTATTATTATTTTAACATTTTTCTTTGTTAGTATTAACTTAAACTCATTAAAATTTTATTAGTTACAAGATTAGTTTTGGAAATGTACCCTGTTGCTGACAATTGATATTTAGACCCAGTGAAAATTATTTATATAATAACATGCTTTTACAATCTTGTCTTTTCCACATCTTTGTTCAGACAATACAATACAGAAACATTCATAAATATCTAGAATAGTAATTTCTCTCTTTACTGTTATATTAACTCAAGTTTTCAGTTTTTAAAATGTATCCTTATGTAAAAAAGAAGTGTGAAACAAACATTAATTTAAAAAAACAAATCAGTAATAATAATGATAATTATTGTTAATTTTTTCCCCTAAAACTAACAGAAGTTGTTAATTTTTTATTTCTTTTATTTTGTTTTAATGTTTTATTTGTCAGTTTATTGTTGTAATTTAATTATCTGTTGTCGGATAATCACTGTATTATGTTGATTACTCTTGTACACCAATTTATTATGCAACTTTACTTTCATCCTTTTTTCTAACAATTTTACTAAAGAATGTACAAACTTTTCTGCACTTATGGGTTTCTGATATTTTATTATAATGGGTTTTTTTGTTTTTTTGTTTTTTTTAATAACAAATTCAATTAAGAAGCTTTGCAGCTGTCTATAAAATATATATACACAGTGTTTTGAATTTTTCCCTTCTGTTTTATAACCTATGCCCATTTCCCCTTCCATTAGATATATTTTGTATATGATCCCTTAAAACCATTTCGTACAATGTCTTTAAATATTGTTGTTCAGGTTCAAACAAAAGTATTAATCATGATTTACTGCAGTGGGTGATTGCATTGTGAGATGTGTGTGATTCGAAATGTTGGCAGTTTCCATGAAAATAATTTTAATAGTTTATTTTACAGTTTGATTGAAAGAAACACATGTTCATTTTTACACACAGAACAAACACACAAATGCAAATGCATTTTTATTCCTAGTTTCTTTAGTTAATATGGTCTTTAAAAAACCATTGATATAGTTATGAATATAATTATGTTAATATGACATTATCCTTAAAACCAAATGCTGTTGACTCTCGATTTCACAGACTAATGGTGGGTAGCATTGGTTCAGAAATCTGGGTGGCCATGAATGTGAACATTAACTATAAAATTTACTAAAACATTAAACTATAGTACACATAAATGCTTTATAATACAGTAATATAATAATGTAAGAATAATATACAGACACAAAACAATGTGAGCAATGTAAAGAAAAAACACAATAGAAAAATGAGGGCTGGATTGGGTGAAATTTGTTAGGTTAGGATGGTTATGGGTATGATTACTCTTACCTTGATGAAAAGTGGCTTGAGAGAGGATTGCCATGATCATATTATGAAACTCGGAATACCTTAATAGTACCCAGTGGTACTGTTTAAGTTAATATTTTGTGATTTCTCCACATTTGGTCCAGATTTCCTGAAATCCAGAAAACCAAGGTCTGTGAAGATGAGGGTCAGCAATAACCATCTTATGAAATGTTCCAGAAATCTGGAGGGTGCTACATTTTATTGTAGAAGTTATGTATATATACTACATATATGCTGTATTTACACTTGATCATGGCTGAAGAAGCCATTCCTCAAGTCAAGTGTGCTGTAGGCTAATGATAGTGCTTACTGTTGTGTTTTACTGTCCATTAATATAGATTAATCTGTTTGTTAATGGGTGGGGAAAATGCAATTTCTGTTCAAACATATTTTAGTATAAAACTCACTTGAATTTGAAAAAATCTGCATTTTATTTTCAGTTTGCTTTATTGGGATTTTCCTTGTTATTTTGTTTATTATTAAATTTTGTATTTGAGTACTGTATGTTTTATATTTTTTATGGAAAGGCTAATGACTACTTTCAGTTTTGATAGTCACCATATTAACAACATTGTTAATTATTTCTTTATTAAGTTGTTATTTGTTCACTCTTATAAGATGATCATTGTGAACAGGATTCATTGCACATTCACCATTTTTGTGTTGACTTCCATCAAATGCAGGATCATTAATTTCCATCTGTATCAAAGCTTTACAACCACTTTCTGATGTCCAGTATTCAATGTTTTCATTGTGCTGGAAAGTCATTATTCATTCATTTGAAGTACCTGTTTTCATCAAATGCTTGTTAAAAGTTTTATTTTAAATTACAACAATCTGCAAAAGACTGTTGGCTTATATTTTCATCCATATTTACTAATATTAGATTACTAGTCATTAATTTCCACATTAGTTTAATTTTTAATTTTTATTTATTTATTGTTTATATAATATTTTTTATTGTTTTTGTTTTTTTTGTTTTGTTTTTTTATGAGGGGGGTGTTTGTTGTTAATATGCAGTTGGTATAAACATGAACATGTAATACTGCTTCTGAAAGGTCTGATGCATCATTAAAAGCTGTTAGGTGAAAAAACTTTGAAACAAAAGTGTGGAGAATGCATTTTAAATGGGTAGGTGTAAAGTTTGAAACAAGGTAGGATGAAAAGGGAGTGGGGAGAAGTTTGGATTAGTCTGTAATAAAGAGGTTGTGATTAACATATTTATAGAGGGTGAGGGAATAAGCTGAATACAGATTAAAAAATGGATACAAATAAAATAGGTTTGGAAAAAAGTAATAAACATTGACTAATATTAAATGCTTGGTTTGGGTTTGTTTTGTTCTTTTATTACTTATTTATTGTCTTATGTTAGTAGCTTTAGCTTATACAGAAAATGCATGCCTGAATAAGAACATAAAATAAATGTTTAAATGACATGCTTATCTCTGTTATTCAGGTATTGGGAACTGGAATTGTGAGATGGTGTTTATTGTTCCGTTGTAAAATATTTAAGAAAAAGAAAACAGTTTTAATGAAACAAAAATCTTTTTCTATATATATATACATATATATATATCTTTTAAATTTGATTTCATATTGTACTACTACCTCTAGAAAAAGATTTATTTTTTGTTGTATATCTGAAGTACAGTGTCCTTATTGCTGATGTCTGCAGTTCCTGGAGTTGTTCTTGAAACAGTGATTATTCCTGAAGTTTGGTGTCCTTATAGTTAATGTCAGATGTTCTGAAAGTATGGTTTCTTTTACTTTATTAATATACCTTAAGTATTGTTCCTTGAAGCTTGGGTTTAATTACTCCTTAAATCTGATTTTATGTTAATAATCCTGAAACCTGATTGATTATCGCTATTAATTAATATTGATAAAGTATGATGTTCATATATCTTATCTAATCTTTAATCTTTTTCTTCTTTTTTCATGACTGCTGAATACAAAATATTTTTCTTACTTTTTCTACTATAATCCTTTTCTCTAGATCTAGGTTAATGATTAAAGTTTTGTGCTTTTCTATTAAAGTATATATGTTTTTACTTTTTTAAATCTGGAAAATGATTTTTTTAAATTTCACAAAAATCAGTCTAAAAATAAAGTGTTGGTATTAATGTTATTAAGATCCCAAAGTAGGATCAAAGAACGAAATAAAATCAGTAAAATTTATATTTATACCAAATATCTTTCAAAATTTTTTAATGGGACTAATAATAAATATTAGATGTTTTAGTAAGGTGCTGATACTGGAGAGCTGCCTGACTATAATGATGATGAACATGATTTTGTTTTTTAATAAGTACATTTTCATTTTGTATAATTCAGATCATAACTTTCATTATATATATTAAAAATTGTAGATATAGATTACACATTATTTCACCTTGTATTTCAAATACCATAGGATCATGTTGTTTGGCTTTGGTCCACTCTTCCGTTTACTTAGGTTGGGTTATTTTGTTGTTATTTTAATTTTTGTTCTGTAATTTATTATTCTTTGTTATCAAATTTATAAAAATTATATGTTACAGTTGTTGTTTTTTTTGTGTGTTTGTTTAACTGTGTGTAAATACTATCATTTACTGTCACTGCTTCTTGTAGAGTTCAAGAAAACAAAATGTCCATATGATTAAAATGTTTTTGTTTTTTTTCTCTATGATGGTACATTTGTTTAAATAAAATAAACTGAAGAGTAATTTAAAATGTGTTTGTTTTGTTGTTTAAAATTTTAAAATTTAAGAAAAGCTAGCAGGTAATTTATGTTATAATTTAAAAAAAAAAAATGTTTAAACAAATCACTTATACCGAAATCTGTACTATAATTATTTAAATGAAATATAATTGAAGTTCATTTTATTAATGGTAATCAGTTCAGAGTGATCATTTATATGAAGATCTGATAATGACTTTCTAATCAGGTGTTAGTAAAACAAAAAATCGGAGACTTATTTTTACTGGTATAAGAATCATGCACATTTGATTTATTCATTTTTAATATTGCTGTACTTTTACGTTGTTGCAATCTATGTAAGATAAATTTGTATCTGGAATTTCCATTTGCATGATTGTTTTTTATTTTTTTTTTTTTTATGGGTGGTCTTCTTAAAAAGATACGAATATTACTTTTCTCTTTAATAATACATAAATTGCTAATAATAATAATAATAATAATAAGTTATTTAAACCATGTTTAGAAAAGGCCTCATTTAATACAAAGTGAATAAAAGAAGCAATTGAAACAACAAATAATCATTAAAAATAGTTTTAAAATTGTATAGTAGTAGTAGTAGTAGCAGTAAATAAAACTCATATAAAAAAACACAAATAAATGAAGAAAATGCACACGTAAAAAAGTATATTAAAAATATATTTCTGATTCGTGGGTCTATCAGTAAATATCATCAGAGTTATAAATGCAATACCTACAAATGGTACGTAATATTATTATAATGATGTTACAATGACTGAGTGTTTTTCTTCATTTAGGACAATCAGAAAAACCTGTATGTCACACCAGAACCGTGATAAGGACGTTTACCTAACGCCATTTAATCATGCCACCCATAATTTCCAATAAACTAAATTTAATAGAGGCATTATCAATTTTTATTATTTATTTATGCAGAAATTGACAATGATACGATTGTTTTTAATGTCTTACGATCAACTATCCAACGACCCCTAGAGATCCCTAAACCTCCCCTTAAGAGATCCTTTTTGGAATCACCCCGATTAGAAAGTAGTTTCTTTCAATTACACTTCCGGAATTGTTGAAGCGTGTATGGTGGTGTGATATGTATCACAGTTCAGTTTATTTTGACAGTTTTGTTTTCATTTAATATGATAAGCTGATTGTACCCCGTTGCTGAATATTTGCATGCTGATGTTTAGCGGTTGTGAGAATGTTTTCATAATTTTAATTAATATAATTGGTCGACGTTGGAACAAACTTTCTGACCCCTGACCTGATTTGACAGTCACGTCTGGTGTGGTAACATGGCCGAAATGCGGAAATAAGGTAAACATTGGAAATGGACGACAACACCGAAGGTGTTACTGTCGTTGGCCCAAGAAGCATGGAAGAACTACACAAATTACTCTTAGAAAAAGATAAAATTATTGAACGACAAGCTCAGAAAATAGTTCTACTTCAACAAGAAGTGAAACAAGTGAGCCAAGAACGCGATAAGCTACTGAAACAGATAGCAATCTTCAGTCTGATTGATGTCAACGGCCCCGTAAATGACAGGTGAGTTCTACGTTTGTTTCATTTCTGTCGGTGTGTATATGTTTGGCATTGTTGCAGATAAAAAGGTACAACATATACAAGTTTATTTCTTTTAGTGTAGATATTGTATAGTCTGGGTAATCATTGGCCAAGATTCTAAGGTCAAAGGGCAGTGCAAATTCTGATTAAACTGACCGAAATGTTAACAAATATTGATGCAGACGTACAGAAACCAGATTGCTGGTTATATTAACTGCTGTACTGACAATGAAATGAATTGTTTAAAACTATGCAATAACAGTTTTAGGTTAATTATACATTTGCCATTTACTGTTATAATGTACATTGAAATTTTCAAAAAGACCCTCTTGGCGTCTTGTACAAGAAATCTGTAATAAAATGATTATGTATCATATTAAACAGTAAATCTTATTTTTGTATGTGTAATATTTAAAAGATGTATGTATTTTTAAAATAAATAGTAAATTATAATGCAGAAAAAACTTTTTTCTTCTATTTTTTTCTTCAAAATTTTGACAATTCAACATCACTAAAAGTCTCTCTTATTTTATTTATTTATTTATTTACTTATTTATTTTTATTTGATCAAACAATTACATAACAATTTTTGGAATTGTTTAATGATCTGTGAAATTTGCATAATGATTTCTAGAGGTGTACTAGATAATGTTTGCTGGTATATCATATTTTAAAATTTACAACATTGGTTGTCCTGTAAATCATTAAAGGAAAGGGCTATGGCTCAGTTTAGAGCATATGTCTGAGGCATGATAGGTTGCAGGTTCAGTTACATTCAGTGGATTTATTCCAGTGTTGCATGTTGTTTCACAACTGGTTTGTCATATGCTAAAATATATATATGCTTTCTTGCTCTGTAGGAAAAGTTTATTAAAAAAATCACAGTATAATTTTTACATTTTGCAATAGTTTCCATAATTTAGAACAAATGATATCTTATTTATGTTAATAATAAAATGTATTAATATGTTAAAGAATAATAAAGTCACAACCAAGCTCTACTGAGAATGGTAATAATAAAGATGAATTTATGTTAGAAAATAATATACTTAACAAAGATAAAGGATATTTCATAATTAAAACAACAACAAACATAAAAAAAAGAATGAAAGATAAGGATATGTTACAGTATATACAAAGATGTGTCATCTTAAAAATATTGTTTGGGAATCAATGAATATATGTTTATATAATGACACTTCACACTGTTATGACAATAGTTATAAGGTCAGCATATCTGTTATTTTTTTTACTGATAATGTTTTGATAAAATTAAAGCAAAAATATGCGATGTCACAGTATTGGTGCATAGTAGCAAGATAATGTGATACACACTTCAGCTCAGACACCAGTGTATAAAGATGTGTCTATTCTATAATATTCAGCTGGCTCTGAATAACATAGCAATAATATGTGTCAAAACTTTGTCTGTCCCATTATAATGATATTCCTTTTACTTGAATTTGTAACTAAAAATAAATATTAATAGTGATTTTGTAAACAGATACATTCTTTGCAAATGAATGTACATGTATAAATAATCAAAGGTATGCAACTGCATGTATCATTGTATCACTAACCTGACTTCAGAGATCAGGTCGTTTTATTTATAGACTTGATAAACAGGATGTTAATACACTAATAAAATGTATACAAATTTTTATTCTGTCTTCTGATTTATTGAATGGCATTGATATTTTAAAAACTTTTTAAAAATAAATAATTTAAAGAGTCGCTTTGTGATTGTTTGTACTCCATAATTGTTAACATAATACATTGAAATGCATTGGCAGTAATATTAGATAACAATTTAAAAATAAATATTTTGAAGTCAGCATCTACTTTTTTCTTCTTTTATAAGTAGTGGTGTTTGAACAGTTATGTTGCTGTTAGCACACTGCATGAAATTTAAATGCAGTTAGTATATTTTGTCTAATATTTCTTCTAACATTACAGCTATTTTATTGTAAACAATTTAATAAGAAAAATTTTTGATGAAAAATTATTTAATTAAAGTTACTCTCAAATGTAAAAAATTATATGTATGTAAATATGTGTATCGTAATAAGTAGAAATTCAGTTTCAGTGACATTTGTGTACAATGTCAACTAATCAAGTTACATTACATGACAAGACTGCATTCTTTGTAATACAAAACTTCCAGGTTACTTCCCTTTATCTGCCTGTAGTTGAGTCTGTCTTTTCTCTCTCTTTCTCTATGCTTAGCTCTTTTCCTATTTGCTTGTAGGCTATAAAGCAGATTAGAAGATCAGTTTTAAATGCACCATTAAGTTTCTAGTATTTCTCATGCTAGTAAATGCTGCACAACTTGATAATCCTTTTCTACAGTACAAATCATACAAATAATTCCAACTGATACATTAATGAAGTTTGGAAAATTATGAAAACTTCAAAATACAGATTTTACATTCAATTACAAAGTTAATTAAAAGTAAATTTGTATCGGTTTTATATAATTATCCATAAATATCCTCATTTTAAATTAAATAAATTAAAAAATAATAATAATAATAAAAAGGAAAATGAAAGATATAATTTGATCTCAAGCTACCAAACCTTAAAGGTCATTGTGTTTTAAACTGAAGTTGAAGTTTGAAAGTAAATGAATATGAACCATGTATTTTGGTTGGAAGTTGGTTATGATGCATATAAAATTATACTGCTGTTGAGTGTAATATATTGCTTTTGTAGAAAGTTGTTTTCTGATAAAAAAAAAAAGCATTTAAAAAAGATATATGAATGAAGAAAAATGTTTCAGTTACAGCAAATTTCAACATTGTTATTGATGTTTTGTAAAAACTTAATTTTGGCTAAAGATAGATTGAAGTGTAGTTTATATCTGCCAGTTTTAATAAATATGTAAATTTATGATTTATTAGCAGATCAAATAATACTCACTCATTCTAAATTCCATAATTTTCATTCTAGAAACCAATTTAACCACAATCATTTCATTTATGAATGTTGTTGTTAAACTTTACTCCTCTTTAGCACATTCTCAGATTGGTTATATTCATGTGTTGGCCAGTTTGAACTGAACAATGGGTGTACCACAAATATAATCAGTGCACATGATTTCAAGAGGAAATGTTGAATGGCAGTCATTGGCTGTAGTGTAATTGCTGTTATTAACTAGCATGGCATTGTTGTGGACCCCAATACAAGAAGGCCAAATTGGCTTTGAACCGATGTTAATGTATTGCTAGTCATGAATCAAATAACAGCTTTGAAAATGTTTATTACATTCTGTATAATATTAAAAATCTTTATCAGATTAATTTGTTTTACTCTTTTTCTTTCTATGTCCTATTAAATGACATAAAATTTGTGTTCAGTATAATATCAATTTAGCACTTTTCATTCTAATTTCTCTATATGCACATGAACTGTTAAATAATAAACTTAATACTGTATGTGTGTAAAGGAGATAATTTATAAATGTATTATTTTTATTGCTTTAAAATATTTTTATCATTCATTTTATATTTACTATATGTTAAAAACCAGATAGTCTTTTTTCATTGTATTTAATATAGTTATATTTATTGTTACTAAATCTGACTTATTTCCAAGAGCATAAATAAATAGAAAAAACAAAAATTTTATAGAAATATTTAAGAAAAGATACCTTGAATGATTTTTCTGATCTCCATCATATGATAGAAAATGATTCCATATTTTGACAAATTATTCTAACAGTTGTATTTGCTTAGGAATGCTGTCAAAGGGACTAAAAATTTATCAGCATATCTTGTTATGTGAAACGTCTTAGTTAAAGAGTCATCTCTATTCAGTCTATTGGATACAGGTGTGAAGTATATGATTGACAAATAGTAAATTTATTCTCAACAGAAGTATTAAGGCTTATCAGCTGCTGAGTCGTGCTGTATAACTCTTTTCTCAGATTGATTTACACTAGTTCCTAATATTTCATACCAGAATAGGTGTCTTTTTATTGTGTAGATTGGTTGCTAATCCACTTTATATATAACAGCTGGGGCTGATTATATCTACAAGAGATTTTAAAGATACCACACTGGTTTGTGAGAAGAAAATACTAGTTCAGGCTGAAACATGTTTGATGTATAACTGTTGTACCTTAATGTCTGTTTACTAAGTGTCCTCTGTTCTTTCTGGAATCTATAATGCAAGCCCTTTGCTGAATGTTAGTTCTTTTGTTGTTTTATCAAAGAAAAATCCTGTGTTGTTCTTAATGGGACTTTTCAGTTTATAGTTATTTAATTACTTATAAAGTTTCAAAAGTGTATTCATAACCTTTTCAGAGAAAAGCAATAAATATATGATAAACTGTGACTATGGTGTTTTTATTTAGTTGTGATCAAGAACTAACTATTGTTAATGAAAAACTGACCCCCTATATAGATCATTGCTGCCATGTGCTACTGCAATATATCTTTCCCTACAGGTTGTCTCTCTGGTATCATGAAATGGCACATGCCAGGACTGATGTCTCCTGGTTCATCATATCTGCTGGGGTAATCCATCCATTTAATTGTAGGGGTAACAGGTTGCCTCTGTTTGTGTTTTTTTGTTTTGGATAAGAGCAAAGATCAGAATCATTGAAACATTGAATTACTGTCTTTTGAAACTGTATCCATGGCAGAAAAAAATTATAGTTCTTCTGGACAGAAGTTAATTTTGTCTTATTCTTCAGTGGTTTACTGTGACAGTTTGTTAGAGGATAGCTAGGAAGCCAGTGAATGTCCAATGCTCTCTTTGTGGTCATGTTTATAAGACTGTCTGCCAGGCAGCTGCGCTAACCACAAGTTTTAATTGGACAGATGTTTTGTTCATGGATATGAAAGGATAAACATGGTTTTGCATGAATTCATTCACATGCTTCATTAAAATAATGTTTCACAACATTGACATGGAATATGATGACAGAATTTGATTATTAGAACTGAAGACCACACTTGTTCATTCAACATCATGTACATCTGTATTGTTGGGTAAGTTCTTATATTGATTAACAGTCAGTAACACTCATTCAGGTATTCTGAGGGCTAATGTGGGTTTTTTCCTGACTTTTTCAGGTTGTAAACATATGAAAATTAGGTCATTTTGTATTGTTGTACCTGATGTTCTTTGTGTAAATAACTGAGGGTTTCAGACTTTAACATTAATACTGAAAATAATTATAATAAATGTTATAAATAAAATTAAAAGTATCCTTGGTTTCTTTCTTTTTCATGCTTATTTTCTTTTTTCATATGGATAAACAACTAAAAGATAATGTTTGTTTCTTTGTGCTAGTGTTTTTTTCCTTTTCTTCATTTGTAGCCTTTATGTCATTATTAATACTAATACATAAATCCAAATGTCAGATCAAATATTTTTAGTATATATGAAATAGTTATTAAATTTATTTCATATTTTCTTGTGTAATTTTATTTTATTTTATTTTTGTTTTATAATGTTATATCATATATGTTATGTTGTTCTTTTGTGTTTTATTGTATTGTAAGAATGATAAGGTTTAAAATATCTAGATTCTATTTCTAAATGCATGTTATTCTTGTGGTTAATAGAATCTTACACCTGTTACCATAAGTCATTTGTTCTGCACTAATGACACTAATTGATATGAATAATTACAGAAATACACTATAGCAAATTAACATAATTTAGTAATAATGTTAGCAGTTGTTAATTATATATACTTAATAGTTATTTATTTATTTATTTATTTGTTTATTTTTCATTTTTTACATTTCACAAGCAATATATTTTGCATAGATCAAGATCTAATGCTATAGCAAAATTGTATTTTTTAGATTTAAAAACTTAAAGAAAATAATAATTTTTGTTTAAATGTGTGTAAAGTGTTTATCATAGTCAAAAGAATAATGTGGATAGCTGATATTTATATTTGTGCTTCCTGATCCAAGGCAGGGGTTGAGAAGTTCAAAACCTGAGAAGATGGTTGTTGCTTAATGGGAACAATACGTTATTGTTATATTGTTGCCTTGTAAGTGTGTACTTGACACTGAGTTATCTTACCTTAAATGCTGATTATTATAATTTAAAAATTAAAAAAATTAGGTGATAATAAAATAAAATAAAAGTTATTTAATTTTGATTTTTATAATAGTAAATTAGTCTCTTTAGCTTATCATAGGCAGTAGCAGTCTTTCGGAAATATATTTAGTCATTATAGTATGATTATTCCTGAATAACATGTAACTAATTATTTAGGAATTTACATTGTTTTCTTATTTATACATTATATAAATGTAAGTATTATGCATGTAAAATTATAATGTTAATATATATTTTAGTTTTATCATTAATCTTTTACACTTGCATTCATCTAGAAATTAAACTGAATCATATAAATATTAATCTGGTCAGATGGATAATACAACAGAAGATCAAAGTTAAATGCTGACCCTGGCTTTAAATATTGTTTAAGTATTAGATGATGTTCCTATCCCACTGTGAATGTGAGGATTAGCTGGAATTTATTTCTCTGTGTGTGTTCAGATATCAGCAGGCCACACTTAAACATGCTGAGAATTGGGATGTTGAATGGTCTATGTCATGATTTTACACTATTTCTGTATGTATCATGACATTAAAATTAATTCTTTTATTGCCCCATAACAGCTGGTAAAATCATTAATGTCCCATTTAATGGCCATAAGATTAAGGATGTAACCACATTTGTAGCCATTTCCTAATTTAAAACAGATCTGAGCCAAAAAATAGTTTTGTTTTTAAAAAGTTATATATAGAAGTTCAGTTATGGTGTTATCAAATGAGTCTAAATTTAAAACTGTAAGTAAGAATAAATATGTATTTAACATTCATTAACACAGATATTAACACAGTTCTTCTTTTTCATATTTGTTTTCATTTGGCTTCTGAACACATTGATCGTTAGTTAACCTTTTGACTTAGGCAATATCATATATAAAGCTTGAGTATCTGGGAAGTTGGAAACATCCTTTTTTTTATAAAGGTCTCTGTGGGTGTTTGCATATGCATGTGTGTGTGTGAGTCTGTGTTAACAGCTGCTAGTAAATATGTAGTATGTATATGTGTGATGCATGTGTAAACTTAAGAAAGATGTGCATATATGGAATAATGGTGCTGTATTTTAATTTATTACATCTGTGTAAACATCTGAAGTTAAATCTTTGCCCCCCAGATTGTTTACTGTATTGTGTGGACATCAATCAAAACATGAGTAAACAAAAAATATTTTTTATGATCAGAAAGATTACTTTGAATAAAAACAACTTCTTCCTATATTTGATTGATAGGAGAAGTTTACCTATTAGTCATATTTAAAGTTTGTTTTAAATTTTGCTTTCTTTCATTATTGTTGGCTGCCTGCAATTTTGGTATTTTCTAGCTGAAAATCCTCAGTTCTTTAGGCTAAATTACCTTCTTTATTTTTTTTATTTATTTTTTTTTTTTTTGACCTGTGATAAATTTAATTTCATGTTAAATATCATTTTGTTGTTGTAACCACATTCATTGGTTTTGGCAGAATAAAATCTAAGTTGTGTGTGTGAGTGGATTAAAATATTACCTGTAATTCCTAGACAATCAGGTTTTTAAGACTGACACTCAGTGTGTACTTGATAAACCATAGGATCTCAGGAGTAAGACCATAGGACAGGTTGGTGTTAACTTTTGGTTGACCATTACACAGCAAAATTGGATTCTGCAGACTCACAGCTTATTTTGTCCATGTGCTGTGCTCACAACAGTTTGATGCTAAGATGTCCGGGAAAGTTTTTCTATTCATGTCATGAGCAGGGATGTTAAGCCACTGTCACAGCAACTTGTCAGGTTTGCTGATGATGATACTCGAGTTCCACATTATGCCTGTCACGAATAGTTAAAACAGGTGTATACTGTACATAACTTTAACAGAACATACACTAATATCTGTGTCTGAGCTATACATTAGTATATGCAGTGTCAAAACGGTTCAGTGATTTTCACATATTACACAAGTTCATCTAATTTATAAGAAGCCTCCAGTTATGCTGTCCTGGAAAGGATCTGTGTCTTTACATTATGAGGTGATTCACTGTGACATTTGTAATATATGACATTATACCATTTGGATCAGGATAGCTTATATGCATCTATTACATATTTTGAAATTTGACAACATGTACGTTGGTTATGCTTATCAGATGGTCAGATTCTGAAATAAACTTTACAGTTATTTGGCAAGTTTAGTCCATATAAACTGGGAATAAGAAAAAAGCTGGCTTATCTCTAAATTTTTGCCTAATCATAAACTAAAGTAATTAATTTTTGAGATAATTTTAAGTAATATTTAAAGCTCACTTTGATGTTGAAAATGCTTCAACACTGTGGATGTTTTGAGTGGAGTGTGTACAGGTGATTTTGGAAGTGGATTATCTGTAAATTCTGACACTGTTTACAGTGACATGTGGATACATTATGTCTTGTTGGCAGTTACTTTCAAGTCTGAAACAGCTGATCTGGTACCCAGGTTCAAGTTCACCAGTAAGTGGACAGAGGACTTTCTCTGACACAACACATGTTGTTAGGTGAGTTCATCAAAGATGTGTGTGCACTTCGCACAGATCCTACATAAAACAGAAATTTCTTTTTGCTTTTTTGTTTTGTTTAAAATACACTTCACTGATCTTGCTGAAGATTTTAACATAAAGAAGAGTTTATTCTTTCTATAAATTTCAGTTTCAGTATTTTAAAAGTTGTATATATTTCAAGATTATGTTTATTTTTTACAACATTTGGTGTCGTTAATGGTAAATATTTTTCATCATCTTTTAGATGCCATACTATCTTGCAACTTCATCTGGTATATAGGCATTTTGTTTTCTTTGGTTTGTTATTTCTGTATAACACTGATAACTTTTTTGTTGCAGAACAGAGTAACATTTGATTTTTTTGTTGTTGCATCAAATAGTATAAGTGCAAATAAGCAGCCTAAATACATTTTGTATGCTTCAAAAAAAAAAAAAAAGTATAATAAGCTTACAAATAAAATAAAATAAACATTAAATGGATTGATATGTATGGCTTTATTATCTTTAATATAAATGTTTGTTGATATAGAAACACCTTTGTATTTCACTTCTGTATTCCAGTTTACAGTGTGAAGTAGTATCAAATAAAACTATTTTTTTTCATTTATCTGTTGTTAATATTTTGTATTTTATTAAAATGAAGCAAATCTCTGTTAGTATCTGAAGACAAAATACAGTGATCCAGACTTCAAATATTTTTCAGAACCTGTCTTCAGAATTCATTTAAGTGTGATGAAATGTTCTTGCCATATTGTATTATATTTCTGAAACAATGAGCTTCATCTTTTACCTGTCAGCACATTTGAAGAAGCTGATATGGATGTAGAAAGATAATAAGATGACAGTTAATGCAAATGTGATGAAATATTGACAGGTTGTACTTAAAGAACTATATCTTCAATTTTTGTTTTAAAAATGCAAAGATTTAATCTTTTCATTATTATTATTATTATTTCAAAATAAAGATAAACAAGACACATGCAAAAGCAGATATAAAATGAAGTGTAAATAAAAGATAACAAAAAAAAAAATGTTATTTAGGCAAAATCATTATGAGAAATAATATTTAACTATCTTCACAAAAATGTATTATTATTTTTGTTTGATCTGTTTTATTATTATTATTATTATTATTATTATTATTAGTATCATTGTCTCTGTTTACTTGTTTTATATGTAAAACTCTTTTACTGATTACTTGAAAGCAGCTGCTTGTTCTTGGAGATATGGGTTGTTTAAAGGAAGAGATATCAGACATTTAAAACATGAAGCATTGCTCTGGCTCCTTTCATTTTTGACAGAATGCTTGTGATGACCAGAAGGTCTCTTTGAAGAGTGTTGACCTTGACAGAAAACCTTGCAGGCATTAACCTGCAGATACTATCATGTTGTTGGCAAATCCCTGCTCTTCTGACAACTTCTAAATAGTGTTGAAGCCTGATAGGCTTCTGAAGACATCAGCTTTTTCAGACATGCTCTTGCACTCAGTCAGATGGCCTCTTTCAGATTAAAAAAAAAATAAAGTTTCATATTCAACATATGTGACCTTTAATCTCACTTTTCACAATTACTTTCTCTGTTGATTTTGTAAATAAAATAAAATATTTAAAAAAATAAAAATAAGTAATCATTTAAAGTAGTGTTTTAAAGAAATAATATAAAAATATAAATTTTGTGTGCCTTCAAGTGTTTTGTGCATAGAAATATGTATGGCATAGCAATTCTGGAATTATTTATCTGATTATCTGAGGTATTTATTTTGTTGTTGTTTGTATATTTGTATTATTATTTTTTTCTAGGTGTAAAACTGTTTTGTTATATTGGTTTATTATTAGTAAATAGTAAAATATTGCTGCTAAATAAAACAATCATAAGAAAAAGTGTACTATTTTATTTTATTTTATTTTAAATGTACTATTTAATGTTTTATATGTAAACTCCTACCTATAATGAAAAGTTGTAAAACACAAATACAGAATAAAGAAAGGACATTAAAAATATCCAGTTAAAACAACCAGCAACAACAATAATAAAAATAAAAATAATAATAATAATTAAAGTCAACAGAGCAGGTTAAAACAGTGTTTGATACATACAAAAAAAAATATTTTTACTTTCATTTATTTATTTATTTATTTATTTATTTATTGTTTTCATTAGAAATCTGAAAGTATTAAACACTTCTGTGTGTATGAATCCAACACAAGGAAATAACATTTTGTTATCATGAGTACCTGTTATCTTCTTCTAGCTTATTTAAGCCACAAGCTTGACAGCAGTGAACTCCAAAGCTAAAGCATGTCTGTCCAGCACATTCATTGTTTGCTTATTCATATTAAGTCAGGGCTTGGGTACTGATGTCCCTGCGTCACTTCTGTCCCTTGATGTCATTTCAGAAATACTGTCAGGAAAAACATGACACTGATTATGTAGATAGTGAAGTGAAGACTGATCATCCAGATCAGTCTGACAGACAGACAGACAGACAGTTGGAAGTCTTTCTGAGCTCATTTAGCTAATCGAGGTATTTTGGTCAAAAGTTTTCATAATCTCGCTTTTGTCAGCTTTGATTGTTGTTTTCATTTAATGTAAAGGTGTGGATTAAGTAACAAAATAAGAAACAGTATTTTATAAAATACTGCACCTCAGACATTAAAAGTATTTAATTAGTATGTAATATCTGAAGGACTGCTGTTTAGAATTACTTAAAAAAAATATTAAGATTAAATATGCATATTTTAGTGTAATTTCTACTTTAAATTTTTGATAGATTTATCAAATTTGTGTTATTATTATTGTTTTCATTATAGGTAGGAGTTTACATATAAAACATTTTCTGTTTTACATTAAAACTGATATTATGTTTAAAGTATATTTCATTTATTTATAGAATAGGTTGTAAAATAAGCATTTAAAATATATATTAAAAAAAAGTGCAGTTTGTAACTACATTTTAAAAGAAATATATTTATCATGGATCTAGATTCATTTTTAATTTTCAATCATAGTTTTTAACATATAGCATTTTTCTTGTTTGGATGATGTATCAGTGTAAGAAATGTTCATACTTTACAGATCACAGACGTGTAATCACAGCACTTTATGATGATAGTAATTAGTTAGCCAGACTTAAATCATGTACTGCTATGTGAAGTTCTGCAAAGTCTCTTCAGTTTGGCTCAAGGCAGCACAACATTCATTACAAGGCATACAACCCACAATCCCACAAGATTTTTGTTAAGATGAGCACAGATTATACAACTTGGTCTGCACTTGACGTCAGTCTGTATGAACCAAAGATCAATCAAATCTGTGCTCATTTTGTACAAACTTATAACTGGCTGGTTGATTTTGCTGATCACATTTTGATAAGTAATATTGTTTGTAATTACTGTACCATTAATAACGTTATTGTTCAGCTTAATAGGTCATCATTATGACCATCATGAGCCAAAAATGTTAATAAATCATTGAAAGCATTATTAATTTCAACAGTCATTTATAATGTTAAATTTACATTGAGATCAAAATTGTTTGAAATAGATAAAATACTAATATACAAACTGTTTAATAAGGGAAACAATGTTAATTTCAAACACTATTTTCCACTACAAAACAGTTTATAAATATAAAAGTTTGTGGCTTTCTTTAGTGTAATTATGATATTTATTCAACTATGTTCCACAGACTTTTTCTATCTTTGATTCATGATTCGATATATCCCAGAATTTCACATCTTTCTGCATAATGAATTGGTCTAAGCACTACAAACTTTTGTTCCTGTCCAATAAAATGTGTATATGTATGTATGTAAAAATGAAAATAGTTAATATATTTAAAGAATAAACAAAAAACAACAATTGAAAATCAAATAAAAATAAATATATAAACATTTAGGAAAAGAACATAAAGAAAAGACCCAGATTAATATTTATTATAAGGCTACCATGAAAATATGAATATCTCATACAGCAAGTAACTGAATCTGTTTTATTTGATAGTTATAAAGAGGTTCTTCAGCCATGAATGTAACTTGTCTGTACTTAAAATATCCTTCTATTTATTTTGACACACCATTAGATATGTCCTTATCATTCTTAATAACTAAAGATATATAATCCTAATTCTTGTTAAGCAGTGTAAAATAATATTTCAAAACCTCAATATTGTTGTTCATTTCACAAATAGATATAACATTACAGCAATAGATAAAACAAAAAAGAAATATTTAGAATTTTATATTTTGGAATTGCTCACTGGACAATTGCTCACAGGACAGTTGCTCACCAGGACAGTTCCTCACCAGACAGTTCCTCACCAGACAGTTGCTCACTGGACAGTTACTCACCAGTAGTGAGAAATAGGACAACTGCTCATTACAGTCGCTGATTTTTTTTTATTTTTTATTATTATTTTTTTTTTTATCAATAAACTTTTATTTTTGTTTATGGTATGTGTGTATAAATGGTTGGATGGGAGTGATAATTCACAATAAATAAATAAATAAAATAAATAACATAATTAATTCTAAACCAGCTGTATTAGCAAAAAAAAAATTAAAGTTTTGATGGGCAAAGCCTTAAATCTCTTTCAGAAATATTTAATGATAAAAATTAACTAATAAATAAAAATACACATTATTCTAAAAGAATGATCTATTGAAACCAAAAATGTTATGCTGCAATTAGTATTTAACACCTTGAAACACTCAATCAAACAATGTCAGAAACCTCAAACATTTTAATTAAGTGAATTGTGTAATTAACACAGCTTTGTGCCTTTAGAAATTCTGTTTTATGTTGTTGTTTTTAATTAATGAAATAATAAATAAAATTATTAATAAAAAGCCTAAAGGTGAGCAGTTGCCTGTTTCTCACTTTATTGATGAACATTTGTCCAGTGAGGTACTGACCAGTGAGGTATTGTTCCGGCAAGCAATTGTCCTACATTTGAAATTACAAAGTATTTTTACATGAAAGTTCCAGTACCAAAAGAGAAAGGTTCTATCTATAGCAGCAACATTTTTTTAAATTCAGATTTGTGATGAATAAATTTATGTTGACATGATATGCAGAAATTTTTATTTTGTTTTATTAACCTTATAATTTGTATTAATAAATTTTATGTCTGACAGCTATCTCTCTTCAGAGTGAAAGTGAAGTATCACCAAATATTTCTGAAAGAAATTTGAATGTTATTTTTATTTCTACTGTATTACAGAAAATATTACAACAAATGCTACTTACTCATCATCACTGATTATAATGTTAAATGAAACTTTAAAGTTAATTGGTTGTAATTTAATTATGTAAATTATATTAGACAACATGTAACCTTTAATTTTGAATTTTTAAATCTTGTTTATTTATTATTATCTGAATTTTTATATGATACTGTAGTAATTTTATTAAGAATAAATGCACCGTTACATCAGTTTTTAACACATCTTAAGGACAGCTTTGCTAACCACTGGATGGGACTGTGTTAGTTTTCCGAGTTACTACTGCATTGATTTCTGTGAGCAAAATGAACAAAGCAGACTGCTGCGTTTCATCGTATTTCTTTTGTGATCACTTTCTTTGTCTCCCCATTCCTACATGGATCTCATGTAACATCTGTGAAAACAACACGAGATAAAAAACACAGATCATGGCTTCGTTTTGCCTCAGTTACAGCATGTTTGCCAGGTATGTTTACCAGTTTTAATACGGTCTTCACTAGAGCCTGACTAAGTCACTTTTAGAGACCTACAGTTAACTCTGCGGGGATGCAAACCTCACCTACTTTGTCTGTGTCTGAGAGGAAAGCTTGCTTTAATGATGCTATTGTTTGTCATTTCTGACAGCCTCGCACTTTGTTCTTGTCAAGACAGTACCCACAAATAGTAAATGTTTTTTTTAAATTTATTGTGTAATGTCTACCGAGGATGGGATTAATGATAGGTTTTGTATATGATATTAACAGTATCATCAAAAACAGTGAAAAGAGAAAGGTAGATCTTCCATGCTTGGAATACTTTATATTCATAATGTAATTTTTAAAAATGGTTCTGGAATCTGGGCTATTATCATTTTATGCATGAGTAGATAGTGATTTTATCACAAACAAAATACTATCTCCTGGACATTGGTGTTTACATTTTATACTTTAAATATAACATTGTTCAGAAAGATTCAAAAGCTATAAGTAACCAAATGGAGTTAAGTGGGGTTCTAGTTCAGTATTAAAAGACTCAAATACAGCATTATTCATTCTTGGTGGAATTTGTCATTAGAACGATAGTGATACAATAAACAAATCGATAACTTTATGAAAACTCAGTCTTTGAACGACATTCGATCTCACTGTTATAGTGTGTACAATCACTGTTTTAAGTAATGGGGTCACATATTGTACTGGCTTCTGTCCAGAGTTAATTGGGAAGATATAGGATATATGACAATTAAATATTTCTTTTTAACTAATTATTTAAAACTTAATATTCACTTGAATATCATCCCAGAGATTCAACTAATTTGAGATATATCAAACTGAAGTAAGGAATATTGTTGTTGTTGGTCATTCTTGTTCATTTTAATGGAATGTACAGGTATAAAATATAGTATAATATAATTAAAGAAAAGAAAATGAAAACACCAACAAGCAAGTAATGTATCAAATTACTTCAGTAAATAAATTAATAAAACAAACCTAAATATTAGGAATAATTTAAAAACTTGTTGATTAAACTTATAATAAAACTGAAATAGAAAATTGAAAGAGTGTAAAAATTAAAGTTATGATAAATTAAATTACAGAATATTTTATTTATTTATACTTAAAAAATTAATTCATTGGAAAATGTAATAGGGCTCTAAAACCTGCACATTCACTTTATTTTTCTTATTTAATGGGTTGGTGTTTTTTTTGTTTTTTTAAATATTTTTTGGGTTGTTAGTTTTTGGTTATCTTTTCCATCTTGAAAATAAAGCCATCACCAGTAGTAATGTTCCTTTCCATTTCTGATTTCCTGGATCAGCTCTGTAACTCACTTTCATTAATTTAAATAACTGAATCATGTTGAAAGAATTCAAACATTGTTGTGTAGTATTTTAAAACACTGTTGTTGTGTTGTGTAATATCTGAAACATTGTTGTGTTGTGTAATTATTTTACCTGGTTGTTTAATTGATTAGTTCCCTGTAGTGGATGTGCCACTTCTTTCACATGTCAGTCACAGCTTGTTGTGAGAAACCCCATGCACTTGACACTTTTCAATTAGTATTTCACCAAAACTGATCCTTTAAATTTGTGTGCACTGTCAAGTTACACCATATTTTACACAGCATTATTCACACAGAGGGCAAGGAAGTGTTGTCTTCACCTGAAAGAGGACACACCAGTAAAGGTAAATTGTTAAATATTTATTTAAAATTTGAATAATTTCCCATTTCAAATCTTTTGTCACAAAATATTTTTTGAAATATTTAATCAGTATAGTTCTGGGCCACCCAGCTAGTTCCTGAACACTTGTCCCTGTCATTGAGAAGATACACTTAAAACATTTCTTCCTCCTAATTAAAAAAAGAATAGATCATGACAGTACATTTATCTGAATGGTGATATATAATGTTACCATCAATTAAAAATATGTGGGGTATAGTTAAAAAAAAGTGTAAAATTTCCCTCACCTTAAATGCCTACAAAATGCAACTGTCAGTGCCAATTTCATGTATTTATTTCAGTTATTCATGCATAATAAGTTTTTAAGTATAAACTATTCAAAACATTTAATTTATTACCTATTGTATTCTAAAATTGTATTCAATCTTAATTTTTACTTTTTTAAAGTTTTAAACTACCAATAAAGCTAAAAATATAAAGAACATTTCATCATTGTGTTGAAATATAAACTATTATCAGTAATATCATTTTTTATTTATCATATATATGATATAGTGTTAATTGTTTTAATGTTCTGTATCAGAGTTTTTGCTTAATTCATGAACATGAACACTCTAACCTAAAGCCACAAAATCAATTTTAAAATTTAAAATATTTAATTTACAGCTAATAAGATATCTATATTTGTAAATAAGATTTAATTACATATAACTGCATATTAAAAAAACAGCTAATATTAGTTATATTAGATAATTGTTTTTATTTTCCAAGTCATCATGCACAGTGGGTGGTCTTCTACATGATTACAAGCAGCAAATAAACATTTCTGGAATGTGACCTCATGCTATTGTTATCCAAATTTAATATTTAATTGTTCCTATCATAGTAAATACAATTAATGTAGGCTGGGTCCCATTTGTAGTTCATAGTTCAGTCATGTGTGTTTTATTTACAGCATCATGCTTATAAATATGACACATAATCACACATAATAAGCCTTTAGTCATCTTTATTTAACTCTTATATCCAAAGAAGGTAAGTTAAACATTTTAAATTAACTTGAAATAAGAAGTAATAATTATAAATTATCAATGATCAGTAAATAAAGCAAAATGATAAGAAAGAGTAATAGTTCTCATTCTGTTAAGAAACAAATTGAGTATGAGTGATTTCTTTAATTGGATCATTTGGGTTTTTTAAATATCCTACATTTCACTGATTTATTCATTTATCTTTCCATCCTTCCATTCATCCATCTATCCCAGTAAAAAGCATGTTTAGTTTTTTTAGAATAAATGTTCCAAGAATGTTCAATATCCTAGAATTCCCATAAAGATTATTTTGAAAATAATTTTTGAGTGTCCTATTACAAAATGTGTGTGGTTGGTCCTGCCGTTGTATATGAGCTAATTATTCCACATTGCATAACACCTGTTATGATCAGTTAAAAGAACCTGTCAGTTGAAGCTTGAAATTAGCTCCATTCAGTTAGTCAAACCCACCACTGGGCATAGCAGTGTTTCAGCAGCAGTCGAGACCAGACCGCTGGCTTCATCATCTGCCCGTTATTATTGTTTATTTCTTACCAGCCATCATCGAATGAATAGTCAACAACTCAGAGCAGGTTAAGAATGAAGTGTAAGTGATACAGAATGTATCTGGTAGATAAATTGTCATCAGGAATTTCATGAGTTGTTTGGTTTTAAATGGATCAAGTATCTGGTGGTGATGATTGTACACTGGTGATGCATGACTTTGTGGTTTCATGTTATCCCTGTTTCAGCAAACTTGTTGTGACAATGTAAAAATTTATTTAAAAGCTGTGACATCTGATCTTGGATTTAGTTGACAGAAGTGCTGAATTATTACACCTGGATGTGTGTTTTGTCAGTTTAACATTAATGAAGGCAAATACAGTAAGAAGACACAGGTTAGTAGATAACTGTTTTAATAATACAAATATTTAATTCAGTTTTTATTTTCAAAGCATTGAAAAACAAAATTATTTGAAATGAATGTCACAGCACTGAATTACACAGTTAGCTAGTTAATTTAACATGGGGTCAGATGGTTGACTTTATTTAAATTCTTCACTTTTCTGTGATAAGTTCATAACATAAATGTGTAGCATTTAACCGAGAAGCTTTAAAAGTTTCAAATACTGTTTGTTTTTCCATCATAACTGAATTTTTCAGTAATTTTATTTCTTTTTAAGATACTTGATAATAAAGAAATCAAGTTTAGGATATTAAAAAAAAAAGTAACAGCTATTTTAACTATTTAACATTTTTAAAATTATAGCAATTAATTTTCTAGATATAATTACTAGGTGTTTAACATGATTTTGTGAACCTTTGATCCCTCCACAATTTTATTATTTTCCCTAGTGAATTCTCTTCTAGCAGTTTTGTGTGAAATTAAACAGAACATGTTCAGATTAATCATTTAGATCAGTTAAACATTTATTATTTATTAAAACAAATATTTATTCCAAGAACCTGGTTGTCTGCACAATCATTTCATTACAGAATCATAGTTTGTTAAAAATAAATATTTATTCATGTGTATGTATGTCAGATTACATTTTACTCTGTCTGTTGTTTAATATATACTTTAAAATATAATTTCTATTATGAATACATAAATTTCAATTTCTCTGAGGAATAACTTTTTTGGGGGGGGATTTTATTTTACTTATGCTTTTGAACTGAGATGGTATAATAAATATAATATTACCATTTGAATCACTTGAAATTGCAAGATTTAAAATGGACATTTTGTGGTCATTGTCTAAATGCACCTGGTAATGTTTGATAACCTCAGTTTTTAATTTACCTGTGATGTTAACTGACACTAACCTTTCATGTTTAATTAAGGTGTTAATCTTGAGAGGTTCTGCACCTAACTGTGACAGTGTGTTTCCTGTTTTGTCAGGCAATACTCCATTTAGCATGCTTACTTCATCCTCGTAATTTTTAATAAAAATTTCTAAGTTTATGTATTAGTCGCAATCCCGTGATTATTACGTTTCCTTTGAAGCCAGTCTGTTTTCAGTCCTTTATGCTTCATAATTCTTTTATCATTGCTGTCCTTTTATACCCAGTTTTATCCAATTATCATTGTAAGCATTCTTTATTTCTGTCCACTTAGATATAATTAAAACTGTGTTGTTACTCCAGAGTCTTTGATCTTCCTGTGTTTACCTGTGTTAACTATTTTGTGGCAAATTATCTTTGATGTGTGACTGACAGATAGATTGTTTTGACCATTATCTGAACCTGCTGGACATTCCCAGAATTGACACAGGCCTGATGACTAAGGAGTGACTTGTTGTTTCAGAAATTCATGATACTTACAGTGTTTGCTAAAAACACTTGATCTATAATCTGGATTGAAAAGGTTTCCTCAGAAACTAGTATGTTTGACTGTTTGGTTAGTTACAGATGTGGAAAATTTGTTTAAAATAACTAAAACAAAGGTATGTAAAAACTTTCTGAATGAAAATATTGATGGAATGGGAAAAAATAGTTTCCAGCTAAAAATTGTGATTAGAATACATCCATTTCTGATACGTTCACCATTTTTAATTTAAAGTATTTTAGAATAATTTATCTCTTTATATTCACTAACAATTTATAAATGTATTCAGTTGCTGTTTTTTTCTTCTTCCTATCATTTGTTTTTTTCATATTCATTTTACATAACAAACATTTTAATACTTATTTTTGATTGAGAATTTCTGTATGCAGGATAAAACTGTTAAAATGATTTTAGTAATTTCAAGTGCAGTATACTAACAGTATATTAGAATTTGGAATGATGGTTTATAAAGAATAGTTATCTTACTGAAATTTTAGAAGAATTTATTGTACTGGATAAAACAAGATGTGTATCATTGTAAACTATATTTTCTGTAAAATAAGGAAATTGTAATTTAATAAGAGTTTATATTAATTCATCATAGTCAATGTCATGCCTGCCAGTTCAGTCAGAACAGTAACAAATGAATATATACGTTGATAGATTAACACGCGCAGCTAGTACCTGAGGCTCGCTCATTCAAACAAGAAAACTCACAGATGTAAGAAACTTATTCAACTATTACAGTGTCTTTCTGAAGAAAAGGAAAAATACTATGTATATATAATAAAAAAACACCCATCCAGTTTCAGTATCAACTTAATGGTTTGGTTATAAGAGTAAAAACAACATTAAAAGTATCATGAAACAATAGATGAATAAAATAGTTTTTTCTTTCTCATTTCACTATCTGATAAAATGTCTGTGAAACAAACAACATTTTTTTTTATCACTCGTGACAGATAATTATTATATGTTTCCATTATTATCAAGCTTAGCATTTATGTTCTTTAATCCATATATATCATTATCAGGCTGACACTAAGCTAGTATAAAAACCCACAAAACACTCATTTAATATCTTACTTCAAAATAACAGCAATATTGCATCAGAAATATAAAGCTTTAATCTTGCATAAATTGATGTCATTACAATATTTATGTAGTAAAACTGTTAATAGATCACTTAAATGTTACACAGCAGAATTGCAACATTACATGGCAAAACCACAGCTTTTATTTTAATAAGTACTTTGCCATAAAAATGACTGAAATACATGGCACAGTTTTCTGATTCTAAATTATTGATTTTACCATTAATATATATAGGGAATTAAAACATTAATGAAAGCAAAAAAAAAATATCATTAATGGTTTGGGTGAAAAGATATTTATTTAATTGCATTATATTTAATATATATTGCATAATTTAATATCAAGATTACACAGTATTAAAGTGGTCAGAATGCAAAGTTTAATGTCTTTGTAGAAACATTACTTAACCATCTTCCATTCAATTCCCTTGTTCCTTTCAATCCAGTAAGTACATTTGAACAATGTTTTATGTAAATGATGCTAGTTTTCACACCAGTTTCATGTTAGCTCAAACACACAGTAAGGTGTGCAACATTCATCATTGTCCCTTTCACTCAAGTGATGGATTGGGATTAGGCAAATCCTCCTGAAAAAGTGTTGTTTATTTAGCTGGACAGACACCTTAGTTATTGTACATGCAGAGAGAAGAGTATAAGACTGTATTGCTTACTAAGTGTGTAGTTTTCTTTTATTCTACATAATGTAACGGGATGTAAAGCAGGGTAATGTTTATCCTTAGGTCGATTACAAGAATGGAGAAAAAGGTAAGCTATATTTCGTATTGATTATGCAGTATATAGTTTTGTAGCAGGATATTTTTAAGTGAATAACTATCAGTTGATAATGTACTTAAAACCATTGGAGATAAACTTCAGGAATTATACTGGTATACTTGATAATGCTTGAATTTAGATACATTAAAGGAAGCTGTAAAAGAAATGACGCAGTATTAGGTATGTTGATGTGCATGATTTATCATCCGTCATTGTTTTAGTGGTAATGTTTCCATTGTTCGTGTTAGATATTTTTATGATATTACATAATGCTTTATTCTAAAAATAACACATTTTCATGTTTTACTGTGATGGGTCTTCAGTGAAATGTTTCTGAGTATATGAAGTTATTTATTAATATTTGCAGTTCATTTAATTCTTATTTTTATTTTTTTAAGGGCAAAATCAGTTTTAATACAAATGTTATAATTTGTTTTAACTATTCTTTTTTTTCTTCTAGTTTGTATTTAATTAAACTATTCTTTATGACTTAAAATAATCTGGATTTTTTTTTTTTTTTTTTTTTTTTGATTTTTTTTTTTTTTTTGATATTTTTTTTCCAGCAATAAAAAATCTGTAAGCTAGTTAAATGAAAATAAATAAATAATAATAATGATAATAATAAATAAGTATATAAATAAAAGTAAAAAAAAAATTTGGAATAACAAGTCATGGGTGTGTTATGAATATTAATGCTTAATCAAAAAGAAATAACAGTTTAAGATTGTTGTAGAAGTTGCCGGAAATTGAAGCAAGTAGTTTTCCTGATGTCTGCTGGTATCACTGCAGTGGCCAATCTGTGCAGCTTTCTAGTTAATAATTACTTCACTTCCCCCCTGGTCTGACAGTCACACACTCAAGTAATGAGAGGTTGCTGGACATACACTGTCTTACATTTGTGCATTTTGTTAGTCATCCAACATGTTAATGGCATGTTTATCATTTCAACAGAATTTGACACTTAATTATTTAGTGTCTTTTGTTTTATATTTGGAATTATTAATCACTGAATATTTTAGTGATGTGTTATTAATTTGTTTAGGTTATGTCTGACACTTAATTAATTATGTAGGATGTTGTAAGATAATGGATTAATGTAAGAATGCTAATCTGTCAAATGATTCAGGTATTTTGAATGGTCTTTAATGTAGCTCATAGAATTTTCCAGAAGATAAGAAATATTAAATAATACTTTATTTAAAGATTTATTTAGAAATTGACACTTGTGATATCATTTTTACATGTCATATCATTTGCACAGTTCAATTTGTGGTTCTAATGACATTTTTTATATACAAATCCCAAACTGTATTTTTCTCTGTATTTTTGGATGCAGTTTAATTCTCAGTTTAATTTTTTTTAATTATCATAGAAGTCTCAACATAGTTGTCCTAATATTTGCAACCTGATAGGTTTGAGTTGTCAAAAGAAGTAATACTATTGTAACAGGGGAGGTAACTCTTGCATGATTATATACTGACAAGATTAGAAATTCTACTATTGTATTGCAGTGAACAGTAACAAGTACTATAATTTTGCAATAATATATATATATATCTATATATACATTTTTTTATAAACATTTCACATGTGTTACAAAAAAGAACTAGAGTATACTTGTAATTTTATTTATTTTTATTATTATTTTATTATTATTATTATTATTTTTTTTTTTTTTAATGGCTAAATGGCAGGCATTTTTTTTTTATCTTAATATGTGCAAATCATATGACATGTAGAAATACGTAAGTGTCAAATACTGTAAGGCAGTCTATTTGAATTTATATATTTAATGTTACTAATTGTAGCCTTTACAAATTCAAATATTTTAAATGAAATATTTTAAATAGTTTTAAAATGTGAAAATAATTTAAATTTTGAACTAAGGTAATTATACTGTTTAAAAAATGAATACAAAAATGTTTAAATTTTTAAACTGATTAACATAATAATTAAAAAAGAAGATTGTTGAACAGTAATTTTAAATTAGAATACAAGTACATAAGCATAACTTTAACCAAAAATTAAAAGCTAAAACATATATTATAATTAAATTATTTAGTGTGTTTTTTTTAAATGCTTCTATTAATAACTAAACTGCATAAAATAAACAACTGGTGTGGTGTTTAGTTGTCAGCAGGACATGCATCCACATTGATTTTCCTTGATGACTCACCAACCTACTTCTGTCTCTCAAATAATGTCTGCCTTGATTGAAATTTACATGACCTGTCACAAGAAACATGCAAAATCACTGGTCAACACATGTCAGTTGTAGTTTTTTTTCAAATACTGACAACCAGAAATGATGTGTATGTGTCATAAGTTGATTTATATGAGTCTGTAAATATAGAAAACATTTATAGTAATGTGGCTTTACATAGTGTTACAACCAAAAGTCTATTTGAGACTACAGATTTCTATTTGTATTTTTGTTTTAATTTTTTTATATTATTATTTTTATTTTTTATTATTACTATTTTTTGTTTTTGTTTTAAGGCAAGAATGGTATTAATATGTTTAATTCATATCATCATTTAAAGAATTAGAAATGACAACAGCTGAATTTATCTGCTGACAACTGTATACATGTCTTTGCGCACGTGTTGCATATATTGATAAATGTTTTTAGAACTCGATCTGTATATATGGGTATGCATATTCACATATTTGAATGAGAAATATAGCTACTGTCAAATGACAAGTGAAAGAAAGAAAATAATGATGGGAAATGATAAAGAAAAACAGCAAACAAGGCTCACAATATATACAAAACTTATGCTTTACTTAAGTCTGTTTTTATTTGTATAATAAAATAATTGTAGTTTGGTTTTAAAAAAAGATTTTTCTACAGCTTAAAGGAAGTAAATAAAATGTTATGTATTACTACATCAGTAAGATTTCATTTTTAAATGTCTTGGTTTTCAGTAAATTTATTCATGAATTCAAGCCATCCCTAAAATAAAATATAATATTAATAATAAATATACATCCACTTAATAATAAAATGGTCTTGCTGTAAGTGTATATATTCAGTAAAACAGACAACAAAAAAAAACAAATAATGAAAGAAAAATATAAAAATGAGATAAATGTAAAAACTTATACAAAACAGATGTAAATAAGTAAATAATAAACATGTGTTTATTGCATGAGTAATACAAATATACATATATACATATATCTAAAATACATGCATACATTCATTCATTCATTACATGTTTTTACTAGTTAGATATATAAGAAATTTGTACTTGACATATGGCTTGTTATATTTGGTAATTTGGTAATTTGTTTTCAAGGTTCTTTATATTCACAGAAAATATGGTTTGTTTCCTATAAATATCATTATTTAATGTTTGTTCATGGTTATTTACTGTTTGTTCATGGTTAGTTACTGTCCATGTGGGAATTCACGTCCTTCAGCCACATGGACCAATCTTTTATGTAGTTGTCTTCATTACCACAATGGGGTATCCTGTCAGGAATTGCCCCAGGGGACATTAACCCAGCTTCATGTAGTTTACTAGTCAGATTATGTTCACCACAAGAACAACATAGACAAGGATCTAGGGAAATGAAGTGATCTGAGTGTCAGTTTATCAGATGTTTTCTTCCTGTTGATTGAAATATGAACATATTGTTGTTGTTTGCAAACTGATAGTTACAACATTTTGGCAAAGTGTGTGTGTGTGTGTGTGTGTGTGAGTGTGTGTGTGTGTGAGAGAGAGAGAGAGAGAGAGAGAGAGAGAGAGAGAGAGAGAGAGAGAGAGAGAGAGAGAGAGAGAGAGAGAAATGGCATGCACATTTTTTATCTTTATTTATAAAACTACAAAGCTAAACTATCAGAAAACTGGTGATTGTGGATCTATTATTACATATCTTGGAGCCAAATGCCCATTTCTAAGTAATAATGTATTGACTATCCCTAATCATGTGCTATGTTATAAAATTAATTGGTGATCCACATTTCATACCTTGCAGCAATATTTTCATTAATCTATTGTTTTATACCTTGCAGTCAAACTTCCATTAGCATAGTATTGTTATTAAACTATTATTTTATATCTTGAATCCTTATTTCTGCTGCAATAACTGAGTTACAATCTTGTATTCTATTTGATCTTCATTGTTATAGTAATGTTCTGCCTACCATTTTATACCTTGGAGCCAAACTTCCTTTGCAAACATTTTCTGTTTAATTTTATGTTTTGCAGCTAAACTTCCATAACAATATAATTGCTACTGATCTGCAATTTTATATCTTAATGTATGTTTTTTTTTTTTTAAATCTGGCATCAGAAAACATTACAATAGTGTTGTCTGATCTACTACTGTAAACCTTGGAACTGAACCTCCACTGCAGTAGTACTTTTCATTAATCTTTGATTTTTATGGTCTATTTCCTGCTGAAGATCCACATGTTAAATACAAGTCTATCTACCTTCCTGAGCTGACTATTCCTAACTGTTTGATAGTGGTGCTAATGAAGTGAATCGTTTTGTGGGTCTGATCTTTGAACTGTGTAAGTTGCAACTTCTTGTCTGATGTCTGCTACTTTTGTCTGCATCTTATCACTAGCTGCAGATAAGAAAAATAAATATTTTGCTGTCTGCAAATCCTTGTTTTTAGTTAAAGCAAAATAAAAATGAAGGAAGAAAATCCTGCATGATCTTTTCATTGTATACAGCTTTAAGTATTTCATGTTTGCTACCAGCAAAAAAAATAAAAATAAAAATAAAATCACAACTGATTGTGTTTGCTGTTAAGAATATTTGGTTTGCTAATTTGTTACAAACTTCATCTTCTTGATTTGATTATTTTTGTTTCAAATAAGCATTTGTGTTCATATATTAGAGATGCAGTTTTCTAAGCTGTATACTTTACAAAACAACTGTCCCAAAAAATATTTAAAAAAATAAAATAAAATTAAATAAATAATGATAAAAAAATAACAAAAAAGAAAGAGAGATAAACAAGATTCAAGAACACAAGCAGCAAATAAAAACCAAATTAAACATAATTGAGTTAAACATAAATTTTCTGATAAAAATTATATTATAAGATACTTAAGATTCTCTTCCTTTTCTTGGTGTCTATCTTATTTTTATTTATTTGTTTTCTATTTTTATTTTTTCCATTTTATTATTATTGAAATAAATATAAAAAAAAATTGGAATTCATTATTTCAGTGGAAGCCTTTGTTTGACAGCTTAAGTTACGTGTGCAGTGGTATCAATTATAAATTACAGTTTTAATAACTTACTCAACTGGCACCAAACCTTGAAATGCAAATGTTTGGTTTTATTCTAAAACAAAATTAAAAAAAAAAAAATGAATAATGGGTTAGGGATGAATGTCACCATGGTATTAGGATAACAATGCAGTAAAATCAATGTTGAACAGAGTTTGCATGTGACTACATTATTGACAGTTTCTTAGGAAAATATGAAAGTGGTGTTGGCACCATATGCCAGACCAAGATTAGACATGCTTTGTGCTTGCAACTGTAAATAGACTTCATTTTGAACTGACTGGAAGAGAGATGGTGATAAAGTGACATACAGTAGCGCACAAGGTTTCATTTGTTTTTGGTAATTAGCCTAATTAAAAACTACCTTTTTTAATGACATGTTAAACAATTTTTATTATTTGTTTTTGTTTTTCTGTTTTACAGCAGTTTAATTTTTTTTTAATTATAATCTTGCTGCTTTCTTTTTATGATTTTTTTAATTTTTTTAAATCAGCATTATAAATTTTATGTATCAGTGCATTTGTCTTTAAAAGCATCTTATAATTTTTTTTTTTGATAGATAATAAAGTTATGAATTTTGTTACAGTGTATTTTCCTAAAAATAACTTTAAAAGATATCAATTACAAATGTTTTATTTTTAAATGTTTTCTTTAAAAACAAAATACATAAAATAAAAATAAATATAAACAGAAAAAAGTCAATAAATAAATATGACTACAAACAGCAAAACAGTAAATGAAAAAAAAAAAATAAATAAATAAATTTGAAATTTAATTGTTATCTTTCTGTTTCATTTAAAAATGTCTGACTATAGAGTTGTTGTGTCTGTGTTGTTTGCAATATGCTATGTGCTATTGTCTGTTTGATTATAATAATGATTTCAAGCTGTTTTGTTGATTTCTAACTTAGCACAACCTTTACAAACGTGCAAAGAATGTCCTGTTGAAAGTGTAGACTGTCACAGGTTGTATATTGTGTGCTGAAAGACATGCATTGGAAACAGCATTTATTCTCTTTATTTGTTCAGTGAGGTCATCAAGTTGATGTTAGTTTGTTTTACATTGCTAGCATTTTCAGTCCTGACTTCTATTAAATCATCAATTTCACTGTTTAGTTTGGTTTCTTGTATTGTATTGTTCTTCAAAGTCTAAATTTTCTTCAACAAATCATACAAACTGTATTAATCCTTTTTAGGATTAGTTTTTCATAATTTGATGTGATCTGATATAAATATATAATTGTGTTTTTAAATACTATCCTAGTTGGTAGACTGCATAATACACAAAAACAATGACATCAAAGTAAAACTTAACACATCTTCAGAAAAAACAGTTAATCCAAAATATCAGTCATAAATTCTTATCTTTTGTTTTATTATTGTTGTTTTTGTTGTTGTTGTTATTGTTGTTATTATTATTAATTTTCCTTTACTTTCTTCTCCTAATTTTATTAAAATTAGCTTTTCATTTTTTTTTTTTATTGTTTTTTTAAATATTTTTATTTATATTAAATTAATGGATTATATTCTTGTTTCTTCAATTATTATTTTTATTTGACTGCACAGACTATACTTGTACATACATGGCATTATGTCTGGATATTCATTACTTCATAAAAGTATTCACCCAGGCCTCTGTTGTTAAAAGGTGTAATGTGTGTAGAGACAGAAAAGAGATAAGCGTGAGGAACTGTCAGATCCACACTCGTGTGCTGACTCCTGCACTGAGTGGGTGTGCTTGGCTGTAACCTCTGGTCAGGAAAACTGTCAGGTACAAGTTTACCATTTGTTCCACCTTAGTTTTGACTTTGTCAGGTTTTTTTGCATGATTTTTGTTTTTAAATTCTAAAATGTATTTTAATAGAATGAGCAGCTTATCCAATTTGTTTATTTTTTTAGTGAACTTTAAAAAAAAAAAAAAAAAAAAAAAAAATATATATTTTTTAATCAATGTTTTGTTTTCATTTACTTATTTTCTTTTTATTATTATTATTATTATTATTATTATTATTATTATTATTATTATTATTATTATTATTATTATTATGCTGAGTATAAATCTATATGAGTTTCTGAACTAGATATATATTTTTCTCTTCCAGTCTACCTTTAGTAAATTTAATATTATTTTTATATTGCTTTGTAAATGTGTGAAATGCAAGATATACTTAAAACTGTCATAAATATTTACATCAACTCATTAAATTTTTCCTTTGGCAAAATCAATATTGTGCACACACTAGCTGCATTAAATGTCAGTGTTATTTAGAATTCAACATCTGTTTCCACCAAACATTTCATCATTGATAATCAGACACTTTAATCACTTGTATGTGTGTACCAATGCATAAAGAAAACAATAAGATGAAAACCAGATATAAAAAAATATATATATAATACATTATGCATTTAAAATAAAAATTACTGTTAAATTAATTTATTTAATATCAAATTCTAATGTTTTGTCAGTTAAGTTTTTATCAAACACACACACACACACACACACACATGCATGCATGCATGCACTGATGTACTTCATTGCAATATATTCAGTATCTTCTGATGTTTATTCATTTTGATTTTGTAAATAGCATTGAGATAAAATAAATTTCTTCTGTGGAATTCAGGTTAAAAAAGTTTTATTATCTATGTGAAGAATATTTCATAGTCTCCTTTATTATTTAAAGTATGCTTTGATAGTAAAATTAACACTTAGTCCTGTTTTAAAAAACAACCTATTCTAGATTCATCTGTTGTATTGTTTCTGAGTAAAAAAAAAAAAAAAAAAAAAAATAATAATATCTTCGTACAGTACAAATTTGCAAGAATAAAGCAATATTATCAAGTCATTAGTTTATTTTTTATCTTTTTTTTTTTTTTTTGGTATGTGGTATTTTCCACCCTTGAAATATAATATTTTCTTCTGTAATGGAACAGTTACAGATAAACACATTTTACATGTGTGTATTGTATTTGTCCACTCAACCAATGTGTTACAGGTGTACACTCTCTTGTTACAGTTATTGTAGAACAGTGGTGAACACAGGGTGGTGGAAGTGTGTGTGTGTGTGTGTGTGTGTGTGTGCGTGTACGTGTGTGTGTGTGTGCGTGTACGTGTGTGTGTGTGTGTGCGCGTGCGCGCGTGCACGGCTATTTTAAAATATTAATATATTATTACTTCTAATATTATTTTCTATGATTTGTTTTTATATTCAAAAATTCAGTATAAACCATTCAGTATATATATATATTTTTTTTTTTTAATTTATTACACCTTCTAAAACTGTTTTCTTCACTGTACTTTTTATTCGTTTTTTTTTTCCCCTATTAAATCTACCTTTTTAATGCACTCATCCTTGTGAAGATAAGCATTGTGTGGTGGAAGCATCTGTATATCACATTTACTTAGTTTACTTATCCACTGGCCCAGAAAATACTTTCTTCACCCTACAACCAACAAACTAGAGCTATTTTATTACACTGAACACCTAGTGAACTTGACAGGTTTTGCCATGGTGGAAGAACTTAAAAGTCTTTTGACCTAAGTGCATTGTGTTTGTTAAAGAAAATAAGTACTGAGTTGCTAAGTTTAATGTAGGTACTCACCACTGTCTTGGGATTAAGTAGTAACAGTAGAAAGGTATGTTGGACCAAGCGTAGAAATAACATCCCCTCCCTTTTTCTTTAATCTTTTTAAATTTGAAAATACATTTCCATTGTTATTTTTGTTTTGCTTTTTACATGAATGTTAAGTGTGTATGTGAATGCGTATATATGCAGGTGTGATGGGTTTTTTGTTTTTTGTTTTTTAATTGAAATAGTGGAAGATACATTACTCATTTTTTAAAACTTTAAAAACAAAAATAAATAAATGAAAAGTGTGAGTGAAAATTTGCAGTAACATTTTGATACAATGAGATGAACTTCAAAACAGATTTGTTTTATTTTTTTGTTTGTATTTTTTAAATCTACAAATATTAACTTTTTCATTTTTTCTTTATTATTTTTAAAGTTCAGTACATTGAAACAGCTCTTGAACATGGCAAGAATGTATCAGAATTCACATAAATTTCATTAAAAACACATTTTAAAATAATAATATAAATATTTCTTGATTTCATTCTCATATTACTACATGATTAATTATTCATGGGTACCAGACAAAGCAGGAGAATGGAATTTGTTCTGGAACCACTTTCCTCCATCATTTTTCAGAGACTGACTCCAGTTTTGGGCTGTCTCTGCCATTGATTGATGATGGCAACAGGTTCAAATGGCAACAAATGATAAGGGTTAGGAAGCTGGGCTAAAATTAGCTTGGAATCACTTGGAATCTGACAGTGTTAGATAAGATTTTTAAAATTTTACTTCTTATTTTCTTTTACTTAGATATTAATTTACAAAGCCTGTAATGGTAATGATATCATTATTTTTCTGACATTTATTTTGTATTTATATTTTTATTTTTCATAACTTTTTTTTTTTTTTTTTTTACTTTGAGATTCCAGAAAGTAAGAAGAAATACATGTTTGCAGAAAGCATTTAGAATATCTGATATCTTTTTATTTTGGCAAGCTCTGGTCTACAGTTACCTCCTACTGAACATGTTTTGTGTAATGTGTATCACTGTGTACTTTTTATTTTAAACTAATGTTATTTGGAATTTTTAAACGTTAGTATATCAGATAATTTTGCAGTGTCACATTAATTTATTTTTATTTATTGAACCTGTCCAAGCTTGTTATTATAAAGAGTAACTGATTGTTTATCATTCCAACAAAAGTAGAGATTTTTAGTAATATAATGAATCTGTTCATTTGGACTTGCCCTTATTTGCTCCTAACCTTCACCTGACATTTTACATGTACAGCTATTGTTTTGAATTTTGTAATGACATTGGATAAACATGTATTTATCACATTTTCTATTTTATGAAAATGTTTAAAATGCACCATCAGTTGTGGTAATGGACTTAGATACTTGTAACAGCCAAACAGTCATAAATCTAAAACAACAATTTGAAAAATATTCATCGTTTGCTAGCATTTAACTGTATCAGAAAAAACAGCATAAAAAAAAAAATTAAATAAATAAATAAATACAAATTAATTCCAACCCCAAAGTGAACCATGCACACACAGACACACACATGCACATGGAAAATCAAGATCATTTCTTTTAAAAGTTATTTAAAGAATGAAAAATTAAAAATCTTTAAACCCATTTTGTATATTTTTTGTTATCAATAAAGTTAATAATAAATTTATGTATACCAGTATAAATATTTAATGTTCAATTAAATATTTGATTTGGATCATTTCTTTTTTTCATTGTTAAAATGACACAAATATCAGTCAAAAATGATATATGGCTTCTTATGCAACAGTCTCTTTATGGTATGAATTCCTACAAGGTGTTAAATGTTGTTATATGTCAGTGTAATTACTCCACACTTAACAATGTTTGGTACTTCACACACTGTTTTGCATAACTCTGTCAGTGTGTGTTAGTACATCAATAGGATGTCCCATTGTCATCAGAACAAACTATCAGCAACAAATAACTAGCAGTCAGCTGATTGGATATAAATAACTGCATATCAGTAATACCATACATTCACCAGCTGCCAGTCTGTATTCATTCTGCACGGAATATTGATTGGATTTTGGGTGACTGTTTTATTTTTTTGGTTTTTTTATATGTTTTGTGTGTTCACTACTACTATCTAAAGGAAATACCTGCTAGCTGCACACACAACTGGCACATAAGACTTGCTTATTAGCAATGCAACTGCAGCTTGCTGCCTGCTTAGAGAGCTAGCTATTGGAAAAATCAGCAACTTTGATAATGTCCAATACTATTGGACTTGACTGGTCAGCAATCATCATAATTTGGACCAAAAGCGATGGCCCCTGTTGGAATGTTACTGGGCCAGTGTCTGCTAGAACTGGATGTTAGGATATTACCACAAGGACATACTGGAATATTTCTCATGTGAAGGATTGTGTACATAGCTGAACCTTTTCATCATAATGCATCAGGTTGTGAGAATGCGAATTCAGCAGCTAGAGATGGAAAAAAGGTATGGATCGCTTAGCCTGCATGATGAGTACTTGATCAAAGAGACTGCCATTCATTCATTGATTTCCTTCTTTTCATGTTGGCATTCTTCAGACATTTCCATTTTAGCAGTATTTTGTTATTATTCTTATTATTATATATTTACTTTGAATACAGAATTATCATACAAGTTCAAAATAGTTCATATTATTGTGTATCTATTATTTTACATTTGAACTTTTAATATTTCACATTTAATGATTATCATTTAATCAATTAATGCTTGTAAAAAGAATGTAGAACATTTACAAAGATTATGTTTTGGAAAAGCCTCAGTATATCTATTACTTTCAATGAATAAAATCTTATGTTTTTAGTGACAACAGATAAACAAGCTCAATGTTTATAATCATTAAAGCCATTTGTTATAGAAAAATCTCCTTTTTTAACAAAAGAAAATACTGTTTATTTTGGAGTAATTTATTATTAACAGTTACAAGTAAAGCTAATATTTGAATCAATTTATATATTTTTTTGTAGTTATGTTTTGTGTGTGTGTGTGTGTGTGTGTGTGTGTGTGTGTGTTTAAAATATGTAGAAATATGTATGCTTGTTTTTTATTTGTGAAAGAAAAAGAATGGTACTAAGAATTTGTCTTAATGAAATTTACTTGTTTGGATTTTCTTTTGATCATTGTGTGTTCTAAGCCACATGTCAACCTAAGTCTGACAATAAGCTGTCTAAAATTTACTTAATTGTATTTACCTAAAGTTAGATCCATTGTAGTAAGCATAACCAGAATATTTTCTCAAAACATGATTCAAACTCTGTGCTGGTAAAGATATGGCTTAATTGCCAGTGAAGTGTCCTTTTTATAATCTTCTGTAAAATCTATTGTATTACTATAGAAACTTTAAGGATAATAACTTAAAAAAAAATGACATTAAATCAAAGAAGTGATTGATGCTGTCATTATTTTCTTTAATCATCTACTTAGAATCTGGATTACTCATTTCTTTTAAGCCTGCTAGTGAGCACTCAGCAGTGTTGGCTTCAGGTGAAAAATTTAAGATTGAAGAAAACAGTTCAATAATTGGCCCTGAGCTGCAACACTTTGCTTCACTTGAAGAGGCAGATAGAACACAGAGCTGGCTCAGCTCTCATACGTTACACATGTAGGGCTGTTTGAATTCCCACTCATTTCATTTGTTAGAACATTTACACTGATTTCACTTTATGTGTTTTTAGTAGAATAGCATTTTCAGCAGTAAAGAGCACTTTCAAGCTGACTGGAAATGAGAGCTTTGAGGAAGTTTTGTTTCTGCAGCCTGTCAGCTTAATAAGTGTGATGAGCATCTTTATTCTGTTACACATGTTCATTACAGTCTGAAAACATCCTGTTCTGTATTTATTTCCAAACCAACAATTACTTCAGCCTTTGACTTGTTTATTTTAATCTATGTGTACATTACATAATTCACTGAACATAATCATTCTTTTGATATTAGCTTTTTAACACACACACACATATCCACTCATACATTTACATAAAATACAAACAGGAAAAAGTTATTTTGATAATTCAGAATATATTCTGAGATAAGTCTAAAGGATGTTTAATCAAAGATTCACAAAGGAACATTTCCAAGACTATTTCTGTCTGTCAGCTATTCATGAATTTTATCAGTTAAACTTTTGTCATTATTTTGAAAATTCAAATCTGATTTTAACTTTCCATAATTTTATGAAAACTTGAAATAAGTTTTTATTTATTAGTATCTACAAAACTCATTTTAGCAGATTATAGGGACAAATCTCCAGCACAAAATATTGACAAATATATTTCCATAAATAGAAAAATATATTGACTTATTTTGTATTGGTTTCTTGATGAAATGACCCAAGTTTAGTCAAGCAACACAAAAGCAAAATGAATTGTGTTACCCAATGAATTGTGTTAGCATGTATGAATTTGAATATATTCTTACAGTAATTGCAAAATCATGTTTTGCCATTTTGAATGTGTCATAGAAAGGTTTATGCCATGAGCTTTGTTGCTAATTGATTCTTATATTCTGTATATTCATGGTTCAGTTATAGAAATTGTTCTACAAATTGTGGTTTGCATTTGTTATTATTATCCCTATAGGTTGCATAATTTAAACAGTTCAGCTTGGTCTACGAATAGAATGGAGAATATAAATAGACATACACACACTCAGCTATCACATTGCTTATAAAGTGTTCATTCTTTACTGGAATTTTAATTATTTTTTTAATGATTTTCTTGGTAAATATGGCTAGGTCTTAAATTTCATTTGTTTGAAATGGATTTGAAGTCAGTAAAAAGAGAACCATTAACTCATAAATAGCAGCGTGAATTTTGTAAAGGTTCTTTTTATAACAATCACATGCAGAATAATATATTACACTACATCAGATTCTTGACAAATAAAATTTGTCAACTTACACAATAGTTTACACAAACATACATATTGTCATTCTTTGCAAAAGTATTTGTTGTTGTTGTTATTGACTGGCATACAAATACTAACTCTATGGGATACTATGGCATATATTCCTAAGTATTACAATTTCACCAATAATATAATGATAATAAAATCTTCTGATCACTGGTCCAATGTATGCAGAAAATATTCATAAAATTCAGTTACACAGTAACCTTTGAGTTTTGTTTATGCTTTATCTAACAGGACATTGTTTAGTTGTGTTATTGGCTTCTGTAATATGAAGATCATGGTAAGATTGTAGTGCTAGTCTGAATCATCTGTTGAAAAGTACACCCACCTCTGACCAATCCTGACCATCATCAGTGGGTGTGTCCCCAAAAAAGAGATTTTGTCCAAACAGATAACTTTAATGGTTTTCGTGTTATAATTGTTGAATATTTATCAGTTGGTAATCAACACTGTAGTGATGGTATCTGTTTTAACTGTCAGATTCAGGTTTGTCACCTCTTGAAAACATTCTAAAGAAGATTGCTTGATATACTGGCATTTGCCCAAACTAATGTTGAAATGTCCTTCCTGCAATTACACTATCATAATGAGTGAGATATGTGAAAGGTCAGGAACCTGTACGTAATGATATATATATATATATATATATATATATATATATAATTTAAAAAAAAATTTTTAGTGTTTGGTGACTGTTGACTAAATCTTAAATTGAATCTGAAACTATTAAAAAATAGTACTTTATGATTACTCTTAAAATAAAGCCCTTCCAAAAGTTATCATTTAAAGTAGATAACCTAAAATGATAGTTTCTGGCCTTTAACTTTTCTTTCTAATTGTTTTAATATTTTAATTTTCATAATTTATAAAATTTGTTTTAAAGATATAATTAATTTGTAATAATCATTATAATGCTAAACTGAAACTGTGAAACCTTCAAAACAAGCATGAAACATCAAAGAGAGTAAACAGTTTTATGACTGGTAGAAAGGTCAGTGGGTGCTAGCTGAGCCTGAGCTCACTGTAGTGCTGGCAGTGGATGTTACAGGTGTGTTCTGTCCCATCAGGTGAGCTGCACCACTTGTCTTCCTCCAGCCCTTGTCTGTCCCCAACACCAGCATGTGAAAAACATTTCACCAGAGAATAAGCACAGTGTGTGATCCCAACTGCTGTGTGACCACATTGTTCCATCGCAGGCTAATTCTAACAGGTGAAGTGTTAAACAGTTGTGGATTTACCCTGGACCCTTGGTTTACTCAAAACTTTAATGTGTATAATCAGCTGTACTGAAAATTGTGATTTTAAAACTGATGATAGTTTTTAAACTTGATGATAGTGAAAGGGATTAAAATTCATTTTCTGACAAATTTAATGACATGGAATATACTTCTTGAAAGGAATCACATAATGAATATTAGTAGCTTGCAGATGGTAAGAATGTATTTAAAATATTAATTATATATTAATTATATACAAATACAAATGCATTTTGTAGAATTGTTAAAATATTGCATATCACATTTATATGGCCAGTATTTGTGAGATTTGGGCTTAGGTTCTTTTAAATTTTAAAGCCTAAATACATTTTTTATACTTCAAAACAATTTGTTTTGTTCTGTGCTATTTTTACCAATAAGAAGGTGATGACAATGCACTGAATCTTGACATTTTTACTTTGTAGAGTGATATATTACTGAAGAATATTGTATAAAAAATGTATATTTATGGCGAAAGTACTGTAATTAGAAAGAAAAGTGATCAGAATACAAAAAGTAATTTGGCATGTACAAATGGGAGATAACATACATGCATGATTTTTATACATAAATATTTAGCAAACACTTGATTGATGATGGTAATAATAATGTTATCTGATATCTAATTAAATATTACTGTTTGTGCATATAATTATGTATATAACATAATGTGTGTTTGTGTTTATATGTATATATAACATTTGGTATTAAATAATTTTTTAAAAAATTATATCTTCCAAAAATAAATTTAAGATTTGAATTAGGAGACACGTATTGGACATGTTCTCAAAATAAAACATGGAATATTTACATTTCACTGAAGCTACCAATCTCGGTAATGATGGTTATTCACTGTATATACTGACAACTAGTACTTAGTGATTTATAACACAGAACAAACACAGGGAGGTGGCTTCTTGCACTGAATGGGAATCTGGATTTAATCTGCTTGGATGTAAATATTTGCTAGAGACTGCATGTGATGGTTTCAGAAAGGCTCTTAGCAGTGTTTGAACAGCATTATGCCACCACAGCAGGCTACAGCTGATTCACATCATCTTGCTTGACCAGGTATATAGGCTAGTAAACTTGTATTAAAGAAACAAGTGTGACTCTAACTGACTGGGTTTTTCTAGGCTAGTGAAGATAAATAACTCAGGCAAGTATATGTGTAATTGACTGGGATTTCCGAGGTTATTAATGTGTGAAGTAGGTAAAAGATGATATATCAGATTAGAGTGTTACAGAATGTTTTTGGTGTCAGGTCAATCTTAAAATAATTCCATTGTTTGTGTGGTGCTGTGCGGCTTATTCCTATCAACTTACATTGTCAGTACTGACTGGTCAGATTATATGGAATGATCAATAACAATAGTTTACATGCATACTAACATGATACTAAAGTATCATGGTATGTTACTGGTGAACAACTACCTTGTCCGTTTTGAAAGTATTCTATTGTTTGTTTTATGTGTTTATCATTTTGCTATTCAATGGCCAGTCTTTCTGACTAGTCAGGTGACACAGAGTGGTCACTGGTCAAAAGTTTACATGCATACTAACATGGATGGAAGCATTTTGTCCTTACCTTCACGATCACAGTGTGGAATTTGTACAGATGCCTGTGTGTTTGGCCTGATCTAGGAAAAGCAGGTAAAAATACAAAATGAAATAATGTGAAAGTGATTGCCTCATAAATGTTCATTGTTTTTTGGCTGTGATCTTAGGTTAAGTGTTGTTGCTGCCATGCTGTGCTTCTCTGTGTTGTTGTTAATACTTGTTGTAAAAGAATAATCTTAAACATGTTGACAGCTTATGGAATACCTGCAACATGTTTTTCCAGAGATCATTATTCATGTTTTGAATACATGCCAGTGAAGTTATTTGATACTTGTTTTAATTTTGTACATGGTTTTAACTACTAAGAAACATTTTTATAATTGTTTATTTTATTTTATTTATTTATTTTTTTTTTTTTTTCAATTTGTATTGGTTTGTTGGATTATTATTATTATTTTTTTTTTTTTTTTTTTGTAATTTTAGTTCAGTTTTTGTTTTTTTCTTAAGTTTTGTTCAAGTCTTAAAAGCACATTTTACAGTAAAGCATTATGGTACAAATTAATATTTACATAATCAATAATCTTTCCATAAGAATTTAAAAACATCACCATCTGTTGCCACCATTTACATATTGTTTTCAAATTATACAAGCTCTTGTTAAGGTACAACAACTGAAATAATCTGTTGGTAACTGCTTGAACTGAAGACAAAACTAGTTTATTTTTCCTTTGAAATATTTATACGAAAACAATTTGTATTCCAGTCACTATAACATATTACTGAATTTTGTGCAAAAGTTTAATATAAAATAATATCATAAGCAAAAGAATAGTTTTTATTGTGTGACATTAATCGGTTATATTTTGAAGTATAAACAAGGTGAGATTGATGTACAGAAGCTATTTAGCAGTTTCCTGTGTTAGTGATACAAATGTTATGGCCAACTCAGAGAGGTTTGTAATTGCTTAAATTGGTTTTAAGATGTTTTTTTGTTGTTGTTTTTTCTCTATTTTCTTATATTTATTATATACGTGTATGACGTGTATGAGTGTGTGTGTGTGTGTGTCTGTCTGTCTGTCTGTCTGGGTGTGTGGGGGATGGGTGTCTGTCTGGGTGTGTGGGGGGTGGGTGTGTGTTCTGAAAGTGGTTTTTGCCATTATCAACATTATTTCAGTGATAGTGTACAGAATGTAAATGCAAAATCTTGATAGAATGTAATGTAATGAGAACAATTATTTAAAATAATGTAATCAAATCATTTATATTGCTTATATGTTTGTGTGTGTGTGTGTATGTATATATACCTAAAATGTGTGAGTCTGTCTGTATACAAATATAATAATTAAAAAATTTCATTCTGTTCAGATTTAAATGAATGTACTGAGGTAGTCTGAATTTCAAAACAGCAAACTGATTTAGTTTGGGTGTTTTCTGTTATTATAGTTACCTCAGTGATGGCCTAAGGTAATATTTGCAATGTTTAATAATAAATATGAGTGTACCACTGCTATCCAAGTGTATATTTTGTAAACATGAAACAGTTCATTGCCAGTCTTTTTATGTATGATCAAAGCTGCTATGTTTAGATAAATGAATAACATGAATGTGTTGATTCTTTGTTTAACCCAAGTGTTGTGTTCATTTTGGGTGGAAAATTGTCAGGTGAGGGGTGGTCTGCTCATTTTTCTTATTAATAGATTGATACCTATAAATAAATAAACTATATATAACATATATATATATATGTGTGTGTGTATATGTGCATGGGAGTTTCTTTCAATGCAGAATTTCAAAGGTGAGATGGTTTTCATAATTGTCTTTTATTTATTTACATAACGATTAAAATGTGATTTTTTTTATTAATTTTTTTTTTGTGGAAAAATAAACTTATTTATAAAAGATTTTCTTTCACTGAGTAGTATCTGTAGGTTTAGTTAATCTTTGATACAACATAACCTTACATTGCTTGTCTTATTAACACATGCTCACCCTTTTTGTTAATAAATTACTGTCTATTCAACAGGCTGTGACTGTTAACTGTTTGCTGTGATAAGGAGCAGAATTGTTATTTTAATTAACTGGTCTACATTAAAGAACAGCTTAGCTTTGTTTACTGATATTAAGCCAGAGATAAGATATTTATAATAGTTAAATAAGTAGGTTCTAGACATTCGGTTAGATCAGTTTTCAAAGTAACAGGTGATAGAAAGCAACATGTTGTGTCCAACTTTTGTTATAAATTTTTGGGACCTTTTTTTCATTCCTTGGTCCAGGTAAGACAGTTATCATACTGAATGATTTTTAAAAACTCATTAAAAAAATGGAAGAAAAAAGCACTGGCTATAATAGGATATTGTTTTTATTTGTTTTCTTCATCATTTGCGTAATGATTCTTAAATATCATTTGCAATATAAGATTAATATTATTTTAAAATGCATCAATTTAAAAGCTATTCATAATTTTAACTGACATTAAGCTTGTGTTTTTACAATACTTTGACTAGATATTAAATATTCATTTACAGACAGCCCATCCTGCAACATAAATGTATAATTTTACATAAATGCCCTGTTTGACAGTTTTATTTTCATATAATAATGTAACATGATATTTTGGAAATTCAGATTTTGTTCGAATGTGCAGAAAGCAGATATGTTTCAAATTAATGTTATTAATATTCTGTTTCTACTATTGCTCCATGACTAAGACTTTAAAAGCCTGTGGAAACATAAAATAATGAATTTCTGCATCTGATAGTTTAAAATTTTTAAAAAATATATTAGTAATAATTATAACAAATTCTCATAGCTCATGTTATGACTACTTTTGTTACAAATAACATCTTAATATTAAAATATTTTTACAGGTCATTAAACAACCCATTCATTCAGTTGTCAATCTATTATTAATGTAAATATTAATTAATGTTTTTCTCTCAGAAATTTGTTTCAGAAGTTATTATTGGTTTTTTGTTTTATTTCTTTATGCTTAAAATTTTTCATTTCCTTTTACAACTGATTTCCATACTAGATTTTAAAAAAATACATTTTTTTTTCTTTAATCTTCTAAAGACTAAAATAATCCTTTTTGATCTTCATATTATAAACTACCATTCCTCTCTGCCTTCTTTAAATAAGGAAATTTTGAATATTGCCATTGTTTATGTAAGTAACACATTTTGTATATGTATATGTACTTATACCACAATGAGTGAATTACTAGTTACAGTTGAGATAAATAGCACAGTACAAATTCAATCTTCAGTGTCACAACAGTCATCATTATTCCATCAGTATCTAAGTGCTAACCACATCACCATAATCAATATTATTTTCATTACTGCTTGTCAAAATCCCATATTCAATCTGATGGGATCTTTGTCAGCCACTGCACTGTAGTGTCTTGTGATGTTTAAAATTATGTTTTTTTCTGAAATAGCTTTTGTATGTAGTTACTAACATTCAAACTTATTATTTTTATTTAATTTTTTGTTAGAATGTAATTTATGTTCAAAACGAGCCACGTGTGTGTATGCATGCTTAACTGAAATTATTATTATATGTTATTAAAAAGTTAATATTTGTTTTTATCATTTTTGTTTTTTATGACACTTTTGTAATTTCTCTTTCATAATGCAATATTAGTGATAAATCAAATTAATGGGAATAAAACTGCCATAAGCTTCCTTTGAAAAGTTGTTTTGACACTGTCAAAATAAATGTTAGGTGTGATACTAGGTCAGATAACAGGACAGTATAGATTTAAAAAGGTAACAAATTCTCTCTTTTTAAATTAACAGTATTTATTTTTAATAGTTAAAATATTTACCCAGAAATGTCACATTCAAAGTTTCTTTTCAGTTTTTCATTTTCTTTTCATTTAATAATAAAGATCAGTTACTCAGAAACCAATTTGTATTATCTAAATTAAATCTGTGTACATATTACACGTGTTTACATCAAAATAGGGTGTAGAATGGTGACTTGTTTATACCTGAATACATGGTTATTAATACAGGATATTCACTAATGTACCTATGTATCTTTGCAGTGTTACTTCATTTAAAATAGGATTAATTATCCATCTAAGTTATTTCCTGTTCCAACCAATGCTCCTTTACTAATTTAGTACTAATGAACATGTAAATTATCTGTAGTTGCCAGTCTAAAAGAATAGTGCATAAAAGAACAGCTGGCTTTCTTGCACATGAACACTGAAAGGTGATCTCTTCTACATAATACAATTAATATTAAAATAATAGTGTTCATTCATTCATTCACTATCACTGATTAATCATGTATAAATGTCACTGGAAATATTTTATAACAGATTATATAACCTGAAGCAGGAATAGATGACTATATGCAAGAATCAAATAGCCAGAGTTCTAATTTAAAATAATTTTTATTGTGTTTTGTTTAAGAATAAAATAAAATAAATCCTTGAAATGAGAATAAATATGAATAAATAGTGGGGAAACTGATATTTGATTCTGTTAGGTTTTTTAATTTATCATTGTTTTGTATGTGAAATAGGCTGTGATGAAAGATTAATTCCTACAGTTGTGGAAGCTCCTCTGTTGGATAGTGAGCTGTCATAGTGTCCATGTTCTCCAGAGAACCAAGGATAATTTTCTGTGATTGTTTTCTTTACAATTTGTTTTAGAGCTTCTTAACTTAATTCAGTTTGCCTTGAAGTGCAGGAAGCTAATTTAATATCTGTTCTGAATCATTGAATGCTTGATGGAATTATGTCACTTTGGTTTGGGCTGTTGCCTGTGTGGGACAATGTTTCCATCTGGCATTCTTCGGTAATGCTGCCTGCTGTTGTGTAATTTGTGATCATACTGATGAATATTCTCAGCTAATTAGCCATGGACAAGTGCCATGGTTGATAAAACTGGCTGATATCAAAAAGATCTGTGGAATATTCTAATTTTTATTATTATTTTTTTTAAATGTTATAAATTAACTATTTATTTCAATCTGAGCACTTGAAACAGTTTTTCATTAAGAGACAGTTAATTTAAAAAAAAAAAAAAAATCTTCAAGCAAATCATAATCTTTTTTTTTTCAAAGAAAAAAAAAAAAAAAAACTTCATAACTACTTTAAAATAATCTCTGTTATTAAGCAGCAGATCTAATATTAGTCCTTTCATTTTTTACCACTTCTTTTGAATTCTGAATTTACAAAACATGAAATAAACAATATTGAATTCAGCTGAGTTTTTTCTTCATTTCTTTTTTTTTTTTTTTTTTTTTTTTTTTTTTTTTTGATAATGTGGCCTAGAACATCTTTTTTTCAGTAAAAAGACCTTCAAGATTAAATAACATTTCACTTTCCTGCTGTGTTGTTATATCTGTGTTCTAATAATGTTGAGAATAGTAAGTCATAAAGACAGATGTGATTAAGACACCCCAGGTGATCACATCACTAAGTATGCCCACACTACATGGGTTAATAGCTAGACTTGCTACATAACTATTGTTAAAACATGATTTCAGTTCACTCTGTCAAACCAATTCAGTCATCCTTATTATTTACAGATTTAAGAACTTTTTTTACACAGATGTATACAAATGTACTCACAGGCACACATTCACAAATTAATGGCAAAAATTCCAAGTTCATTGCTTTTGGGAGGTTCTATTTTTTTGTTATTATTATTTTTTTTATTTATTTATTTAAATTATTATTTAAATAACATCTGAACTAACTTACACAAGCAAAGACAATTTTATTTCAAATAATTTGAAAGAAATTTAATCTTCATTTTGAAAACTGTTCATACACTTTGTGATAAGGTTATCAGCTTTGCAGTTTACCCTCTTCTTCATTTTGTCAGCAGAATTAAAATGCACACACATTTTATCCATTTAAACTTGTTTTGTTCAGAGAAACATTCAGTGAGAAACGTATACAACTTTGCCTTGTATTCATTTTCTTTTCAGTCATTTACTAAACAGCAGAATTAAGACAAAGTACATGTCTCTTTATACTTGTGTTCAGTCTACAGACGTTTTCTGTAGCTTATACCTTTTTACACAGAAAGATGTGAGTCAGACTCTAGACTTTTTTTTTTTTTTTCACTCTTCTGTTAAGTGAGTTCAAGTCTGTAGTGTTCTTTTAAAAGGTTCCAGTCAGATTAGTTTTCTAACAGATGGCAAACTTTGTTTTAAAAATAAAAAGATGTATGGTTAGGACATTAATTTATTTTTATTTGATGTTTATGCTGTTAATTTAAAACAGATGTTTTTTTTTTAAATACAGTATGAATGCATTTTAATTGCAGTACATTTCTCCCTTCATATTAATTAAAACTGATGAAAGTGCATACATATAAAAACAGTTAAAAATCTGACAAATAAATAAAAGCATAGATTTTTTTTTTTTTTAATAATTTGCTGATAGGATTGTTGTTGTTTTTTTTTTTTTTTTAAATATTTGACAATAATGTGAAAGTAAAAGAAAAAAGAAAATCATAAAACTAATTACCAGCAATAATTATTAGCTCTTTTTTTTTTTTATTGCCATCCTTTAAAAAGAAGCTACTTTTGTTGGATTGTTGTCTGTGTTGAGTGACAAATGTAATCCAGGACAGGACCTGCTGTTTCTGTTTTCATGTAAAGGCACGTGGCGAGATTATTCTTGTTTTGAGAGCTGTAACCTGACCTTGTCTTTTTTATAATCCATCATTCCAGAGCTACCCTTTAAAAAAAATCAACAGTAATGTGATGCGAGTTTAAATCATTCAGCTTGCTGAGTGCCTGTCCCCAATCAGGTTTGGTGTCACTGACTGGTCCCTCCCTGAACAATTAAAACTGAGTCTGGTTGGTGCTTCTCAACTTCCAGGCTCTGTTGATTGGCAAAAACAATCTCGCACCAGTCTAAACTGTAGATTTTGCTAGGGCTTAAAGCATACCATAATTTAAAATAAGGGCACTTTTTTTTATTTTTGCATCGCCAAACCATGTGTTGAAAGATGATGCTGTCTGTCTTTATGAGTCTGGAAGGAAAATATTTGTAGTAAAGATCTGGTGTGCCAATTTTCTATTTTTTTATTTTTTATTATTTTTTTTTTTGTGTTCCTAGCTTGTATATATCACTAGACAACTTCGTAATATCTACATTGTAAGCAAAAATGAACTCCTTGACTGTTGGAATATCAAGCAGTTTGTTTGCTGCTTATTTACCTGAAAGTTGTTTGTGAGACACTGTTCTGTTGGATTTTAGCTAGTTTTATTTCAGATTTCAAAATGTTCTTGTCAAAAGCATTCTGTATCTTCTTAAAGTTTGAAACTGTCACTTTGAAATATTATTAAGAAATCTTTTTTCTCTTTCTTTTTTAAGTGCCCATTATGCTTATTTATTTATTACACTTGTTATTTTCATGTTATTTACATTAATTATGTAAACAATTGATGATTTTATTATTTTCTGAATTGTTTCACAGATTTCAATTCTTTTTATTTCAGAATTTGTTTCATTTGTAAAATAAAAATTACGTACATTTTTTTTTATTGTTTCAGTATTGATGTTTAATTTTTGAATGTTTCATACAAATTACTGATTTTCTTGTTACTGTTTTCAGTGTTGGCAGTGCTAGCTGCAGTGACCGCAAGTCTCAGTCTGCTGGAAGTTTACCTGTAGAATCTCCAAGAGCATCAAAACTTGTGAGCCAAGGAAGTGTCAGTTGTGGTCGCATCCAGCGACAACGTTCATTCAAAAGCTCGTGTGATGAAGTGTACAAAAGGACGAGACTGCAATCAGCAGGATACGAGTTGTCTCAGGATCTCCAGGATAAACAGGTGGAGATGTTAGAGAGAAAATATGGAGGTTCTTTCCGTTCTCGTAAAGCAGCGAAAACAATTCAGAGAGCTTTTCGACGGTATTGCATGAACAAGAATTTTCAAAAACTGCGGCATTCTGTTGGAGAAAGGAGATTGTCAAAAAGACTCTCAGAGCTCGGTCGTAGCAACACAATCTGGACTGATAGGTTTGATGGTAAATTTGCTATGGGAGCTGATGGTTCAGATTTAACAGATGAAAGCAAATTTGGAAGTGATGTTAGAAAAATGGTAGCAGAATTTGAATCATCAAGACATGAATCGAGACTTTACAGTCAGATGTCTTTTGATCAGGGAACACAACTGGACAATCGTCTTTCTAGGCGAGACAGGAAGAGACTTCAACGATGTGAAGTCATAGACCATTCAGACATTCCAGAGGACAGGAAGCATAAAAACGGATCAGCTTTGGTAGACGAAACTAACAATAATCGAAACTCTTACCCTGAAATGAATAAGAATAATTCAAATGAAACTCCATTACCATTAGATAGTGCTGTAGACCCTCATAGTTTAGACTTTGAGACATTGTTAGAAGGCAAGGAAACCGATATTCTTGCAGACAGTTTTCACAGTGATGGCAGTCAGGAAACAAATACCTTGACTCATCATCGCCCGTCAGCATCATCACTGGGGTCTGACTTCGGTTCACCTGCGTTTGTAGATAGTGCGAAAGGATCATGTGCTTCATTTGACAGTTTACGGAACTACAATTTAGATTCTAGTGAAAGTGCATCAGTTAACAGCAGTGTTCAAATAAAAGTAGATTTAGCGTCTCCTGAAGACACCAGACTTATTGAACAACAAAATTCTGCAAATCAAAAAGTGAAAAACTGCATGAATACAGAAGTCAGATTAAGAGGACACAAACCGGGAGATGTAGAAAAACCCAAACCACCTCCACCTTCCCGGCCTCCAGAGACATCACCAATCTGGAAAAGGAAAGAAACTAATGGTATGAATGGAAGTATTCCAGCTGTGATGGCAATTAAAAATGAACCAAAGCGAATGAGCAATATATCTGAAACAAGTGAACCCGATAGTATTGATGGACATTGTTCTAGTTCCCCTAGTTCTGAAAACATTAGTACAGAAAATATTAGCATTTCTAGTGACAGCAGTAGCCTGGGCTACCAGCGCCGTCTTAGACTGAGTGTCACACCTGATCAACAGATTTCAACTAAAGTCAACGACAAGCAGCGCAAACGCCTCTACCGCATTGGACTTAACTTATTCAACAAGTAAGTAGATTTTACAAGCATATCACTTCTAACATACAACTTATAGAAAGCTTTTTATCTTTGGTTCTAAAAGACAGTATCATTTAACAATGTTAAAAAAGGATAAAAGAAAAAAGCATTTATTGTTTGTTGGATGAAGGAATTGGACTTCTGTATAACGTTTACACTTTTTTAAAAATAAATTTATCTATTTCAACAACAGCTGCAAACAAAAGCAGAAAAAACCAAATCTTTGGAAATACATTGTGTATGGACCCATCAATGAAGGTGACATGAACTTTCTGCTTTAAGATTGTAAACAGTAGAAGAAGCCAAGAGATATTCAATATATCTGATTTGGGTTTATTTTTGTCAACACATAATGTAAGAGCTGTCAGTAAAGATCATGCTTATCTTTGCCAAGAGTTAAAAAGTATCTTGTTTGTTGTTGTGTTATCAGTTCTGATAACACTGACATTTTACTCTTTAGACTGACTTGTTTATTTGTTCAACCCTTATGTTGTTCAGAGCTGATTTGGCTTAGAAAAAACTGCAGCTATACGTGGCCATGTCAGTTTTGTTTGTAAGATGTGTAAACAGAAGTGTACACACATGCACAGAAAATTATACAGATACCCCCACACAAATACACAGACTTGCAACACACCAGCATGTTAACACATAATACAGGTTATGTGAATTATAAATACACATCCATCTTACACCAATATATATACATATAGTACTTGTACTTATATATTGATATAATACCTTCAGACTATTTTTAACCATTATAAAATCTAAAACTGTATTGTTATTTTCAAAGACCCTAAGATTAATAGTTCACAAATAATACTTGTAACAACCTGGCTTAGCACATCATTATAGGAATGGTAATTACCAAATTCATATAAACATTAAAGTATACTCATTAAAAAGGAAATGAAACATTTACAGCTGTTTTTTTTATTTAAAAATATGAGCAGTGAAAAAAACCTTGTTTTTAATTAGTTATTAGCAGGGGCTAAATGTTAACAATTTATTAGATTTCTAAAATCAGTGATTTAACTTTCTTGTTTTAAATAAAATACACTGACAAATTACATTTTATATTAGTACCTGGTCTTGAAGAATACTGATATAAAAATTGCTGGTTATTAGCATTGACTTAGGCTTAGTATGAAGTCATATTCAAGGATTTAGTCTGGTTCTGAGTTTATTATTATTATTATTATTATTAGCCAGATAAAAATTAGTCAGCCATTTTAAACATATTTTTATCCACTGAATGTTCAATCAGGTCAGCATTTTATAACATTTAGTTCCCTCAAGTAGAAATGTTGGGTGTGTTGAGAAAAGTTATAACAGATAATTTAAGTTCTGTTTGTTTGAAAAAGTTTTTACCTTTAGGGCCTGTCATGCTATAATCTGTTATTTATTTTATGAAGTAGATTATTCACAACGTAAAACAAACAACTGATTCCAGTAATAGTGGGAAACAAAATTCAAACAAGACAAAATTATGTTTTATTTAACTTTTCTAAACACTGTTAGGAAGAAGGAATTAAAGCAAGATAAAATAAGAATTTTAGTAAAGATGTTGGCTGAAAGACAAATTAGCCGTCCTGCAGATCTTATCAGCTAGATATAGCAATGTGCTATGAAAAGGCTTTGGTTCAGAAAGTAGTCTATGTAAGCAAGGCAAGACTAATAACACTTAGAAGCTGATAATATCCATTTACTGCATTCATTTATGTTGTGAAACAAGCTGCTTCATAATTATAAAATTAGTACCACACTGGCAGACTTTATTCCAGTGTTTTTCATTAAATATAAGTATATAAACTCATAACTATTGTTATGGTTATTGATTTTTGAAACTTCAATCATGATAAAAAAAAATATATTAAAAAAATCTGCTTATAAAAATAAATCAATACCTTCCATTTCCTAAAAAAAAAAAAATAATAATAATAATAAAAATAAAATAAACAGTAAGAAAAATAATGAGATTGAGCTGATACCACTTAAATGGATACAGATACAAGGATCTACAGATTTTATGTAAAACCTACCTAATGAAAAACAGACTTCTAAATAATATGCATGCTAAGCTGTTTTTCAGGATTTAGTAAATATTTCAGATGATATAATGTTATATAATTTTCAACAGAAACTTTAAGAAGAAAGATTTAGAAACAAAAAGTGAATAATGCAATATTCTTTTCTTATGGACATAATTTAGTAGCCTTGTGTTTGTTTTTTATTTATTTATTTATTTATTTATTTATTTATTTTATTTTTTTTTTTTTAATTATTTTTTTGGGATGTTTAGTTTAGCTTTTACCATTTCCTGTAAGAACTTCCCAAAGTAAATAAACTGTGTTTTTCAGTCACTAATAACATTGTATGAAAAAACAAAAATAACAGAAAAAAAGGTTAATTAGACATGTCATTACATGTTTGAGGGAGATGTTATTTCATCATATATCAGATTTATGGATGAACTTTACATAAAAAAGAGTCAAAGTATGCACTTAATTTTATGGTTGATGTAGAAGTGTCAAATTAAAGGATAAGGTTAGTCTTAAGATAAAAATCTTCTTAATAATAACTGCTATATAAATCAGTTCTGAACCTTTTCTAAAATGTTAAGGCATGCAGAATATCTGGGTGGAGATATTTGGTGGGGATTTTTTTTAAAACATATTTTATGAATGTAATAAATCTTTACATGAATCTAGAAGAAATTTAAACTTGAGTGGTTTTTTTTTGTTTTGTGTTTTTTTAAAGATTATTATGAATTCTTTTTTTTTTCTTCTTCAGAAAACCTGACAAGGGACTAAATTTCTTGGTTGATCATGGGTTTGTGGAAGGAACACCACCAAGTGTTGCTAAGTTTTTCATCATGAGGAAAGGCCTCAGTAAGCAGATGATTGGAGAATTCTTGGGCAACCTGCAAAACCAGTTCAACATGGAGGTCTTGAGGTCAGTCAAAAAAATAATAAAAACCAATAAATAAAACAATAAAATAAAAAAAACATATCATTTAAATAACTTAATCCTACATTAATTTTAAGAAAATGAAGGAATTAGAACAGCAGTAATAATGTTTTTATGCAGAAATACCATCTTACAGACATTACTACTTTAAAATGTATTTGTACCCATAAATATATTGATGTGGAATGTTATTTACTTGAAACTTGTTATGTATTAAATTATTTTTTCAGCGTTTTTAGCATTACCATCTTTTATAATAAAATTTCCAATTTTGGGTTTATATTTCTCATCCTAGATAATTGTGTAATTATTATTATTATTTTTTAAATTTTATTGATTATTCATATCCTTAGCAGTATCATTAAGTATTGCAGTTTCTGAAAAATCATACATGATGGCTTTAATTGCTAAAAATTATTGACAAAATATTACTCAGTTACGAGTAAGCATTGCCTGAATGCAACAGCTGCTGTTAACACAGCTATTAAGCACAGACTCTTTATCTGCTTAAAATGTTGACACGAAAATCCACCATATAATTGTCTTTAAGCACTAATTTCCAATGCAATAAAATGAGGAAAAAAACCCATCAAAAAAATGAAAAAAAGTAAAAAGGATATTTGAGTGTTACCATCTCCAGTGTTTGTTGATTCCATGTCCTGTTGAACATAACCAGATCCACATTAAAATATGTTATTGATAATCTTAATGATGCTATGAGACTTGCACTGAAGCTCAGTGAAGAGTTAAAATAATTCATTTGAAATTTCTGAGTTGGTGCTTTAAACTTTTTCCTAGAATTCCTCTGAGAGAGCATGAAATATTCAGGAGCAGATTTGTGGATGCCTGCATTCACTGCAGTTGTTGACGATCATTCCCCAGGGCACTTGTCACCAGGCTTTAATGCCATAATTTAGGAAATAGAAAAATTGAAAATTGTTGAGGCTTTTAGGAATAAGTTTAACAAAAAGACTTTAAGATTTTTAACAAGTTTCATTATGATTGTCATTTCTTTAAGAGGCTGATAATATTTTTTTTATGAAATAGATTAAAACATTACTTTAATTATTAGAAAACAGTTAACATTGTAGGAAATTTAAAAAAGTGCAAAATATAATAATTTTAAAAATTAACCTATTGTGGAAAAGAAATATTTGATGATAAAACATTATATTTTCAAGGTTGATTACTGAACATATAATATTAATACATCTTCTTAAAATTGGGAAAAAAAAAAATCCACTGTACATTTACTTATTGTAAAATGAAAAGTAAATCAGAAATGGTAAAGTTTTATTTTAGGACAAGTTTGGAATATATATTTTAAATATCACTGAACTTTTGTTTCAAAGTTTTGAATCTTAAAACATTTAAAATGCTGAGTTGTGCTGGCATGCTTTGAACAGATGTTTGAGTCCCACTCTGAAAGTGGGTGGTATCTCTCGGAGGCACGTGTAAAGAGTGTCACCTTTCTAGGGGTCTGGTGTTGTAAAAGCTCTAGGGATGAACAAGTGCTGTTAAGGAGAGCTTTCTCTAAGTGTTGCTCTTCAAGTATAATTGATGCTTTCTTTCCTTCGACTTCAGTTCAGCAGTGGCACGTCATTATTCAATAAGGCAATTGATATATTTGGTCGGAGTCTGTGAGCTCGATTTCTCCGCTGGAATCAATGCGTGTGCATGACTAACAGTGTTAATTTTTAATGGGAGTGTGAAGCTGTCATTGTCTTCTGGCAGGTTTTTTTCATCTTAATTTTTTTTTCTTCTTAAATTGCTCATTCATTTTTTAAACAGGGTTCTTTTCAGTTGCCCCCCTATGTGATCATTTCCTCAGAGAAAAAGATTCTTAGTGATATCTTGTCATACTTAAGACAGTCAATACCACGTAATCCTCCCAGTCAGGGATATAGTAAAGAAAAATCTGCCATTTTAAAACTTTTGTACGTTTCTCATTTCTCTGTTTTTTTCCTCAACTTTGTTCCTTTTTTTCCTTGTTCTTTTTTCTTTTCTTTCTCCCCCCCATAACCATACCATGGAAGAAGCTTTGTGTTTTGTCAGAATGATATAATTATGTGCTAACAGATGAAAAGATTACAAAATCAAGACGCCTACACATTTCTTTTGTGGTTTCATAGAAAATGTCACAGATTATTAGAATTTATTAATGGAAATGGGCTTGTTTGATGCTGTAATACTTTTGACATTTTAATAATAATCTTGATCAGCTTTGTTCATACAAAGTAGGCAATTTTATATACAAGTTCTTTTCTTGTTTTTAACATTAATTCAGAAGGTGTGTTAAATGTGAACTTGAGTCTTTCGAAAACATTTTTTTTAATCCTCACAGTGTTGTGACCTTTTAGAAAATGTGTGTTGTTGTTGTTGTTTTCCTACATTAAATATTAAAACATTTAAACATTTTGAAATATGCCTCTGTCCTTCTTAGTCCTTTCTATAGTGCTAAACAAAATCTCTTTTTTTGTGTTTGTGTAATTAATATGACATTTCTTGTTTAATTTTTTATTTCTTCTGATTTTCTTTTGTGTCTAAAACTTTAAAACGCTCAGCATAACATCATTAATTTAACACATTAAAAAAAAAAGTAAAAGTGTCCATTATTCTGTGAGTTTTTCATTGTGTTTTTCACATCACTGTACAAGATTTACTGTGCACATCTGAGATATTGCTTACTAGGAAATGTCTTTCAGTCATGGGTTGTTGAGATCTTCAGTCGCGTGGCTTTGTTGATTCTGTCTTTCTCTTTAACACATGCACGTTTTACACCTGCCTAGGAACTGGCTATCTCTTAAGAATTTTTATTTTTTTATTCCTATTTTAGTCTAAAAAAAAAAAGAAAAAAATTTCACCAATCTCTGCAGGTGTTGATGAGGAGATATGTGTTACTGACATTGAACATTTTAACTACTCTGGTAATGTGAAGATGGATGAACATCTTTCATTCATCTCAGTAAAATATCAACGTACTTGAAATGATAAGCAGCAAAACAGTTTCCTCAGCACACCAATAAATGAATGTTTGACAGCATCTCAGTGTATTTTTCATTACTCGTTATCAGAGATCAGACATGATTTTGAAAAAGATACATGAAAGTTGAAACCTACTGCTTCCATTTTTATGTGCTGTTCTTGTTGCTAGAATCATTAAGTATTGTGAAAGTATACTCTCCTTTATACACATACCACAGACACTGGGTAAAATGAGAAAAATCAGTACCAAGAACAGAACTCTTCAATCATTGCCAATTGTCATACCTTTTTTCCCCCCTTTTTTAATCCCTATTTTTATCTCAGATTTATTGATTTGCAGTGTAAAAGAACAAAAACATCATACACATGTATTTCTAAGCCGAAATATTACCAAAGCTACATAAATGTTGGTAAGAAATAAGTCAACAGTATACTACAATATATTTATAAAAAGATTTGAATGAAAAAAAAATAGATTCATACAGCTCACTAAGAATGTTTTGTGTTTTAAAGAGAAATTGTTCTGAAGTTAATCATGTTGGCTTGTTTCAGTTCTCTGAATGTTTGCCCTCCCATCTGAGTAGACTATGAATGCTCCACATGTTTTGTAAAGGTTACACACTCAAGCGTAATATTTTCTTTTCTTTCTTTAAGTTAAAGTGATTTATAAAAATCTAATTTATTTAAACTGTAATATTATGTTTAGCTTCAGAAAAACAAAAAAGTGGGATTTAAAAATATTCTGATTTAGAGGTCAGTAAAACATTTTCATTAAAACAGGTAAAATATAACATTTAAAAAGAATAAAAAGTGTAAATACATTAATATGATTGTGCATGTTTTTGAATTTAGCTAAAATTAGTGCGAAGCAGTCCATTTTCAGAGTCAAACATTTTAAATAAAAATATTAAATGGGGAAAAAAAAAAAATCATCATTATAGCTAATACTTCATTCAAACAAGGATCAATAGCAACACCAAATGTGCCAGTGCATAGCAGCAGAAAGTTCACACCAAACAGCAGTCCCTGACAGAGAACGAGACAGGCCTTGAGAAGAAGCATGGAATCATTATTGCATTTGTTTGCTGGGGGTCTTTAAGCACCTCACTTAAGTTGCTATAAAAGAATATGATTTCCATTGATTTTTAATACCTAAAGTCAAGAAATGAGTCTCTGTTCAGTCTTTTATCTCACAGTGATGTGGCTTCTGTATTCATTTCTGTAGGCATTGTCTGAGTGAAGAAAATGTGCATGTGAGTTTCAAGTCTGTGTGTGCTTTTTTTAAAAGTAACATTCTGTCTGGTCCTACAAAAATATAGTAAAACTGCACAATTTTTACAATACATTTCATGTTTCAGAGAACTGTATTTTAATGTTTTCCATAATAACATGTGATGAGATTTGATGTTATTTTATCCATTACCAAAAAACTGCAGTTCTTTTTTATGTAATGAATGTTCATCAAGACTGGCTTTTACGGTGAGAAAGATCAAAGTGCAGGCAAAGAATTCCATCATCATTTAAAAGATCAGCAGTTTTGATCACAGCTGTTCCTGGCTCTTTGATGCTAAATACATCAGGTAGCAGCAGTTTCAAGCCAGTTATGTAACTTGATAGGATGTTTTCTTTGTAATGTGTCTTGGTGTGATTTTACATTACTTAAACCTTTAAGTACCATAATAAGTGGACACAGACATGTTAGATTTAGTGATCTGTATTTTGGTCCTTTTACATTTTGTTCTAAAAAGTTGTTTAAGTTTTGATGGTGACAACATTTCCTTTTTATCTTTACTTTTTTCTTCTGACATTACTATTAGCTATTTTATTTCTTGAGTAATTGAGATTTTAAAAAATAATTTTCTTTTTTTCCTGGTTTTTTCATTTCAATGTCTCTCTCACACATATAGAGATATATTATATTTTACAATCTTATTTTATGACTTGGAAATTTGCCACGATACTTGTATGTTCAGAAACATTATTATGCTAGGCAAATGGCTTTCTGTCCTCTGTTGTTTTATGATGACAAGAAAACTACATTTGTGGTTATCCATTTCATCTCTCTCTATGCAAGCTGTTTCAGGATGGCATGAGAAAGCATCTTTATCATATTAATGGCATCAATGGGTTATCCCCACAGAGTTGTTGTTTTTCTCCTGGAGAACCTGTTTTCCAGTGAAACTAACTGCGTCTACTCAGTATCTTAGAAATTTGAATGATCTTAATAGATAATTATTTATTATAATGTCTGTACTAAAGCTGTGTAACCTCCTTGGTCAAACAGATCCAGTTTACCTACCCTTGAAAGAAAAATGTAATGTTATTTTCCATGGTCATCAAGTGTGTGACCTGTTGACCGCTACATTCATTGTTTGTTGTTATTAATATGAAATTAAATAGTAATACCAGCATCACTGGTCAGTAAGAGTTGGAGATTTTAGAAGAAATGGGCTGGTCATTCAAGGCACAATATGTTTATTGCTGCAAATAAAGATTTAGATAATGGCTGGTTTTTCCAGATGGCTTAACTTTCACATGTCCAGCTGGTATTTTAATGGCATTATAAAGACTTGACCTATTAAAATGTTGATAGTAATTGATGGAAGCTATTTGTGACCGTGTGTTATTTCCAGAATGTTAATATCTCGATTGAAATTGTACTACATTTATCATTTATCATTTATAAAATTAATTGTTTTCATGTCATGCACATTTTAAAAATATTTTGAACAACATACTTCTATGAAGTTAAAACCAAAACAAGACATTAAGAACAAGTATCACTGACTGGCTCCCTCTACTTCATTTCTCACTTGCTATTCAGTACTTAGCCATTATAGGTTAACATAACATTCAGTCCTGTTTAAAGTGTGGCCAGGCTGTCATTTATATTCAATATTCTAACAGAATGTGGGGAGTTTTTTGTTTTTTAATAATAAAAATAATATGTAAAACATTATGTTTTGTATTTTTATGTGTTTAGGAGTACTTCAGTTTTAATTTCATTAAATACATTTAAATGTGAAATTATTTCAATTTATTTGTTTAGAAAAGATTTCAAAAGTGATCAAAACAAAGATCCTTGAGTTTAGCTGCCACTGAGTTTTTGATGTGATACACAAATTACAGAAATAACATATAATTACTTTTCACAATGTGTATGAGGAATAATGGCAATTTTGCCTGACAATCACAAAAATTAACATCAGTGAGTGCAGCCAGTCAAACATACTGCTGTCAACAGGAGCTCATTTTGAAACCCCTCTGGTCTGCTGAATGCTTAAACTTTATGACCTGCCAAGTAATTCGATCCTGAATTTCACAGATTGTTTCATGTAGAATAAATTAAATGTTCATCATCTCAAGAACTCAACAGCCTTAGACTGGATGATGACAAAATTGACATATTTGAAAATTAGCAGTTAGCTTAGTTACAGGTTATTATTCATGATGTAGAAATCTTTTCAGATGGAACCTTATCCTAAAGCCTTTGTCATGCTAATTAGCTTGTTTTCTTCAAGACAATCTTTTGCTGGATTTAAATAAATAATTGATGCTTGACATGCTTTTCAAATGTTTTCAGTAAAATTAATTTATGGGCATTTTATTCTGTTTTTCTTGTTCTAGAAAATATTAATTTATTTTGTTTTGAATTTAAGAATAATGATGATTTCAGGTTTTTACTTTAAAAAAAAGTATTAAAAAAAAGTTCACAAAATGAATATTTTTCAGTTAGATTAAAAAACCCAGATGTTGAGAATTTTTATTAGCTTGAAAAGTAGTATATATTGATAAGGCTGTTGTTTTGACATAAGTGCCTATGAGTGGTTCCTTCTTAACAAAACAAAATAAACCATAAATCTGGATGAATAACAGAGCCATGTGGGAGCTTTTGTAAAAGAGCAGAAGTAGAATAAAAAAATAGAAAGGAACAGATATATTAACAAAACAAGAAAACAGTAGTTCTATATAATCCAGATTACATTTATGTGTGGCCCATATTAATAGTTTTCTATTCAAGTGATTCCTGTAATAAAATGTTATAGCAGGAAAGTAAGACTGAAACATTTGTAGCAGGTTGTCAGTCAGTTCTTTTTGTAAGTTAGAGAAATAATTATTGTTGATCTTGTATGATAACCAATGAAACCACTTGCCAACAATCAATGACTACCATAAAGCTTCATGTTAGATGCTTCAGGGGAAAACAGCCTGAAGATTCTTTGAGATGGTCATTAATTGAAAGTGACTGATGGCTGTTTTCACTTAATTTAATCAGTGAGAAAGAAACATGAATGTAGGTGAATTAATTTATCTGTGTCTGTACTTCAGATGGTGTGTGTGTGTGTGTGTGTGTGTGTGTGTGTGTGTGTGTGTGTGTGTGTGTGTGTGTGTGTGTGTGAGATGAATACTTGTATATTTGATAGTTTATTACCTATTTCTGAGTGAATTTCATTAAATAAGAATGTAGATAAATTAATTTATTTTTGTGTTTTATGGTTTAGTGGTTAGTCTTTTGTGCTTGTATCCAAATTAGTTCTGCCCTATCTCATTAACAGTTAGCAAAAAGAGAGCTTTAATACCTGCTAAATAACATCTTGTAAGTAAAAAAAAAATTAGTGTTATTTTAAAATATTTTGCTGCTCAAAATATAAATGTATGTTGCACATTTAATTCAGCATTTATTATGAAGATACTTAAATATAATGGAATAATATACACCTAGCCAGCAGTAAATATGAATAAGAGAACATTTTATTTAATGGGGTTTTGGGGGTTTTTTTGTTTGGTTTTTTTTGATTGAATGGAAATATAAGTAAATGTTTATGGGGATTGTTTTGGGGTTTATAATAAAAAGAATATTTATTTTTCTTTATTTTTTGTTTTGTTATTTTTCTTCTTATTATTATTATTTTTTTTACTTATTTACAGTTATTACAGTAGAGTATTATTGATATAATTTTTTTAAATATTCATTTATTAATACAGATATTTATTTTATTTTTTATTATTATTATTAATTTAATTTTTCATTTTTCATTTTTTTTATTTGTTTATTTTATTTTTCAGTTACTTTACTGAAGAAATTGATCTCTCTGGACTTCAAGTTGATGTTGCACTCAGAAAATATCAATCCTATTTTAGAATGCCTGTAAGTATTAAACTACAAATACCATTTAGTAAAAACAATTACTTGATTTTCAAAATTCTATGTTCATTATATATAATCATGGCAAACCAACATAGTCATATTGTTTTTGTTTGTTGTTGTTTTTTTGTTTTTGTTGGGTGTTTTTTTTACAGAAAATACCCCCAAAATCCCTTTTTATATTATTACCTATTTATTTATTTATTTATTTATTTATAGAATCTTATTGTTTATTGTTAATAATTGTTAAAGATTGGCATTTTTTTTTAACAAGTAATAAATACATATTTGCTACTTTAATAAGAACAAGGAATGATGTAGTATTAATTTTTTAAAATAATTTTTTTATAGGGTGAAGCTCAGAAAATAGAAAGGTTAATGGAGGTAGGTGTTTAAACATGTATTCTGAATTCTTAATTTAGATTTCTTTAATTATTATTGTTGTTTTTATTAATATGAACATTTGCTATGAAAGAATTGTAAATACTATATTTAGCTTTTACATGTTTACAAGGTCATATGTTGAAAATGGACTGGTAATGCCTGTACTTTATTTTTTTTATGTTTTTAATTTCTTAATATAGCATGACTCACTTTATTAGTGAACAGATTGTTTGGACACCAGTACTGGCTGGTTCCAATGTGCTTGTGCTATTATTTCAGTATATTACATTTATTTCAACATGTGTATTTATTCGTTCATTTAATAACCAGTTCTGTTGTGATTGTATCAGTACAAATATAATTATTAGTTCCTTTATGCTGTTACTCTTATCAGTAGCTACATGAGTTCATCAACATATAAAATCTGCTTTTAAAAAAAATATGTTTCCCACAAAATCCTAGACATTGTTTTTGCCATTAATGTCTCATTTATCACATAGGCTGCACATGTTAATAGCGTTCTTACTTTAAAATAATCTTTTTTGCAGCTTCTTTATAATCTTCCCTTTCTTGTAAATTTTTTATTTAAAAAAAAAAAAAAAAAAAGCAATGGTTGTAAGCATTTAGCCAGCTGACCAGGGATTTTTTTTTTTTTTTTTTTTTTTCATCAATTGTTTATGATACTGTATTTGCACTCCTTATATTATATGCTGTACTTTAATTCAGAACAGAATAATCAAAATAATGTTAAAAAAAAACACAATTATTCCAGTTCAGAAATTAAAGGACTGTATCTTATTAAGCTGCTGAATCTATTCTTCTCAGTGTGCACTGGATAGGTGCAAATAAAATACTTGTTGCTCAAATCATTTAAGAATAAAAAAATATTTTTGGTACATGTGCATTAAGGATTAGTTTATTTATTTGATTATTATTTATCTTCTAGGCTTTTGCATCTCACTACTGTATCTGTAATCCTGATCAGATGAAGTACTTCAAGAACCCTGACACAATCTTTTTACTGGCGTTTGCCATCATCATGCTCAACACTGACCTACACAACAAAAACATCAAACCAGAACGAAAAATGAAACTGGAGGATTTCATAAAAAACATGCGAGGTAAGTGAAAAACTGCTTACTTCATTTACCTAGACAGAAACAATCAGTTTATTCTTGACAGTAAGCCTAGTTGTGAATAACTTGCAGTCTCTTGAAATAAATGTTCTGCTTTTAACTGCCTGTCCTGAACAAGAGATAATTGCATTACTTGTGTTTGTTGTACTTAGGAACAATTCGTACCAACAGACAGGGCAGTAGTTTTATCAGTACAGTCAAGTAGAAATGAAAATATTCTTATTAGTACTGACCAGCCAGTGAACAAAAAGGTTTGACCAGTTACGACCAAACATTAATAAAAATCAAACTTGGCATTTTAATGTAAGTTTAAATTCTTCTGGTTTTGTTTTAATTGTGTGTTACCTTATCCAGAAATGTTGTATGTTTTTAATTATACTAAAAAGAAATTGATGAATTCTAACCTCATCTGATACTAATCATAAATGAAATAAATGAAGTCATGCTGAGGTTAAAAAAAGTTAATAAATAAATAAATAATAATAATAATTTTTAAACATAGCTTTAGTTTATTTTTCTTACTTATTTTTATTCTTATTTTCAATAAAAAAAAAAAAATTATGGTAATAAAGAAAAAGGGATCTGAATATTATTTCCAACAGGGTTGTAGATGATCACTCTAGTATTATGATAAGAATTTTAAACATTGCCTGATTTTTTCAATTTGTCCTTATCTTTTGGCTGCATAGAAAATGATTCCATTCTGACTTACTGAACTGATAACTTATTTTTGTTTTTCTCAAATTTTGAAAATTCAAAGATCATTCATTGATACAGGATGTATATTATGTATACTTAATACAGTTTACAAAATTCTTATGAAGTGACTTTGCTAAACTTTTTCAAGATTTTGAAATAAAATGCTTTCAAAATCTTTAAAAAAAACGTCTAAACAGACATCTCTTTTACTAGACTTTGAAACAGCTTTAGGAACCAGCTATTAATTACAGTGAAACATTCAACCGAAATAGTTTAAATCTTTGTCATTTAAAAACACAAACAGTAGCAGCTTGTGCTGAAGCATTTCTTCGGTGTAAAATATGGATGCCTTGTCCTTCATTATCTGTGTGTTTTACAATCTCGGTGGGTGGTAGGAGTTGATTGCTTTCCTCTGGGATATGGTGACAGGCAGATCTGATAACTTGATTTCTTGTATCTGCTGCCACTCTTGCAGTCAGAAGTGATGAAACATTTGCAGTTGTGCTAGACCTTCATAAAAAGCCTGTTATTTTTTGTGACAGTCTCACAGATACCACAATCTAGAGTAATGTCTCCATGTACAAGATTCAGATTACAGGGTGCAAAAATATACTGACCTTTGTGAGGGGCAAAAAAAAAAAAGTTTATTGCAGGAGATGCTTGTGACCTTGTGTTTCACAGGAGAGTGAAAACCAACAGACATTTTGACCCAGAGCACACACTATCAAATGATTTGTCACTATATCTCAGCTTTGATTGATGACTAGAATTCTTGATACACTACTTGATTATTTGATTAGCTATAAGAATAAAGAAACAGCAAACAAACCGAAATATGTATATGCATTAGATGTTTGGATATATTTGACATTTCCAGATTTTGTCACATAGATTAAATAGGCACATTCTTGCTATTTAGATTTTAGGCCTAAATCTTTTATTTGTATGTGTGTGTGTGTGGTTTCTTGTTTGTTTTTTTTTTTTGCATGAAGTGTCATGAAGAAACTATTGTGGTGTTAGTTAAAATCAACAAACACTTTGAATGGATGTCCTATTTATGACACAGTTTAAACAGGTGTCAGTAAGGAAAATGTCATTTTTTACACCAGCAGTGTTAATTCAGAATGTTTCAGCCCCACTTGTTGTGTAAAGGTCAGGGGATGACAGGTTCATAATGGTTGTATTTCCTAGACACAGTTCAGTAATGTCAGTGAGTGCGTCACAGGCTGTTATTCTAGACACCAGGTGAAAAACACAGTTACTAATAACATCTCTGACAATAATAATAAAGTCATATTTATAACTGGCTTTGATCAAATGCTGTATTGAGGACCACAAAATACAAATGAATATTATTAATGAAATACAGCAATCTTAAACTGTTATTGCAAATGATATTTTCAACAATTCTTTATTTTAAAACTAACATCTTGAAATTATGTATTAAAAATGTTTTCATTATCTGAAATATGATAATTTGAAAAATTAAAAACTGATAGCAAATATGTTCTCCTTTTTATTGATAAAATGTTTGATATTTATTTTTATTTTTTTTGAAGCCAATTTTTTTTTTTTTTTTGTATAGTTGTAATTAAAATGTTAAATCATTTAACCGAATTGTATCCAGATACACTCTGTAATAGCTAAACTGTGGAAGGCAGGAAAGCAGCCTCTGTGTTAAAGTGGAATTCATCATGGGTTGACCACACCAATAAACACACATGGTTCATCTTAGCTGCAGTATAAAAAGCAGTTATAAAATCATTCAAGATGAAAGAATGTAAAGAGCATGAAATGGGTGTAACATAAGTAATTGCAAGTCTCTGGTTTAGGTCTCCATATTACAATAGTTCATTCTGAGTAGTTGAATAAGAAATGTGATTTTTGTTTTGTTTTTGGTCTTGATTATTTTATATTAGTAATCACTAGCAAAGGAAATTGAAAGTAAAATCTGTTTTACTGAATTTGTTTTCACTTCTAAAATATTCAATTTTAATACATTTCTTTTGGTTGTGTTTGGTTTTTTTTGTTGGTTTTGTTGTTTTGTTGTTTTTTTTTAAAAGATATTTTTGTTTATTTCCGCCAGTACAATTTGGAACAAAATAATAAATACATAATTAATATGCAGAAAAAACTGTTTTAAAATCTTATTGGATAAAATGGTCTTTGAATATGAAGGTTTTTTTTTTTTTTTTTTCTTTGTGTTTTCTGGGTTTTTTTTCTAAATTTGTTATGTTGGTAAAGTTAAACTGATTATTTTCTTGGTTTTTTTTCTTTGTAACTTAGAGTGTGTGTGTTACTTGTAATATCTTTTCACTCTGTATTACACTAGAGGTCCCTGTGGTAAGAAATATTGTTAACACATTTAACTCTAGTTGGCCAGATTGTCAGTAAAACATTGTAATGGACCATTCACTAACAAATTGAGCCGGATTGGGAAAATCAATACAAAAGCTACATTATACAATTTGTGCATGCGCAAATAAGATTATTCTCTTCTGAAGACCTGTATACAATTTTAATTTAGTTATTTCAGTGGAGGGTCAGTAATCAATGATGCTGCCATTCAGATACTTGGCCGTAATGTCCAGTTTTAATGTTCTGTTCTGCACTGAGTGACCAGGTGGATCATAATTATAAACTGGTTGTAGGCAGGAAAAGCTTTATGGAAAACACGTTAATAAGTCATTTTATTAAATAATTTAGCATGTGTCCAGTAGTTTTCAGAAGCAGGAATAAACTTGTAAAATTACTTTTAGTGTTTGTTAAATAGAGTAAAGTGAAAAAGTTAAAATATTCAGTCGACAAAAGCTTTATAATCCTGATGAAAATGTTAGATGCTAATATTGTTACTTCATCTATTTTACGTACCAAACAAACAAGATTACAAAAAAGGTAAAGGCTTTGTGTACACCTGTCAGATGAAATAAGATACATGAGGAGTCACTAAACATGTTTTTTTCACCAATTACCTCAGTCCAGGTGTGGAATAACAGACTGGGAGATAAAAATATATGTGATAGTATTTGCTTTCACCCTGAAGTAAACATGAACATTTGTTGCAGGATTGGATGTAGGTAGATTAAATTTTTGGTAAGCTGTTTCATCTTGTATATACACACACATACATGCACAGGAAGGCTGGAGGTGTGGTTAAAAAAACATCTAGTGTATGAAATAATAATTTATGTAATTTTATAAATTAAACAAGTAATAATAATAATAAAATGCACAGAAATGAACATGCTTGCTGAAAGAAGACTTCCGAAAGCTTGTGTGTCATAGAAGTACTGTTTGTCTTCTGTTTTTGATTGGCATCTAGTAATCAGCTTATTATCTTGAAACAAAGGGTTCTTTTCTTTAATAACATATGTTGGAAGCAGTGTTCAATTGAAAATATTTGTTGGTTATGTTTTAAGAGATAAAAGATCAAAAACACAAGTAATTAAAAAATCAACTTTTCTATGGAATAAAGGCACCACAGCTAAAGGCATTGTGGTGCTGTATTCTAACACAAATTATATTACTGTTTAATTTTACTTCAAGACAGCTACCAATTGTCCTACATAGATTTGAAAAAAGCTTCCCCCTCAAATGAGCTTTTTAAACAAATATTCCACATCTAATACTGAGCATGACTACTTCTTAGCTGCGAAAGTAATACTTCCTATTTATATTGTTCATAATAAGAATGCAGATTGGCTGCCCCTGAAACTATGACTGATAGGAAAAAATACAAATGTTAAGGGTTTTTCTGTGCTTCTGTAGCATCATAATGGAAGTGTTTTAAAGCCTTTACTTTGAATGAATTTGCATTATGTGAAAAAGAACAGCCCATGTCTTGCATTTAAAGTAAATATTATCTTGCATCATGTTAGAAGCAGCATGATGTCTTTTCTCTGTCACTGACTGATATTAGCTGTGTTTTGCATGAAAGAAGGCTGTGAGAAGTGAACATGTGTGGAAGTGCATTTGTTTACAGTGGATCATCTCTTGTGAAAACATGTAGCCACACTCAACACATGCACTGATGAATGCTCCATATGTTTAAATGTTTTGTCTTCCTGGTTTTTCTCAAAACAAATCAAACTTTCAGAAGTCAAGCTGTCATACTTAATTTACAAAGATGTCATATAAAAATTATGGTTAGTAAGTAATTTTGTTATTCAGCTTTTCTTCAAGGCATTTCTACTTCAAAAGGGTGACTTGTATGTTTAGAAGTAAGTTGTTCTTTTTTAAATTATTTCCTGTTTCCACCATTTTGGGAAAGACCTCTGAAAAGTTTCAACTGACAACAAAGAGATTCTGATTAAGCACTTATAACCATAATTCTTTTCTTTGAGTTCTCTTTTTTGTTTGTTTGTTTGTTTTTGTTTTTACACATCTAATTTACAGCTTCATTTAACGATGAAGATCTTTTTACAGTCTGTCCTAGTAAATCTGTTTCATACAAGTTTGTCTTTATTATTAATTGCAACAGAATCTGGTGAGCATTATTTCCTTGATTATTTTACAAGCTTAAATTAATATACAGAGTTTCTTTCATTTCCAGTGCTTTAAAGTTGTGTGTAATGTTTGGTGAAATAGTCTTTGCATGTGTCTGCTGTGTTCCACATGATTTCAACAGTGGTCTACAAAGAACTGGCTTCTTTCAAAAGCCTTCATTTAAAAAAGCTCAGTCTGTCACTGTTGTGGTTTGTTTACATCCAGTTTTGAATGTACCAGAGACTAATTTAAATTTATGATGTCTAGACATTTGGAAGTATTTACTAAAAACAAATGCTGATAAATCAGAGATTAGTTTTATTGCTGTAAACAATACTATTGTAGAAGTTTTGTCTAATTTTTCTGAACATTGCCTCATAAAGAAATGGAACAAACAGAGAGGTTTTTTTGGTTTTTATATGACTTTTTAATGATATCTGATATCTAATTATGCAAAGAATTTTAAAAACGTAATAATATGCAAAGAACTATAATTTTCAAAAATTGGCATCATTGTTGACAGCACTTAACAAATGTAGAAACAAGTAAATGTACTACTGCTACTGATAAACATTTCTGAGACTGATTTCTTCAGTAGCAGATAGAAAACTTGTTTGTCAGTAAGCCCAGCAGGAGTTTCTGGCTGTTACGTGAATGAAAGCTTTTCTTTTGTTTCCTGTGTGGCAGCAAGACTCCTCTCAGAAAGTGCCAAACGTGCTAAACCTGCTTTCACCTGCACCTGCTCTTTCTGCACCTCTCTGCTAAGTGTGCTGGCAAAACTGTGTTTTGTGCCAAAGTCTTAGTGAGCTTCCTCTTTCATTACAGACTTTTTTATGAAACGTTCCAGGGGGTCAGAAGTCTTAAAATACATATTTTAAAATAAAAAAAAAAATTAATTTTTTTTTTAAATTTAGCTGTAGCAAATATAAAGCATACCTTTTATTTTTGGCTTAGTAAGTGTAAGTAATCTGTATTTTCTTAGTTTTAAAAAAGTAAAAGAAACTCCCACATAGTCAGCTGGATTGGTCGGTTTGTTTTTCTAACATTTAGCCTTTTTTTTTTTTGTCAGTGCCTGTGGAAAGTTAACACTGTATTGGTACCTACCACAGTGTATTGTCTTGTGGTAATCAGGTACACCTTTAACAGTGTTGGTAAACACTGGCATTGGCAGTAAGGTGTTATTTTCAGGGGTATTAGGTAGAAGCAGTTAGTAAAAGTATATTTTGATCTCTTGATTCAGAAATAGAAAAAAAAAATTCCTTTGTAATACCCAAATACACTAAAGATATCATTGTGTGTTTATTTTTCCTGTACATTTTTTTTCCCCTTTCATCAGAATATGAAAATATGAATGTAGTTTATTAATCTGATAAGAATATTTTTATTTCACTTATTTTATTTCTATATAATAATTTTTAAACCTGCTGGTAAATTAATACAAATTCATTTATTACAATTTGCAGTTCTTAGTTGATTAATACATGAACATGAAACAAATAACTAAACATCAGTTCATCCATGTTTATAAACAATATAAATATACAACTCACATTTTGCTTTGCAAAAAGAATTCTGATCAAGTTTAATTAATGTTTTTATTTTAACTTCAGGAATTGATGATGGTCACGATCTTGACCGTGACCTGCTACAAGGGATTTATGACAGAATCAAAGGCCAGGAATTCCGCCCAGGAGTTGACCATGTCAGCCAGGTTGCCAAAGTTGAAATGTCCATCGTGGGCAAGAAACCTGTAAGTTTTTTCATTTGTCAAAACGTATCCAAGATAATTAACAGAAGTTAGAAAACGTATCTTGTAAAAGGTTGAGTTTTTATTTTGAAGATGGATTTTTTCATGATGTTTGTCAGATGGTTGGCAAGTCAGTTGATCAAATGCTACAAGCAAAATAATAAATCATGGATATTTTTTGTACTGTGGAGTTCACTAGACTCAGGGGTTGTTGTTCATTCTGACCACAGCTTCACACCTTTGTCAGTGACTTGCTATATACTTTCAGTTAGGGGCCCATTAAAATTCATTTAAGTAATCAGCTTGGATGTCTCAAGGTTTGTTTTAGCTGAGTGACCGTGTTACATCTTTTTAATTATTTGTTCTGGGAAGATGTGTCAACTAAAGTGATGGAGATAGTCCTTCTCATAAATTCTGGATCTGCACTGGTGTTCTATTCCAAAGTATAAAAAATATTTATTATTCTAGACAGTATCCTGGAAATCTCATTTTCATAATCATTTTATTCTATTGCATTTTCAAAGGTATTACAAAAAAAAAAAAATAGAGTCAAACAAAAAGAAAACATAATAATCACAACAAGAACTGTAACAATAGTAATAACAAAAACTGCACAAAAGAGCTAAAATCAAAGCTTAAACACAGAATTGTTTTAAGTCATTTGTGTGGAAGATCACGACTTGCATTTAAAATAGAAACTAAAAATAGCTACTGGAGCAGTGAGCTAATGTATTGTTTTGGTATGTGTTGTTTGTGTTTGTCATGAGTGGTTGTTGACCAGGCTGTCAAGTGTTGTTGTGTGCACTAGAACCACATCTGATCAGGTGAATCACAATAACAGCAGAACAAACAAACAAACTGTCTGGATCCCTGCCAAACCACAGTGCACCATCTGGGTGTCACTCTTACCACATTTATTTGCAAATTTTTTAATTTTTAATTTTTTATTATTATTTTTTTTTAATATTTATTTATTTATTTACTTGGTTTATTTAAATACTGAGTTTCTTCTAAGCAAGAAATTTGCATGTAAATATTGTTTTGTATATTGATAATGTAAATCATACTATATATATATAAGTACAAAGTCTATAGACAATTTTTTAATATAACCAAGGTAATAAAATGACATAATGTTGAAAAATAATTAAGATTTTCAAGGAGTTACAGTAAATTAAAAACAAAATTAATATTAATAAATAAAAATTTATGATTCTTAGTAGCAGTTTGTTTTTAAGTATGTTTGTGTGTCCATGCACAAAAACCAAAACATTATATCAAATAATAGATAAAAAAAATTAATGTTTTATTTAGCTAAGCTTTGATTATTTTGGTTGACTGGTCTGAATATATTCATTATTATACAATACAGTGTATATTTATATAAAATATGTTTTTTAATTACCTTTTTTAGATTCTCAAGCCTGAATAATGTACAGTATTATTTTATTGATTTGTTTATATTTCTGGTAGCTGACATTTTGTTTTTTTCCAGCAATTAACGTTACCATGGAGACGACTTGTGTGTTACTGCCGACTTTATGAAGTCCACGACCCAAACCGCAAAGAGAAGATTGGACTTCACCAGAGAGAAGTCTTCCTTTTCAATGACTTGATTTTGGTAATAAATCTTCAAATGTTTAGTGTTTATCTTCCAGTCATAAAATTGCCATAGAAATATTAAAATTTATAATTTAATATTGAAAACTCCAAAGTACAATATATAATTTCAAATTACTTGATAAAAAATAATAATTAGTTTATAATCCCAAACGTTGAAACATGTCTATCTGCAGGCTGTGAAAAGTGTATTAAACTAGATTTGTTCAGTATTTTAAATTTTAATTTTTTTTTTTTAATTTTATAAAAGACAATTATTATCAAAATGTTAAAAAGATCAGATATACTGTTCAGAATTTGTTTGTTGATGTAGTTGTTGATGTTTTTGTTTGTGATGTAGTTGTTGATGTTTTTTTTGTTTGTTGTTGATATATATATATAGTGAAAACTGGCCTTTGATTAATCCAGATGTTTGTGTTAACTGGCTCCATTTCAAAGTCCTGTCCAGCCATTGTTAATCTGTTATGAACAAAGTCCTGTCTACTCTGGATGTGCATTTTAATTTTGTTATTATATATTTGTAATGCGTATTTCTCTATACTGTAATCCTACAGTTTATGAGAATAATGTCAGTGTCCTTGTCTGCTTCACATTTCGGGTGTAAATTCCAGAACAAAAAAATAAGTTGCATAGTGATTAAAATTAAACATCTAAAAGTGTTATTCTTATGTTTGTTTATGATTACTTGAATCCTTCTTTCTCAAGTCATGGATCTCTACATATATTGGTTTGTTAATTATAATATTTTCTGTACAGTCAGTTATGTTGTTCATCTCAGTTTAATTTGTATACAAATTTAAAAGAACTGTTTATTGTCAGGATCTAATTACAACAGTAAAACAAAGCATTTTTGCAGACATTCATACAGTTGATCACACTATTTATTAATAAATATATAATATAACAAAAACCCAAAATGGAGGCAAAATATATTGATATTTTCAATTAAAAAAAAAATTCAACTAATAATATTTATAATAATAATAATAATAAATAAATAAAATTTTAAAAAAGAAAAAGAAGGTGACTTTCACTTGGCTATGGGTTAAAACTGTGCACACCTCTGTGACCCAGGCTATGCATTTTAACACATGAAGACTATCTGACATTTTATAACTTAGTGACCATTACCAGCAGTTGTAGGAAACCATCATTTCAGCAGAGAATAACAACCAGCAGATTAAAACATCTGAATGGATTGACTACATACACAAAGACTAAAGGGCTGAACTTTTGTATAATAATGTTCTTAAAATAATAAAACAAATTAAATTTTTTGGTACTATTATTGAAAGCAGACTTTTGCAATTGATTTTAAATATGGAAGCCATGATAGAGAAAAATGTGGAAAAAATCCCCAATGTAGTCATCAGTGACAGACTGTTTCTCAGCTAACATAAAATTGGAACAAAAAGGAAATATATGAACACTGGTGGAATATGAATTATTCCCAAAAGGAATAAAATCAGCAGTGTGTATTAACATATGAACATACTAAATGTGCATACAAAAACATGGGACCCAAATATATGAAACCCATTTAATGAAGTGTCAAGTGAAAATATTAGTTGTTTTCATTTGTTTAGAAACAATCTATCATTTAGAAAGCCATGTTTACTAAACCGGACAAATATTAAACAATGATTAATTGAAATGTATTGATATTGTTTTCCTTCTTGTCTTGGTAGGACTGTTGGAACTGCATACAACACATATATGTATTTCTCACATACACAGTTTGTACAGTTCTGTGGGAATCTCTGTCAAAAGTATCAGCTCCAGATGATTGTTTGGCATGTTTTAAAGTTACTAGGTTGAAATATCAGCAGCATTCCCCATGTAGTCAATACTGTTTTGTTAAAGAGTTCCTGAAAAGCAAATGAATACGTTAAGGAGTTGGATACTGTTAGTTTCTTGGTGGATCTTTTAGCATCTCAGATCAATACTTCACAATAAAAAATTAACAGTTACTATCGCAGCTTTTAGATTTATCACTGTAAGATAAAAGTTAATTTTATGCTCAATTTGCTGCCAGCATTGTATAAGTAAGAAATATGTATACACTAATCGATACAGCTGGTACAGCACGGTATAGACTGCAGATGTCTGCTGATGTATATTGCTATGTGATACAGGATGAAAGTTTGTCTAGAACTCAGCCATTCTCTTCATAACGAGTGTTAGAAATGCATTATCACAACAATTAACACAAAGTACAAATAATGAAAATGGTGTCTGATTAGGATGCTGGAATCTTCTTTATCACTTCATGTACTATGTTAAAATTACTTACTTGAAATGTTAAAATATTCTTTTGAGTTTCTGTTAACCTTTTTGCTTGTTTTTGTTTATTTCAGGTTACAAAGATATTTAGCAAAAAGAAAAGTGGAATAACATATTCACTGAAGAAATCAGCTACTTTATGTGGGATGCAAGTTTTCTTGTTTGAAACATCACGTAAGAATTACATGAAGACATTTACTGAACTATAAGTAAATAACGTACAGTTACAAGAAAAACAAAAACAAATCTGAATCTAATAACATTCGTACAAATGAACTGAGTTGATGAATGTCATCATGAAAAAGCTTTAACCTATTTCCCTGTATAAGTTAATTCCAGTTCTGTGTGATCCTGTCTGTTGTGAATGGTACAAACTAGGTTCTAAGCTTCAGTGGAACGGACAAGACAAATAATCAATAGGTCCACTCCCTCGTTTCTCTGTGACTCCTACACAGCAGCTGCTGCTGAGTGAATTCATTTACAGTCCATAGCAACAGCCTTCTCTGTAAACAGTACTCAGACAGTGCGTGGTAGTCTAAAAACAGCAATAATTAAAGTAGATTATCTTTGCTTGTATTAAGTTAATTAATTGGATTTATCAGGTTCAAAATTTCCAAGTACACAACTACATATTAATACAAAAATGTTAACAAAGGGACTGCACTTAATTGAATATTAATTATTTTAAGTCTGATAACATGCCAAGTTTAAATTTGAGAAAAGGCGATCTCTTTTGTTCTGACTTTATTTCCCATATGATATAATCAGAGGCTGATGTGCATGATATCTAGCTAGAAAGATTTCTTATTATGTTAAGCAATAAAATTGTTATATTTTTATATATTTTTAATGTTAGAAAGAATATTTGCATTATATGTGATCTTTGTTGAGCCTTAACTAATAATGCTAAATTAAAATGTTGTGACATTTGTATGCATTAACTTCTTATAAAACAAGATTATGACTTTGAAATTGCAATTGTCACTTTCATATACATTTTTGCCTTCAAAAACTTATTTTTACTGGAAGACTGTACAGTTAAAGAGAGAACTGACTGGTTGTGTGTTTGTTTCAGATTACCAGTTTGGAGTTCAGCTCACCAGCAGTATAGATGGGAAGGTGCTGATGACGTTTAATGCCAGAAATGACCACGATCGACAGAAATTCATCGATGACTTGAAAGAGGCCATACTGGAGGTAAAACTTTAAAAACTGTTTCAGTGAAATCAACTCATGGAGCCATTCTTTATTCAGACTGAAGATTTTATATTTTTCTTTCTATGTTTATTCTTCAAATGAATTACAAACTTTTTGCTGTTAAGATAGTTTAATTTATTCATCTTCATTGTTTATTCAACATTTATGACAGTAAAAATACTTCATTCATGTGAATAATGTTTATTAAAGTTGTTTTGTATTCCTGAAATAATTTTTTTTTGGGGGCATCATATTGATTCATTAAAATTAAATTATTTATAAATATTTATGTAAAGGTTCAGACAGTCAGCACTATTTTATTTAGCAGAGTTTACGTCATTATAATAGTGTTTTTTTCACACAAACAACGTAGTGTTTTATTCACTGATCTACTTCAGACAAACGGCATGGAGCAGCTGCGCATAGAGGAGGAGATGCACCGGCACCGCGTCAACCACAACACCCTGGACAAGCACTACGCCCACGACGACTCCCGCGTGCACATGTACGACCTTGTGAAGCCCTCCGACCCCGCCACTAACAGGCTGTCTGCCCCCGAGTGTGGCTTGAAGAAAGTCCCTCTGTCCAACTCGCTTACTGATCTGTGTGAAGGTATGCATGTGCATGTGCATGAGTGGCGCCTCTTTTAGTTTGCTGACCAGTTCCTTGCTGAGAATCGTTTTTAACTCTTGAGTTCTCTTGTTTACGTGACGTTTGTTTTATCATTTGTTTAGTTGGAGTTTTCGTTTGTGGATTGTTTTTGATTCAGTTAATGCTAGAAATTAAATTTGTTTAAAACTCATATATTATTAATATATTTAAAAAAAAATTCAGATATTTGAATTAAGAAACTGGTAAAAGAGATATTGGTAATAAGTATTAAATGGTTTCTACAGCTTTCTTTCATTCATTTTTGAAAAAAAAAAGTTTGTTTCAGTAATACAGAGAAAAATGTTAGAGTAATAACTGATATAATTAAGATGATAAAAGATTATATAAAAATAATGAAATTATGTTAATAATTTTTTAAAATAATTATGGACTGATCTGTAAATTATTAGTTTTAAATGTGAGAGGTGAAAGAAATAAAACAAATATTATTTCAGCTTTCACTCTAATAATTATTCAAATTTTTTTTATTTATCTATTTTAGCAGTTATTAATATTTAATAGGACTATCATTTTTTATTTTTATATTTTGTAATTTGTTCATTTACAATAATTTACTATCAAAATGATCCACAAAGAAATTCTAACAAGTTTTTGTTGTTTTTGTGGTTTTAATATATTATTTTTAAACTTACTTGCCACTGAAATGTTAATTTTGTTGCTTACAGTGGCTTCTTCAGTGTAAACTACCATACCTTCTATATAAGTTATTAAAACATTCTGAAAGATGACTTTAAATATTCTTATGTTTATGCAAATCATATTTGTTGTAAACAGATAACAAATATATTAAGTATAATTATTATATCTGGTTTTTTTGTTGGGAGGGTAAATAAATTTATGAGTATATATTAAAGAAAGGTAACTTTCTACAAGTACATCCATTGACTTGTTATGTTCTTTGTTATTAGCATAGGCTAGTTTAAAGAAACAAAAAAGCAAATATTTGAACATATACAAAATATATTTAAGTTACAATTCAACAACATAACATACCTCCAGTATTGCTTTAGATGATTGGCAAGATCTTATTTGTAATTACATGGGAAAATAATCTATTTCCTTTTTTATTTTCTCTTTCTTTCTTTTTTTTATCTGTTTACCTGAATGTAGCCATTATTACTGAATACAAAAATGGTAAAAACACTTTAAAACTTGGCTGGTTTCCTTTTTTTATCAACATTTGTTTTCCATTTTTTTTCTTGTTTTTTTTTTTTGTTATTTTTTTTTTTTTTTTTTTTTTGTTAGAGCTATATTGATAAATAACATTGATAGCCCCTCTATCATTTTTTTTTTTTTTTTACGGTAATTTGTTTTTAACCCCTTTGATGTTGCAATCTGCAAAATGTTTGGGTTTGTTCTAAAAATACGAAACTGCTTATGCTGTTTTGAGGATTTTTTTCTTCAGTTTGTGATAGCTACATATAGCTGTTAAAATTTCAACAGTTTTTTTTTGAAAATTGTTGGTATTTGCAATTTTTGGTGATTAATGAGGACATTTCATGCTTTTACATCAACCATATTTTAGTATACAAAAAAAAAAATTAATTTACAGATTTTACGATGTTCAAAAATATAAACACAGAATGGAAGATGTTAAAAAAAGAGAGATCAATAAAGATCTTTTACCAACCACACCTCTAAATGCAAACAACTGATTTTATCAATAAACTTTCCTTTGTTTTATGTAAAAACAAATGAGGGGAAAAAAAAGACAAAAGTTTCAAATACAAAGAGAAAGAGTGAGAAAGAAGTTGAAAGAAAATGAAAGGTGACATACATGAGGTACATAGAATGAAATGAAAATGAGTGTATCTGTTTTAGCATGCAGTGTCTGTCTCAAACAGCTGAAGAAAAAGTTTAAAGCAGAATAGTAAAGAAAGGTGGAAAGAGACAAACAGGAGGTACAGGAATGAAAGAAGAATAATGAATGATTCTGTGTGAGAGAATGAGGAAAGCAGATGATACACAGAGAAAAGGAACGAAGAGTAACAGTGTGAGAGAAAGAAGAACACAGTGTTAAAGATGAGATGAAGGTCAGACACATAACACCACATCTCACACCCTCCTGTATAAACACTCAGCATGATGCTTGAAGCAGATTCTGTCTGTGGATTCGTTAATCATGTGTGCTAGTCACTTTCTTGCAGCATAAAAACTTAAAACATAAACTGATGGTTATTTTTTATTTCACATACATATTTATGTAATATTTGTTTAATTATAATAACTGTTTTGTTTATATTTATTTATTTATTTATTTATTTATTTATCTATCTATCATCAAGATTGTTTTGCCAAAAGAATACTGAACTGTGCCACTTCCCCACAGATGTTATTTGTTGATGAATGTTTTGAGCTTTTGATGCCAAAGTGTGCCACAAACGCTTACATACCCTTAACTGCTTTGTATTGAGTTTCAAAGAGACTGAGTTTGTAAGCTCCTGCTGTTTGGCATGTGTTTTGTGGCTTGATCTTTCTTCTTGTTGTTCTCATTAATTATGACTTTTTTTTTGGCTGTGAGTTAGAAGATGGTCACGAACTACTTGATTAAAGATAGATAAGTTAAACTCTGGTATTCTACTCACAAACAACTTAACAAAGATAGGTAACTTAAACTCTTATTTTTTAGTTCAGTTTTCAAATTGCTTAGCCAGATTCCAACATCCTGAAATGCTGTAAATACTGTAGGAAGATCTCATTTTAAAAAATCGTTGATAAGAAAGATGTACTGTGTTTTATTTCTGTTCCAGCTTTAGTATTAACTGCAGTTCATCCTTATATTCCCCTTTAGATCACTGGCTTCCTTGAAGTTCATTAGTAGGTATTGTTCAAGTGGATCAATGTAAATGTTTGAAATGATTTAATATCACACTGTGCACTGGAGACTTCTTTATACTTAACATTTCTTAATACACACATGAAGCATAGAAATGATCAGAACCTTCTGTTGTTTCTAAATTTATTGTGTCTGTGTGGAGGCATATATCTGTGTGTATACCCAGAGAAAGTGTAGACACTCAATCTTGCTAAAATCAATTTAGGTTTTGTCCACATTTTCAAAATGTTCACTGGTGTTGTGACCATTGTACAATTTTTGCTGATTTGAAATTTTTAACATAATAAGCACATATTACTTAGTAACACTGACTAAAATTAGTAACTGATAATATTCATTTGTTAAAAAACATTTTGTACAAAATTCTATATTCTCTCTTGATATTAAGATTACCTAATATGTTTGCCTTCATTTACTATGTAATAAATTAGTTCAACCTTCTTATACATGAAGCCACACCAATCTCCATAATTTGCTTTGAAAAAAACAGTGAGCATGAATAAAAATGAGTTGTAGTTGATGATTGTAGTGTACAAAACACATTATTCTGCTTATGTTTTTTTATTATTCACCTTGTTACTTGGATTCAAAATTACCTAATATGTTTGCCTCTGATGACATTTGAAAATAACTGCAAACTGAATAGTGCAATGACTAAAAATGAGTTAAATGAAAATTGGTTTTATTGTTCCAGTATTTCTTTGATGTGTCTAGCATAACCAGCCAGTTTACTGATTCACTGATTAATTGCTTGTGACCATTTTAAATAATAAATGTTCAGATGAATTATTGAACAGTGTGAGAGCAAACTGAGAAAGCAGTAATTATTTCTGTATCAACATGTCATTACCATTCTTGTATGTCATTAAATATCCATGTGATTATTTACCATTCATTACAAATAATAAAGGTTACCTTACATAATGTAATCACATAATGTGGGAATTAGCTCTTTACCCTTTCTTTTGTAACATTACACACTGAAAATAGAAAGTGGTTATGATGTAAGACATTTCTGTGACATCCTGTACAACACATATTTAAAGAATGATTTGTCCACACATCTGACATAACAGCACACATTTAAAAAGGAAATGTTTTTAGTCTGAATTGTATTTTCAGCATAATTTTATATTCCATGTTGTTTGTTGTTGTTGTTGTTGTTGTCTGCACCGTATCCAAAGATCTGAAGAAGAAAAAATAGAAATAAAAAATTATTTTGCTACCCACATTCATAGAAATGTAAAACATTGATTATTGATTGAAGATTACTGTTTTTCAAATTGTTTTTCACTTCTGTGTACAAAACCATGCATGAAAAAAAAGAGGAAAATGTCAGTATGTGCATAACTTTGAGCTTATTATATTAATGTTAAATGTATTGTGAAAGGCTCATGTCCAAAACAAAGCATACTAAAATGTATACTAAATGTATTTTCTCTTTTTTCATACTCTCTGCTGTTTATTATAATTAAATATTGTCTGTCAGTGTTGTCTGGCTGTAGATGTTGTTGTTTAGATTTCTCTGCTCATTCCCACACTCTTGTCCCAAAGGAAGAATTCTTGTGAAAGTAACAACACTGTCTTATCATTTGGAGATAACATCTTTTACAATCTTAACATTAAGAATATTTATGGTGGAAAATAACTGGAAATAATCATGTTTTTGACATTAATTTTAGTAGGTATGGTTTAAAAAAAAAAAAAAAAAAAAAAAATTGTCAAGATTATTATTAAAATAATTTAGTAATTTGTTTATTTGTTTATTTGTTTGTTTTGTTGAACTTGCAGCTCAAGGGATGAAGCGCGGTAGCAGTGGAGCGTCGCTAGACAGCGGAGTGGTAGGTATAACATCAGCTTTCTCCTTCTGCTCACATCCTGCAGAAAATCTTACACACATATTTTATTAGTGATAGGCCTATTTGGTAGCTCTGTGTAAGGTAGTATATTGCCAAGATAAATCTAAGATTTTTTGGGTGTGCTTTTTTATAAGGGGAACAAAGAGACAAGGAAGTAACATTGAAAAAATAATTAAAATGAAATTTTAGTCCATGTAATGCTTAGTCATAGAAAGTATGTTATTTATGTATGTATGTTAATGTTAATAATTGAAATATGTTATATATGATATTGCTTAAATGCACTCCCTAATAAAAGTAAATGCAAATATTATTTTTTTTAAATCAGTGATTTGGGGGTTTTTCAGCTTCTTTATATATATATATATTTAATGATAGTACTATTCAGTAATTTTGTTTCTACACTTGTTTAAAATAACATGACAATAAGCTGAGTGTGTTTTTCAGGTGTCAGGAAGTGTGGGCAGTTCGAGTAGCCGAGAAGACTCATTCTCTCCTAAACCTGTAAAACAGACAACCTACGTGAAGAGCTCAGGCAGGCAGGCAAAGCTGTCACAGATACAGCTGAGGAGAAACCTGCCAGAGGGAACCGAAGTGTAAAGTGACAGCACTGTTCAGTGACAGAGGAACTGGCCTGTTACAAGCTCTGGATGCAAATCAGCAACAGACACATGGTAGTTTGTACACAGAGGACAGCATTGTCTAACAGTTTGAATAGCATTTGTGTCAACATTATACATACAAATGATTAAGTTATTAAAATGACAAAGATTATTACAACAACTGTATATGTGTGTCACCAGGTGGTGAAAATGTGAAAATTCATTAGAAAAACTCTCAACAGTTTCTTCACTAATTCTTCTAAATGAATTATTAAAATAAATAAAAACAATGATATAGAAAGATTCAGTTAGCAGAACTGTGTAACTGCATGCAGTTCAAACAAGGAAAATAATTTTAAAAAACATGTACAAAAGTTTATTAATCCAGAATTTCAGTAGGGGCCAACTCGCATCTTTGTCTTTTTTTTTTTCTGAGGTATATTGTTCATATGTCTGAACACACCAGTTCTAGTTCTTCTGGGGTTAGTTTTCCAGTGCCCATATGTCTTTCATTTTGAGTTGAAGAAATCATCAAACACTAATAGTGTTCCTATTAGAAGTGTTTTGTGTGAATCAAAGATCGCCTTAGCTGGACTGTTTCTTTGTGCCTGTTAACATCATTTTGTTGACCAGAACTGTGGAGTAGGACAAAACATTTATCAAATATGCATCTAGTGTGTACTGTTTATACAAAGCCATTTCCAGTATGATGTACTAGAAAAACAAACAGTTTTGCTGATGATGGTTGATTCAAGATGTACACTACACTCATATACACCATATATTAAATTAGTGATAGTGGATTCTGGCAACAGTTTGTGAGTGATACAAGGAACTATGCTGTGTGGCTATTACGTGGCAGTACATACAATGTTTGTCTCTAAAGTATTTGTCATTAAAAAATAAACTAGTATTTATTTTTTATGGTAATATATATGGATCGTTTCTATCAAGTTTCAGTTTTGTAACGTAAAATTTAAAGATTTTGTTTTTGTCTTCACTGTGTCCCATTAACAATGCAGATGACATCTAGATCTCATATATCTTAAATAATGAAATAAATTTGTATTTTAAATATTAAAGCAGATTTACCATTAAATATTTTTGTTTTGGGATTATTTTTAAATCGTATCAATGTAGATAAAAGAAATGCGCTTGGTCTGAATGAAGGACAAAAACAAAATGATTATCTAAATATTGTTGTCTAAACATTATGTATAAACTGCACATAAGTGTAATCAAAGGCAGAATATAGTTCACAGCATACTTCCTTTATCATACTTAAAATGCAAAGTATAAAGTTGGAGCAATGACAAATTAACAAATATGGAAAAGAGTTGAAGTGTGACACAGTAAACAGATTTGTACCAGATTGTTTGGAAAATGGTGAAGTAAAGCCAGGGTAACAGACAGTCCTGAAGTAAACTTGGTGCAAGTGGCCATGATGGACTCCCTGATCAGTTACCAATCTGTGTATTTAGCAAGTCTTTTCTTGTGTGTTGATTTCAAGTCAAAGGACGAATAATTTATGCAAACAGTTTTTCTTCCCTGGATATTTAGCCAGGATTTCTAACTTTGTACATTTCTACATGTTTCTGAAGTTACTCCACTTTCATTATTATTGTTATTATTTATTTATTTATTTTTTAAGTTTTTGTATTTTGCTTAACTGTAAATGTTTTTTGTTGCATTAATGAACATTAACAAATGTTCAGTGTAGACTGAATGAAAATGCAAATAGTTAACAGAATTTAGATTTGGATGTGATTGGAAATTATTTACAATTTAATTTTGGATAAAATAATCATATGAAATATTACATTGTTGTGAACAAATGTTCAAAGTTCAAACACAAATCCATATTAATGTTAAGCATATTTCACATAGGATTTAGAAGTGTTCATTAGCTGCTCCAGTATTAGGAAAAAAGCATTTAAAATAAGACAGGTTTTGGGGAGATTTTTTTTGAAACATCAGATACCTGTTTTAAAAACAGAAAAAAACAAACAAAAAAAAACAAAAAAACATGATCTGTGAAAATCACTTTTCATAATGTCACAGTATATTTACATAACATCATATTTAATTCATTTCAATATGGTTATTATTTGTTTTTCATTTTCATTTCAGTTCACAAGAAACACATTTAGTTTTTATAAATAATTATGATGATTTATTGTGTGTTCTTCATAAAGGGGGAGGAATCAAAAATAATACTATACAATTGACTTCTTAATTATTTTTTTTTGTCATTAAAATCATATTTTGTGCTTTAAAAGAAGAAATCTGAATATCATTAATTTAATCATAAATATGCATCCAGAATTTGCTTTTTGAAATAAATGCAACAATTTTGAGCAAAATCAATCTGTTTAAATAAGATTCAGTTTGTTTTCCTTTTACATTAGAACAAACTGGAAATGTCCTGAGCTTAATCATTTTGGAAATGTTGTAACTGCCCATTCGCCCCAAAGAAAAAACAAACTGTAATCAAATTGGTTTCTTTTTAAAAATAATTCCATTTGTGATATCTTCAAAATGAAATTAATATTTTCTGTCATTTGTAAATAACTTCCTTCACAATAATTTTATGAAATCCTTCTTAAAAATAGTTAATTCATTAATTTGCTTTAACAGAGATAGAGATTTAATAAATATATATTTCCCTTTTTTATTGTTATTATTATTATTAAATTTATGTGTATTTCATGTTACTTAACATTTTTTTTATAAACATCCAAAAATTTAGTTTAAATGTATTTTAATCCAAACTTATTAATCCTGATAAATGTGCCAACATGCATTTCAAAATCCAGATCACATCACTTTTGTTGCTGAAGACTGTTGCAGAACCCACGTGTTTATATAACTGAGCTTTACAGGAAGGCTAATCAAAAATAAAGATTTTTCATTTATCAAGTGATAATCTAATTTAAAATTTATTTTTTGGGATTCAGTGATGCAGAAGTTTTAATCTGTTTTCACAGATCTTGCATATAGTTACTGTTTTCTAAATCTGAAAATCATTTTTTCTTGCTTTTACTGTTAAGTAACTTTTATGAATTCATGACATTAAAATACATTTAAGGATGATTTGATTTGTTTTCCCCATGAAGATACAATGATGTAAGGAAATAACTGTTATTGAAAATGATATTATTTAAATACCGATTTTCTCAAGTTTATTGATGGAGCTTGTAATATAATCTTTTATATTATTATTTTTTTATTTTTTTTTATTTTTGGTGAAGAATTTTATAAGTATTTTGTGTGAATGCAAATTCAAACTTTACTGCTTTACCTTTTGTTACATATGCAATAGTTTAAACATTTTAATTTACATAATTTCAAATAGACTGAAAACAAATTAATTTGTATACAACTGAAACAAAAACAAGACCAAAACAAAATAGATCACATTTTTTCCTCCAAAATATGCTTAACATCAAAAACTTAGTGTGTAAGTGTGTGTATGTATTTAACTGAAATGAATGTGAAAGACTGTACATGGATAAATAACTAGTTGTACAAAATTATAAAATATTGATGATGTGAATGTAGGAATATATTTGTCACTTCATCTAACCACAACTTGGTTTTGTACATTTGGTTCATTCACAATATATACAGCTTTTTGCCCATTTATGCATTTTATTATTATTATTATTATTATTTTGTCTATTTCATTCTAGGAGTATTCTGTTTATTAAAGTATAGAATGTTTTTTGATAAAGCTAACATTTATTGCAGTTGCCAGTGTAGAGTATGAGTACAAGGGAGATTATTCTAATATTAATGTTACTGTTACTATTTTTCCAGTGCTAATCTTTTTTCAAGATTTTATAAATTCTTTATAACCTGTGAATATTTTGTGCAAAATTAATTATGAAGTTAAAAAAAAAAATAATATTTTGTTATATAATTACAGTAAACACTAAAGTGTGTGCAGAACTATTAAGTTGTATTAATAGTTAAATTTGGTTTCATTGTGTTCTGTTAGTTTCATTTAACTAAACATTCCAGAAAATGAAATAAAATTAAAAATATAATTTAAAAAAATTTAAAAATGAATACTTAATTAGTAATAGATTTTTAGTTTTCAGTAAACTATTGGACATTTGTATTTTTGTTTTTTTAATTTATAGATATAATTGATTTATCAGCTTCAGTAATTTGTTAATATACATTTAGTCGCAAACACACAGGCACACACAAACACTTGATAAAATACATGACAGAAAGTACAAGAGATAAGTAAAGTATTAGTTCGGCACTTCTCCCAGCAGATACTACAGGTGACTGTACAGGAATGTGGCACTGTTTTGTACATACTCTCGAACAGGGAGACAAGTCTGACCCATGACATGGGTATTGTTTTCATTCTCACAGATTTGCCAAATTAAAATATAAAATATGCTTGCTTGTCTTATGTTGTTTGTTGTTAGCCTGTGATGGTTAAATTAATAGATGAGAAAAGAAAAATACTAAAAAAAAAAAAAGGTTGAAAGAAATTTTTAAAACTGACTTCTACAAAACATATTGCAAAAACATGAGTTCTGCTAATTGAAAATAACTACAAATTTCAGGTAAATGTATAAATTGGTTACAATATTGAAAATTTGGTGTGGAAACTGACAAAATAAAAAACAAGTTTGCTGATTCCAGAGAACTGTTTGAAGTAAAATGTTTACTAGAGAGAATTTTATTATTATTATTATCCACCTTCACAAATACACAAAGGGACACACAGCAAGAGTCTTCAAGTTCCAGTTAATTACAAACTTTAAAAAAACTAATTTAAAGATGCACAAAAAGGTATTGAAAATAATAGTTCATTATTCTAAAACATTTAACATTTATTAACAAATGACACACAAAAGAAAGACTAAACCAAACAAACTTTAAAAACAAAAATATTTTCTTTATTCAGAGCCAGTTTTAAAAGGATCTTTTTTCATCCATACTTCTTAGTTAAATCAATAGAAATGAAAATATAGTGTGTAGCATATAGACAAAACTCTTTTGCAATGATGAAAATATTTTATCACAACAATTTATTATATGTAAAACAAAATATATATATGGAAAATTAAAATAATTTCACTGAAATATTAAAAAAAAAAAAATAAGCTGCAGAATATGCAAAATAGGTTTTTATAAAAAAAATGATATCAAGCTGGGTTTCATTTTGAAGATTAATGTAAAAACCTAATTTCAACATAAATACATAAAACCATTGGCCATTCAACATAAAGAAATGTCTACTGAAATATCATTCTTTGACTAACTACAACTTATCTACAATACTTCATTTCCAAATATGGAAGTATAGAAGCTATTAAGCACAATGCAGTGTTTAGTAATACTATAATACTCGTTTCAGCAGTTGAATAGGTAATCTGTTGGCCTTTGGCATCTAAATCAATATCACAGTCGGTTTGGTCATAGGTCTTGATTTGATTTCATAGTTATTTTTGACATGGGCAGAATTTATATAATGGTGAAACATTTTAAAAATCAATACCACTGGTAGAATAACTATCAATAGAGACCACGTGAGGAAATTATAAATGTCTTAAGTCATTCTCCAGTCCATATACTTTGACTTTGAGATTTTTCAGTTCACCCATCATGTGCTTTGACCGTCCAGCCGTCCTTCGAACGTTTCTCAGAATCTGCATGTCTAGATCATCCATGTTTTTGATGTCCATGTCTTCAGCAAAGCCTAGAGTCACCTGTTAAGATAATTAAATCAATTTTAATGCACTGGAGATCAAAATGTTTTAATATTTTTAACTTCGTTAATTTGAGTTTTTGTTGAAGGTATTTTAGTATTTATTTCAATATGCTAATTACCAATGAAGAAAAATCATAGCAAAAAAATAATAATACTTGGAAGACACAACTGAAATTCAATTTAAATTTCATAAATTGTTATAACAGAAAGGAACAAATAATTAAATTTACTCTGTGCACTTTCCTTTAAATTTTTAAAAACCAAAGAAATTCCTGATAAGATACACATAACAAACGGAATAATCTGTAAAATCTGTTTAAAAATACAAAACAAAAAGTCACCAATTCGGACATTTGTCTCTACCTTATATAACTGTCTCTCAACGTCTTTCAAGCGAGTTCTCAGATTTTTTATGTCATTTCTAAATCCTTCAACCTCAAGATTTCTTCTCCTTTCCAGATCCTGGTAACGTGCATTCATCAGCTGTAGCCTCTTTGTCATTTTACAGCTTCGATCCTACAAAAACATTGAAACCTCAGTAATGAATATTTGTTCAATAGTTATTCTGATATAACTTAATGTCATGACTGAATGAATGACTTTGATTATTTATCCTCTGCCAATTTCCATTTTGCTGTCATGTCATTTGATGCCTATAAAGTTGTAAGGGGGAATAATTCTGCTTACTTTAAATATTTCCCTGGTGACATCTCCCTGTTCTCTGATGCGAGACAGCTCATCTTCAAGTTGAATCACTTGCTCTCTGTACATCTCAGCCAACCTTCTGCGACTGCTCCAGCTGGTATTCACATGACTGAAATCATATAGAAACAAAATTCTAAATATACATCTTTAAAACATTCTGTTATTCATTTAAAAATCACTGTTACAATTGTCTCTCCACCCATTAAATACAAATAGTACTTGGTAGCTGAAGGATTACTTTATTATTATTATTATTACTGTTATATATTCTTATTAATAATTATTGTTAAAAATAAATGAATAAATAACTAAATAAAAATAAATATGTAAATAAAAAAATAAAATCAATTTTATTAATAACAACCTATAACCCAGGCAGTTTTACTTTTATTCCTTAGACTCAGTCTTTTCTACATATTTAAAAATCACAGATGCTGAGAAAACAAAAATGACATCTTGTATAGCTCCATATAGGACTAGTCAGAGATTTATCTCTGTCTTTGAAACAGAGAATACATCCAAGGTATAAGATAAATGACACTCACCTTTAAGTCTTCACATAACTGTCCTTTGTCAATGTTGTCTGCGGCTGTGAATATAGAATCTTTGCTCACATTGAGTTTACTTTTACAAGTGTCTAGCTTCTGTAGTAACTTGTCTTTTTCTGCCATCCACTGTCTCTCGTTTGTTCTAACCTGGTATCTCTGTTCTAGGAAGTCTTTAGTACTGTCATACAGCAGATCCTGTGTTTTATGTAGTCTGAAATAAACATTTAACAATCCGTTTTATGAAAATAACTTGATAGACAAGTGACTGTATTTACTATTTCTGTATCATTAAATCATTAAGATAGTTGTTTAATGATAGGTTTGTTTTCCTTTTTTAAAAGATGTAGTTCAGTAACCTTCATTTATTATTAGCAGTAGTAGTGGTATTAATCCTGTTATCTTTCCTGTTCAACAAAGAAAATTAAAATATATAAATATATAAATATATATATATATATATATATATATACACACATTATTCAGAACTGGAAATAGTTTGTTACCTACAGAATATTTTTTTAAGGAATGATTAGGAGCCTGAATTTATTTATTTATTTATTTATTTATTTATTATACTACTTCTCAAACACAAAAAAGCACCTATTGCAGTTTTTGATACAACAATTGTGTAACACCAGTTTAACTACTGTTTTATCTAAACTGAATGTTCTGTTAGTGAATGTATTCTCAAATGTAACAATTTGAAGAATAATTTCAAGGAAATGAAATCATCAAACCTGACTTTATACTTATGACTGAACAGTTTTGTTTTTAAGTATGGTTTACTTTTCTGTGAGTGTTTTAATCTTCTCTTCATCTCGCTGCCGCCGTGTTTCATACTCCTCTTCCTTCACCCTGCGGTCCTCCAGCATGGCGCTGACCTGATCCTTGCTAAGCTTCGTCTGTTCCTGCAGCTGCGCCTGCAGTGCCTCCACCTGCAGACACAGCACCTGGGTGTCATGCTCCAGCTTAGCCTCTGGGTCAGGAACGATGGAAGACTGCTTCTTTTTAGATCCTGAAAACAAAAAATACTCAAAATTTTCAATCTGCAGTTATTTAGAAAAATCCAAGAACTTTTTAAAAATCTGAATGAAAATGTTAATTACTGTATTAATATATATCTATACATTTCTTTATTAAGACATAACATTTTCTTACCTTTAAAAGATTTGTTTTCACCGGTTGATGGGCGACTTTTCGGATGGACCTTCTGTTCAATAATCGCTTTAGCTGGTGGTTCCTTCATGAAATATGTAACTTCACTGTCGGAGATGTTACCAAGGGCAAGTAATTTCTGTATTTTCTTTTTGTCTTCTAATTCATTTATCTAAAAATAGGAACCTAATATGTACCAAATACTGCAGTCAATACATCCAGTATAACATTTTGCCAGCCAAAAGACTGCACACTGTGTGCAGTATGTATGAAATCTCTAACAGTTTCAATATACTAATAGTGAAAGTCAAGTCATTTTAAAAATTATAGACTTTGACACTCTACCTTCAATCTGTCATTTTCAGCGTAAAGTCTGAGTACATGTTCTCGCTCCTGGAACAAATAGACCTGCATGTCACTGAGAGCTTTCTGCAGCTCAACAATCTCCTCTTCTCGCTGTCGCAGTTCCCACTGGATTTTGTGCTGAAAAGAAAATGAAAATATGTTTAAAAGATTGAGTAAAAATTTAAAAAATGCACAATTTAAGTCCTGCACAATTACAAATGCATTATTACTGAAAAATATATAAATAAATAAAAATTATAACCCTTTCAAAAAATTAACTGTTCATGTAATATGCAATAAAATAAAGATTTACAATATTTATTTACACAAAATAAGATTTCAAGACATTGCATCAGCTGTTTCATAGAGTAACTGAGGAAAAACAAAAAAATAATTTAAAAGTAAAAAAAAATTTAAATTTAAAGGGAAAAATAAAAAGAGAATACACTAGAAAACAATAATAATAATAAACACGAATTAGAGAAAATGTGAACAATATAATGATTGCTAGAGGAGAGCATGCTAAGAAAGCTTTAACTTAGAGGTGTATTTAAATTTCTCTTACATTACATAACAGAAATTTCTTTTTTATTTTGCCTTTTATTCAGTTTTATTTGTGTAGTTCATTTCAAAACTATACACTTAAATGCTAAAAATCTCTAACTATTTTTTTTTTATAAAAATTCATATTATCTTGATTATAAACTATTTTTTATGGGGGTGAAAAAAAAAAAAAAAAACAGTTTTCTCACTTAATTAGTTCACTCAACTTAGCTGGATAGTTCAAGATTTTTATAAATAATAATTTTTAATGTTCAGAGTCAAAATAAATGTTCTCACCTGTTCTTCGTAAGTAACTCTGTATTCCTCCAGCTTGGAAACGAGCTGGTCGTGTTCATCGTCATACTCGGCTATTTTCTTTCTGTAATACTCCAGTAACTCTCGAGAAGGACGAAGCTGACCTGAAAACATTTTTTTAAATCTTTATATCTGCACTTACACACTAAACGAGAAAATAATCTATAGCTTTCTGATTCATTTCTATTAACAGCTTTAGAAAATTAAAATTTCAGAAATTCAGATGCTGACAGTCTTCAGATTAAAAGGTTCTATTTTTCCTTTAGCAAAAGCAATCTTTTATACTACCTTACAGAATAACACACATTTGTATATAAAGAACAGCATTCATTTATATTTTTTATGATAGATAGTATTTTGATTTTTGTCTTAATAGGCTTATTACTATCATTGTTACAGTATTTTAAAAGCACAGATTTTAAAATATAAAATTAAATTAGAAACATTTACTGTTTGTTTGTCATCTTCTTGTTATTTACTTATTTTTATTTTTTAAAATTAATACTATTTATGATGATCTATTATTTTTGGTTTTAACTGCAGAAGAAGAAAGTAGAAATAAAAATACATATTTATGTACAGAGATAAAAGATTTTAAAACAAGTTTACAAGCCATATCCCCAAGTTCTCCATTTAAAAAGGATATACAAGTAATATAAAAGAAATTCAAATAAATATCTATATGTATTTATTATCATCAGCATCATTATTATTTTAATGTTTATATTTGTATTTAAAGTGCACTTACCCAGTCTCTCGTTGATACTTGGCAAATCTTTTGAATGTTTTTTCCCTTCACAGAAATCACTGTTAATATCAAATGTGGCATCACCACGGTTACTGGAAATGCTTCTGTTAAAAGCAGGACTGCCAGGAGATCTTTCAAAAAAAAAAAAAAAAAATAACGATTATTATTTTTTTATACAATAATACTAATAATAATAAAGTAAGTTTAAAATACAATTGTTGTTATTTAAAAATGATAATAAAGCAGATTTCTTGATCTGCATCTATTAAACAGGTATCTGGTTGTTGTTTTTTATTCAGACACCTATATTTAACTACAATAAAACATCTAAACCTGGCTATAACAAAAGCAAATAATAATAATAATAATAATAATAATAATAATAATAATAATAATAATAATAATAATAATAATAATAAATAAATAAATAAATAAATAAATAAATAAATAAATGAATAAATAAGTAAGAGCCATGTTTGGGAGATTTTGAGATACTGAATAAATGTATTTTATTACCTAAAAACTGTATGCAAATTTTTTTTTTTTTTTAATAAGTAACAGCAATATAATGAATATTATATACACAGTGGACTGTCTGAAAACCAGCCTTTGACTAATCGGGATTTCTGTATAAACTGGCACCATTTCAAAGTCCTGTTCAGCTATTGGTAATCTGTTATGAACAAAACCTTGTCTAAACTTCCAATTCCAAGGGTAAATTCAGAACAAAAGAGTAGTTTATATAGTATTTAGCTTTGTCAACATAGCACACAATTTTGAAAGTATGATTACTTTTTAAATAATAATGGCAATTTGCATGTAATTAGTATATTACATGAGATGAAATTATAGCACTATTTTGATGCCATGCTTCTTGTAATTACTATATGGAGCTAGATAAAGAACATGATTATTAGTCTGTGCTGATATCAAAGTGATTTCACTCATTTTGCATTGTCTTTTAGAATTTGTTGTAACGGCAGAGTGACCTAAAAAAAAACCCAGCAACATATTGAATTTTCAGTGCAGTTTAAAGTGAAATTAATAGAACAATTTTTATCAAATCAACTGTAAACAGAAAGATTTAGTTAAGCAATTTAGAACATAGTGACCATTACAGGCAGACTTATGAAACCATCATTTCGGTAGAGAGAAAATGAGTAGAAGCCAGCAAATTAAAAAATCATACACTGATGTTGTTAAAATGATAAAACAATGAATGAATAAACCAGGATGAAAAACATATTGGATATTGGGTGTCAAACAGAGATAAATATAACTGATAAAAACAAATTAAATCTTATGCTGAGGAACTACTAGTAAAAACAGACTGATGCAATTAAAAACGGAGGTCATGACAAAGGAATCTGATACTGAGAGAATCCGAAGTCATCAGTGCCAGAAAGTTTCTCTGCTGACACTTTACAGATGTTTAACTGTAACATTTGTAATAAAACATATGTTAATTTTATATTATTTTAATCTTTATAAACTGGCACTGTGTCTAAAATGGCATATATTGTTGGTCCCAACTAATCCCGTTTTGACAGCATCCAGTGTATATATGTATCTATGTACACACACACACACACACACACACACACACACACACACACACACAACCTGTGATTAAATAAATATAATTTTTCATTAATATAAAATTAACAACAAACAAACAAAAATACATAAAAACCAATTATGTAAATTTATAAAGACTTATTTTATGGAAAATTATAACTATAACAATTTAGTTACAAAACAATTTGTTATAAAACTGCTTGAACTAAAGTTGTAATAGTTCATCCCTAGCTCTATAGATGGGTACACTGGAGTGGTGGATACTATTAGCTATGTAATTGGCAAATACCAGGTCTGTTTCAGTGGACCAGTAATGAATTTAACAATGAGAAGTAGTTATAAAAACAGTATTAGAACCTTTTATAATATCATGTAAGAACCTTATTTGAAAAGGACCATTAAAATAAAATAATAATATATTTTTCTTAAATGTCAAACATCTATATTCAAACACATTTATGTCATATGACAGGAAATCCATCAGAATAATAATATAAAATATATAAATTTAAACAAAGCCTTAAAGAAAACTCTTTCAGTGGTATTTTTATCACAAAATGAAACACTCAGTGAATACATCCTTTGTATTGTTATATTTATCAATCAAAACAAACAAATTTTCTCTTTTTTTCTTCACTGGGTAAATGCATGAATTATTAGATATACAAATTTTGTTCAGATTATGATTTAACAGCAAATACACAAATGATTTCTATGACATTTTCATTCAACGTTTCAATTTACAATACTTTTGAATTGAAATTACTTGACCAATAATAATTATCCTACAGCTTTCTTTATTTCAGTGATTGTAACTGTCACAAATAACAACTGTGTACCAGTAATTTTCAGTTGTGTATAGAATCATTCTTGCTTTTATGCACTAATGTACATTTACACAGATTTTGTTTATCTACAAAACAAGACTTCTACATAGGTCCAGTTCTTTATATATTTCACATAAGCAACTAATTTTCACCACCAGACAAGATTCTCTTTGCAAATTAAAATGACATTAAATGAAATTAAATAATAAAATTAAAAAAAAAAAATAATAATAATAATAATAGTTTAAAGTTCAAGGGAAATAATTCATACAACCATATAAATAAAGGTTTCAGCAGTTATCTTTCTTGCATGTTTAAATTTGTTTTATTATGTAAATTACGAACTGCACGGTCACATATGCAGTTTAGCAAATATTTATCGTAATTTTATTTCAGCAGAATTATAAACAATACTGTTCAGCAGTGTTTAAAACACATATTTATCTGCTTGATCAAATTATTAACAAACTGAAATTCGTTATAAAATAATAAATATCATTTCATGTTCCAACACGCGCAAATGCCAAATCTTTACGATACTTCTCTGTGATGTTTGATTTCACAGTTCTGTATAATTATATTACCAGTGAGTAGCGGTTATTGCGTTCATACTATAAAACATCTTACTCAGAAAGATATGCATATCTTTATAATTTATCCAGTGCATTTCCTAAATTATAAGGCTAAAACGTGTGTCAAAACACTCACCGCGCACCTGGGGACGCCATTTTGAAGTTCCGATATAAACAAACTACGGAATAACAAGATCTTGGAAAATTAAATTTTTTATAAATATGCTCATGACAGCCTTAGTGATGTTTAAAAAAATAAAATAAAAATTTTAAGCAAAATATTTTAATTTACTGTTTGTTTATAAACAGTTTCTGTGCGAATGACATTTCCCTGACCTCACTAATCGATATATTACTACGCACAATTACACATATTCGTAGATTTTACTTTTATTATGGTCATTTGATAATAAAAATGCATGATTCGTGTATTTGATTTGTGATATTTATCATAAAATAGTGCTTTCTAAAACAAATTTAACTGAATAGTGGTAATGAGTATAATATGTCGATCTACTTCTTGCGTATTTATATAAGATTTGGTTTGCTGTTAGGCACTGTTTTGGACATGATGTTTTCCTTGGATTTTATGTGAAAATTACATTCTTGTGAAGTTGGGATTGTAAATTGTATTTAACTTTTCGGAAGCTTCTGTTGTGTCTGTCCGGTAACGATGGATGATCCATACAAACACTTCGAGCCACCTCCAGAGGCACCGGTTTTCACTCCGACAGAAGAGGAGTTTGCAGATCCTTTGGCTTACGTTGAAAAGATACAGCCCATTGCAATCAAAAGTGGAATATGCAGAATAAAGCCACCACCGGTTTGAATCAAAACATTTTATAACTTGAATTTAAACTGTATTGTAATATATTTTAAAACTTAATATTTATTAATACTTTTGTCATTTACATAATGCATTTTATTTATCAAGAAAGTTAACACGTATTGTACGTGCATATTCTAACATTTGACATGGCGACGCTTTGTTTGGACTGTTTAAGAAGCAATACTGGAAAATTATTTTTTTTTCTTTTTATAAATATTAATATTTTACTAATGCAACTTTTTAAAAGAAAACATATAAAAAAAAATAACATGTGAACTTAATAATTAAATTACTTTTAAATTATTTATATAAAGATATTTTTATAAAAATATAAAAAATAGATTTTTCAAGCTCATACTCATAGGCATTACAGCATTGTAGGGCTGGGTGGGTGAACCAGCAGAGAACCTGACTAGAGGAACCATTGACCTTGAATCATTAATTTGTCCTTTATGTTCTGAGTTTTTTAATTTTTTCTTTCTTTATTTGATAATATATAATGCAAATGGAATTTTATTGACTCATTAAATATGAAGTTTTTTAAAATGATAAATTTTCTTAATTTTATTTATTTTTGATAACATCCATTGGGTTTTTATATTGACCAGATTTTTAAAATATATTGATGTTATATTAATGTTTCAAAGAATGAAATAAAAAAAAAATTTAATTGGCTTTTGTTCATTAGTTTTTATTGTTTTGATTTCAGAGTTAATATTAAACATATTTTCATTTTGATTTCTTTTTTAAAAATATATATTTCAAAAAAATTATAAGATTAAAACTGATGTCTCAAAATTTTGAAACTGGAAGTTGTTGATTTTTTTAATCAAATATTTCAATTTGGCTTAAAAGGTAGATGATGCAATCTGTTATACATTAAAAATTAATTACTGAAAAATATCAAAAATATATATTTTTTTACATGAAACAAGAAAATATGTATAAAATCATATTATCTTTAGGACTGGCAACCACCTTTTGCTGTGGATGTTGAAAAGTTCAAGTTTGTTCCAAGAATTCAAAGATTAAATGAATTAGAGGTACAGTATGATCAATAATTTTAATTTTTTATTTCAGAAAAATTTAAAATAATATTTTTGATCAGAAATATGGAATTTTTTTAGAATCAGTAAATGGATGAACTATTGATTTATCTGTGTAAAGAAGGAAGTGAATAAAGTAGGCTTGCAGTATTGTACATATATGTGCTTCAAAGTTGTAACCTGGCAGCCATGTTGGATTTTGTTCCTTCATCCTCCATATTGCTTTTTTGATAAAATCCTTCACATAATTTTAAAAATAAAACATTTTCTTGCAATTTTCAATTGATCATATATACATTTTTGCAGAAAAATGTGTCTTTCTTATTTTTAGCTATACTGGCATGGCAAATAAATGAAGACTTCCTGTATTTTTACATTTAAGTGAAGGTGTATCAGCTTGCTTGTCTTGTTCAAATTAGACCATCCTTTTATAAATGGATTAATAGAATAATTAATTGTCACAATTTTAGTCATCCTAATTGTTCATCCTTTGGAGTTCCTTGATGCATATAGTTATTATATATAATTAAAAAAATTGAATTGTTTATTTATTTTTATTTTTTTAACAGGCTGGGTCAAGAATAAAACTTCAGTTTTTGGATACACTCTACAAGTTTTGGGATCTTCAGGTAAGTTGAACTGAATGAGATGAAATTATTTTTATTTTATGACTTGTGTCTGTACTTTGTGAATATTTTTTTGGTAAAAGTGCTTTTGTAAGGGTACGTTATATGTAAATAAGATATTTGTTAAAAAATATTTTTTTTTTTTTTTTTTTTTTTTTTTAGAATATACCTTCAGATTTAATAAATAACTTTTCCAAATATAAAATAAGTGTCTGTTTAATAAGATGGCTTTAAAATGATTAATTCATAGTTTTGGTGATAGGGATTCCAAGGACAGTGGTAAGCAGAATGGTACGTGACAAAGATCACTATAGATTTTTCAGGCACCAGGGTTGGTCCAGACAAGAACCTGACTTGGGGGACCTTGACCTTGACTGGTTTGTCCTTTATGTGCAGGGTGCTTTTTAAAAAAAAAAAATCTGTATGATGTCATCATTGAACGTGACTTGGATTTATTGATTAGTGGAAGATTTGGGGGGGGGGGCAAAAAAATCACAAAGATACTAATACTTTGCATGTTTTATATATATATATATATATAAAATTTTGTAGATTCCAACATGATTAAAAGTTTGTCTTTTGCATGAATTTATTTATTAGGACACTGGACATTACTTGTGCATGCAACATGCTTACTAAGATTATTGATATTCACTTGTTTCTTGCAGGGATGTACTTTGAGAATTCCTCATGTGGAGAGAAAGTTGCTGGACTTGTGTACTTTGTACAAGGTAATTCATAAAGAAAACAAATTTCATCTATTGTGTGTTCCAATTTTTAAAATAAAAATTAAACATTTGAAAATGTCTCTACCTACATAATTAATACATATATTAAATAAATATTTGATGTAAAATGTGGACATTAAAATGAGTAGATTATCAACCTTCCTGGAGAAGTTATTTTTATATGTATACTAATTTTGCTTGTTGAGTAATACTATGGTATTAAATATTTGTGCATTATAGCTTATATCCCCATGTGGTTGAAGATGATAAAAATGTACGTTTTTTTTTTTAGATGAATATCACTAGTAGTAACATAGTGTTAAGTAGCCAGTTAAGTTAATTGTTAAGGAAATAAGCAAAATTACCAGGTATTTATAAAAAAAAATAAAAAAATACATGTTTAGTAGAGAGAACCTTTTTTTGCTGAAATGGTAGATGTACTTGCTACTAATCTATGTTCACAAAATGTACAGTTAATTACTTATATTTTGCTTAATTAATATAAAACCTGGAACATTGTTACTTTGTTGTACTTCAGATGGTGGACGAGGAGGGTGGGATGGAGGAGGTGTCGAAAGAAAGGAAGTGGTCAAAGATAGCCCAGCGCCTCGGTTTTCCCCCAGGCCGGTGTGTTGGGTCAGCACTGCGACAGCACTATGAGAAGATTCTCTACCCGTTTTACATCTTCAAGAAGAGAGGAGAAAGCAAAAATCAGGTATACCATTTTTTAACTGATGGCAAGAAGTAACTTCTAATAATTAATTAATTCTTTTTTAAATTTAAAATAAATCTTACAGACTGAATTTTTACGATATTAATTTTTTTAAAGGAGGTTTAGAATTAAATTTAAATAAAGTGTTGGGTAATTTGTGATTTGAATTACATGTTTTCACTTGATCAAGATGAAAATATTGAGAACATATCTGTCAGTGTTTGTTTCAGCTAATGCCAACAAATAAAGTCCTTCTGAATATATGTGTTGTGTTGTTTTTTTAGATACTGTACATAAAAAAGGGATGAATATTATTTTTGTTATAAATTAAAATGGTGAAATGACAGTAATAAAATGTTAATTGTTCATTTACTAAGTGGGAAATAAAATTGAGAGAAATAAATTCTAATTTTAAGAAAAAGAAAAAGTACTGTCATATAACCATTTTAGTGAAAGAAAAATTCAATAATCATCTGCCATGATTTGTATTTTTAAAAAATATATTGTTACACAAAATATCTGTATATATGATAATGCATGTATGTTGATGAAACACAGATTAAGATAAGTTCATATTTTAAATTTTTTGTGCTGTACATACAGACTAGTATTAAAAAAATAATAATAAAATAAAATGAAAAACAAAACATACATGTATTTTTATACTTCAGGATGGCACTCAGTTTGATTGGAAATCTGAATTCGGATTTAGGGTATGTACTATTAAGGGCATACCCACATTAAGTGATGTTTGCACTAACTTATTGATAATACATTTCAGCTGATGTTTTTATGAGTTTTCAGTGAACAGTCAGTCTTTGCATTGGTGTATTGTTAATGCTTTTTACTTTCGTTCATTGCATATTAAAACTGTGCTTGGATAGATGTCCTTTTTAGGCAGATATACTATGTAGAAAATGTTTAGGAAATTATGTATTTTTGCATTTATTGAAGATAGAAATTGGTCTTGCACATATTTTTAGATAAATATTGATACTGGCAATAAACTATGTCTAGATGATATTAAATTCATATTAGAAATAACAGCATTTAATTTCGTAAACGGATCATTTATATATTTTTAAGACCTGCTGCCATTACACAAATATCAATAATATTTTATATAATTTAGTGATTTAGTTTAAGGATCATTTGTGAAAAATTGTTTCTAAAGCATTTTGGCAAATATCAAAAATTTATTCATTTTTAAAACATTTAAAACTATCTCTCCTTTCTTGTAGAAATTTATCAGTATAAATATTCTGTAAATAAGTTCTGTAAATATTTTCTGAATGTATGCTTAGATGTGTTTGTTGAGGCCATAGTACTTGATAACATAAGATGTTTTATTATTTCATTTCTGAAAAAACCCAACCACAACATAATTCAAAAAAATTTACGCTTCAGCATGGACCAGACACTGAATGGGATTCTGGTGAATACTTAATTAGGGTATGTACTATAAAGCACATACTCTAGCAGAATGTAATGTGCACTAACTTAAAAACATAGCTAACGCTAAAAAAAAAAAAAAAAAAAAAAAAAAAAAAAAAAAAAATGTAATTATTTTATTGGTGTTTTTTCATTTTCAGCTTGTAAATTCCTTCTGTGCCAAAAAATTGTTTCATTGAATAACAGTAATCTTACATCATTTTCTTATGCTGATTGTTTTGTCATTCACAATTATTCATAATGACTGAAAGCCAAATATTAAAAAACCCCATTCCAAAGGAGCATAACAAGTATTTAGACATTGTTTATATGCCATGTGAGTCTTTCACTACTTTTAAGATGTACAGTTTTTTAACTGAACAGTATAATGTCCCTTTCTCAGTGAGTTTTGTGAGGAAATGTTACTTACCGTTGTTCATTTATCTCTGATATATCATTAAACTCTGCATTCATCTGCTGTTGTTAATTCAGGTTATAGATATATTTTTGTAATTTTTGTGAGGATTTGTTAGGATCAGGTAGATACTATTTCATTTTAATTTTAATTTATTTGTCTGTATAACAGATTGTTTTATGCACCAGAATTTCTGTTGACAGCAATCCCTGGCTATTCTCTTCTGTTATTTACAGATTAATAAAAGAAGTTAATATTTGCTTACCAGTAATGGAGTTTTAATAGAGGCAAAAACATTATTTATTTTTTATTTTTTTTTATTTTTTTTTTTTTGCCTTTAAATTCAACATAAAAAATAATAATAATTCAGTATTTTAAGATTTTTAAGTGATATATTTTAATTTTAATAAAAAGAAATATAATTTTATATTTAATGATAAATTCTTTGTTACTTTGGCTTTGAAGGGATTATCAGGTTTTCTCATTTGTATTTTATACAGTTTATTATATTTATAATGTATAAAATTTGCGTTAAAAATAAGACTAACATTAAATATTAACATTATATATATAGAATGCATAAATGTCTGATGATCATAACTGTTGCATGGGGTAATTACATTTGTTAATATAGCATCAGATGTTATACATGGTATATATTTAGAATTGAATGTTACAATTATTTTACAGAAAATTAAAAAATAATATATTTATTTCAGTATTATAAAGCTACATCTTGTAAATTTGTAATTCTGTCATTTTCAAGTTAAATCTAAATTACATAAATAATTTGTATAAAAGATAATAAAATTTCTATATTACCAGACTATATTTTATGTGGGTAAAATTTTTATCAACTTGTTTATACATAATTACAGTTAATTTATTGTATTATTAATAAAGAGTTACTGTTAAATAGTAAAATAATATGGGCAGGAATAAAAACATTGTATAATTTTGTTGTATATTTTATGCAAAAGAATTGATTATGATTTATATTTTAAGCAAAAAAAACATTAAACAATTAAACAGTTTGGACAAAAATGAAAACAAATTCAGTTAAATTTGATAGTAATATTTTTTTTATTTTTTTCAATAGTGTCATTAATATTAAAGTAGCAGCTGAAAATAGGTTATGGGCAGCCATTACTGATGTTAAACTGACACCGTGATAAATATAAATGGTTTGGGTTATAGAAAAAAAAAATTCAACCACAAAATATATATCTACAATTTATAAAAAAATCCTGTTAAATCTGCTTACTGCTACATACTTAATATCATCACTGTCAATATATTTGAATAATACAAAATTAGTTACATTTGTTTGCAGAAAAAACAACAAAAAAACCTAAATATTTTATGTAAACAAGTTTTTGTTTTTTGGGGATTTTTTCATTTTATTTTATTGATTTTTGACTTTTTATTATATCTTCATTTCTGTCATCAAATCGAGAAAAAAAAAAATCTGGCAAAAAAAGAAAATTTTATTATTTTTATTTTTTTAAATATATTTTTAGTTTCATTCGGAATAAAATAAGCTAATTTATAAATATTTTAATTTTCAGAAACCTGTAGAGAAGAAGAAAGAGGTACAGGAGGAGAAAGATTTGCAGCCACCCCAGAATGCTGCAGATGACAAATCCGAAGTACGCAAGTCAAAGCGTCTGTATCACGAGGTTTGTTCAGTGTCTGGCGCCGTTTTGTAATACATTTCTAATATCAAGATATTCTGTTCTATTAACCTCACCTGAAATTGTAACTGACCTTTTTATAACATTGTAATATACTTATTAATAACAAAATATTCAATGTTGTTGATCTCACCTGAAATTGTAACCGAACTCTTCATACTTCCTGTTGTTCTGTTTTTGAAAAACCTACTTTTAAGAATAAATATAAATTTGTCCTCTTTAATTTATTATTTTGTTTTTATTTACCTATTATGTTACTACTGTTATTATCATATTTCTTCTTCTTCAGTTTTACATATATAAAAATATATATGTATGACAGTAGAAACTATTACATTAAATAATAATAATAATTTTAGGAAATGAATTAGATCTTTTAGTGTATTTTATTTTATCAGAATTTAGATAGTGCTCTAAACTGTATTAGATGTCTGGTACCTATTTACCATCTTGCTGTGAACAACATACAATAACTTCATATTTGTAATATATACTTTCCTTCATTTTATTTCTGTAACGGATTGAAATAACTCTTATTACTTTAATTTCAGGAGCCTGTTGTGGATTACTCTGTCAATTCAGAGCTGAAGAAACTGCAGTTCTACGGAGCTGGACCCAAAGCAGCTGTACCACCAATTAAAGGTGATTACAAAAACTGTAAAATGTGTTTACATTGGTCATCACCATGTCAGTTTGAGTTAAGCAGTTGTATCCAGGCAAAAGATATTCATTAGCAACTGAAAACTTGCTGAAATAAACACACTAATATATTTTCACGTTTACATTTTTTTTTTTATATATATATATATATATATATAAGATACAATATTTATTTTTTCAGAAGAAAAACCAGACATCAAAGACATCAAAGGTGTTAAAACTTCTCCTGGAAAAAAGAACAAAGAAATGGACAAGAATGCAAATATCAGTATTGCAGATGTAAGTTCTTCAAAATTTGTTAACAACCTGCAGATTAAAGTTAGGGAACATTCTAACTGATCCTCATCAATATGAACAGAAAAATGTTTAAGGGTGGGATTTTGATATTTTAATTTTATAACAAACAAATTTCCGCATTCAGCAATGTTTGACAATTTGGTATTTAAACACAAGATAAGCCAGAAATTTCTTACCTTGAAATAAAAAAAGCCAAGAACATAAAAACTGACATCTGAATGCAGTAGTCCACTTTTTAATTCATTGAACTGAAAAAAGCATCACTGACGTTTGGAGTAATGTGTGTTGTTTACAGAGCATGTTTTCTCCATGCTCTTTCGTTCCGCAGGTTGACCAGTACCTCTGTCACGTGTGTGAGCGAGGGGACGGGGAGGAGTACATGCTGCTGTGTGATGGATGTCGACGACGCCTTTCACACCTACTGTCTGCAGCCTCCTCTCACCGATGTACCAAAAGGTGACTGGAGATGTCCAAACTGTGTGGAACAGGTAACTGGTTTTATAATTACAAGTATTAATTATTAAACTTGATTCAAATTATTTATCAAGAAAGCAAATTTTATTGCTGTAAATATTGATTTTTTTAATTTAATATTTTGTGTTATTTTATTTCATTTTGTTTAAATCTTTTATTGGTGTTTTGTTTAAATTATTATTATTTGTCTGCTCGAGTAAATTTATTAATGAAAACAGAAGTCCTTATAAATTTGTTGTGATTTGTTTTATTTTTTAGCTGTGCAACAAACCGGTGAATGTGTTTGGATTTGAGCAGTCTCAGATTGAATACTCTCTGCAGTCGTTTGGAGAAATGGCAGATCGCTTTAAGGCCAATCACTTTAACATGCCAGTTCATGTATGTAGCAAACAGACCATTTGTCTTCCTTAAAACAATGAATTATTATAACGTAGTAGTTCTGTTGAGTTTAATTTAAAAAAATAAATATATTCTATCATTTTCCCACAGTGTAACATAGTCTAAAATATATTTAAAGACAATAAATTATATATGTGAATAACATAGAAATGAACTTGACTACAAATATACTTTACATGTATACGTTCACATAAATTCTTGTATATAAATTTTTCAATTGTTACAGAGAGTTCCGACTGCTACTGTTGAAAAGGAGTTCTGGAGGTTGGTAGACTCAATGGAGGAAGATGTTTGTGTTCAGTATGGTGCTGATATTCATGCCTGTGAAATGGGAAGTGGTTTTCCTACAAAGCCAGAGGAGGTCATGTGTCCAGAGGATGAGGTGTGTACTTGATTTACATCATTTGTAGTTCATATTCAAGTGAAAAACGACATCCTCGTTCGTTTTTTAATTTTTTAATTTTAATTTTTTTATTATTTATTTATTTATTTATTTATATTTTAAATAGCTTTTGAGATTGTGGAGTTAGAAGTTGCTGAATAACTTTTTACATATTAAAAAAAATTAATTTGAGTACTATTAGTGGAAAAAATAAAATAATAACCTCTGCCAAAAAACATTACATTTAGCTGAATACATATTTTTTTTTAAATGAAATCATTTGTAAATACATTGCAGCAATATCTGAAGTCTGGCTGGAATCTGAACAACATGCCTGTTCTCGGAGAGTCTGTCCTCTGTCACATCAGTGGAGACATCTCAGGCATGAAGGTCAGTCAGTATTCTCATTAATAATGTTTTATCAAGATTTTCACTCTTTTCTTCACACAAAATAAACATAAAAGTAGATTTAAAAAAAGAAACAATATTTTCAGCATTAATTAAATTATTTTAAGTGGTTTTCTGCATCTTTATGACGATGTTTAAAATTATTGTTAAATACCCCAAGAAAATTTCATACGCCCCTTGTTAAATTATTGAATATTGTATTAATATAATTAGTTATTTAAAAAACAAACAAAAAAAACAAAACTTTTGTATATTTAGAATTTGTTTTTGAAATAAATGACAAATTAAGTTTTATTAATTAATTGTTTGCAGATTCCATGGTGTTATGTTGGAATGTGTTTTTCCTGTTTCTGTTGGCACACTGAGGATCACTGGAGTTACTCTATCAACTACTTACACTGGTAAGATGAGGAAAATTTACATGTAGCATCAGTCCATTTTCATTCAAATGTTTGTGTACCTTATTTAACAACAAAGGCAGAATTCTGGATTAAAAATATATTCCACCATTTAAAAAAGAAAGAGGAAGAACACTTAAAAAGATGACATCATTGTTTTGTAGTGTTTGATGATTGATTAATTTTAATCCAGCAGCCTGTTTGTATATTGAATTTGTTTGAGAAGAAAGTGGTGTTGAGGATATTTAATGTGAGTCTTTGAGAATCGCTTTTATTCAGATTTTGTTGTTTGGTTTTAACAGGCACAACCATTTCGTGTTCTTTGTGTTTCTAGGGGAGAGCCCAAGACCTGGTATGGGGTGCCAGGCGAGTATGGGGAGCAGTTTGAAGAAGCAATGAGGACAATGGCGCCAGAACTCTTTGATCAGGATCCTTCTCTTCTTCATCACATCACCACAATGATGAACCCTGCCATTCTTCAGGCTAAGGGTGTTCCAGTAAGTTATTATTTTATTTTAAACACTGAAGGAAGTGTCTTTGTATAAACCAAGATTTACACATCAGTTTTGGTTAAATAAAATTTTAAAAGTAGTTAAAAGCAGATTACTGCATCTAACATTAGTTTTAGGGTTTATTTTTATATATAATTATTTTAATATTTGTAAATAATTTACATTATATTTTTTTTTATTATAATATCTTTTTCTACTGTGATTTATAATAACAGTTAATTTTATATTTAATAGATAAGGATAGATAAAAACAAATTTTTTTTTTTTTTAGATTTTCCGCACTGATCAACATGCTGGGGAGTTTGTTATTACCTTCCCTAGAGCCTACCATGGTGGATTTAACCAGGGATACAACTTCGCTGAAGCTGTCAACTTCTGTCCAGCTGATTGGGTAATAATTTATTTTTCATATTTTAATTTATCTTTCATGTAGATCATTCCCTCAACAAAAAAAACCACCAGTTATATATGTGCCTGTTGTATATCAATTCATGTTTAATAATTAAGCATTTTCTAGATGTTTAAGAGGAATTTTATTTCTGTCATAAATATAATAAACTTTGTTCCTACCATTTTTCTGCAAAGATTGTGTTTGGTAATGAGCTGTCTTCTATTTAAGAAGATATTGAAATCTGTTTAGATTTAATTTATGGAACAGAAAAACATCCATGATAATAAACTTTCTGATTATTTTAATTTTAGTTGAAAATGGGACGAAGGAGTGTGGAATATTACAGGCAGTCAAAACGTGAACTGGTGTTCTCTCATGAAGAGCTTGTTTGCAAGATGGCTGCTGACCCTGACAACTTGGACCTAAAGATTGCAGCAAGCACATACCAGGACATGATTGCTATTGTAGAAACTGAGAAAAAACTAAGAAAATGTCTGCTTGATAGGGTAAACTAATTTTCTATATATGTTGTTCAGGAAATTGTCAATGAAATCAAAATATTCTTTTGAAAAAAAAGAAAGGAAAAATTATATATAGTTAGATTACCAGTTATGAATAATAAACACATTTATATTAGGTTTTCAATAATTGTTTTAAAATCCTAATAAAAATCTGATAGTTACCAGAAAATGCTGTATTTTAGAAATCATTTTTAATTTTTTTATATTGCTGAGGTACCCGGAAGCTGTCTTTGTAACAGTTGTTACTGTTGATGTTGTTACTGTTGATGTTGTTTTCAGGGTGTAGTTGAAGCTGAGAGAGAAGCATTTGAACTGCTGCCTGATGATGAACGTGTGTGTGACTACTGCAAGACAACCTGTTTCCTCTCTGGACTCACATGTCCTTGCAGTCCAAGTAAGTGATTAAAAACTTGAGATTTTATTATTATTATTACTATGAAAATCTTCAAGAAATGTTTTGTTATTTTGTTATTATTAATAGTAGTAGTAGTATTCACTTGAAAGACAAGTTAATTGTTACTATTTGTACAGTTACTGTGTTTGTACGTTGTAGACAAGCTGGTTTGCCTGCATCATGTGGACAAGCTGTGTGAGTGCAACCCGTCTAAGCACTGTCTGCGCTACCGCTACACCCTCGACGAACTGCCTGCCATGCTGCACAGGCTGAAGACTCGCGCCGAGTCGTTTGACAACTGGAACATCCAAGTGAAGAAAGCTTTGGAGGCTACTGATGATGATAAACTTGGTGAGTTAACAGCCTAGAAGATACAAAGGGAAATAAATGACAATTTAAAATGTATAGCAAATAGTAAATATGTTGTTCATTTAAAACTGAATTAATTTTAAATCGTAGCGGTGGAAAAAAAGAAAACCAACAAGAAAATGTTCATTTATCTGTGTTAGTTTGTGGTAAACAGAAATGTTAAGGATGTTTTGTCTGCTAAGAAGTGTAATTGTTAGGTCTTCGTTATTTTACATCCATTACTTAAAATTTTATTTTATTAATGTGAAACAAATACTAATTCCATCATAAACAATAAATGTGTATTTTGAGAAACTACATTTATTGTTTTTTATTTTTATTTTTTTAAATGTATTTTATACTAAACTTCAGAACTAGCTGAACTGAAAGAACTGGTTGTTGAGGCTGAAAAGAAGAAATTTCCTAATACAGAACTGCGTAGAACTTTGATAAGCTCAGTAACCGAAGCAGAGAAGTGTGCCAATGTGGCTAACCAACTTGTCAGCAAGAAAGTGAGAACAAGGTACAGATTTTTTTCAAATATGTGTTTACTGAACTGCACTGATTCTGAAATAGGTTAAAATATGCAGGACATAAAGTCAAAAAACCATACTAAGTATGTGTCTATTCCATTGAAGAAAATGTAGAGACTTTTCCTTTGTTAGAAATATCAAAAAATGTTTTACAAATGATTTAATTTGAAATGTACTTCTGAATATTAATTTAGGAATATTATATTAAATTCAGGAATCGACAGTCTCTTGAAGGAAAGTACATTGCCAAGCTCAATCTCGAGGAGCTGAATATCTTCCATGAACAGGTTGTTGGTCTTCCTTGCATCATACCTGAAGCAAAACTTATCAAGGTAATAATGTTACTCTAGTTGGCATAATCCATGTGTGGATACTGTCTTTCAGATGTTAAAATGATTTGGTTGTTGATTTATTTAGTCTATAATTATTATCACATATATTGTTGTATTTAAATTCAGGAGCTTCTTACCAATGTGAAGGAATTCCAGAAAGAGGCTGAGGAGGCTCTGAAAGCAGAGACACCTGATTCTGAGAAACTGGAAAAACTCATTGACATTGGAATAACCCTCGATGTTGACCTGCCAGAAATTCCAAAACTTAAACAGGTATTATTTCTTTATTAGTTTGAAATTCATGATTTGGATCAGTTAATTAATTTTACTGATGTAATGTTTTATGTTTTTATTTTTTTTTTTTTTTTTTTTTTTTTTCAATTTTTTTTTACATATTCAGCCAGAAAACTATTTATGAATCATCTAATTTTTTAGAAAATCATAAATAATCTCATTAAAGTGAATACCATTGTCAAAATATCACCAAAAAAATGATTTACATAAAAACTTTGTTTTCAGGTTCTTCAGCAGGCGAGGTGGCTGGACGAGGTGAGGCTGACGTTGAAGGACCCGCAGTCAGTGACGCTGGACATGATGCGGAAGCTGATGGAATCGGGAGTGAGCCTGGCACCTCACCCAGCTGTGGAGAAAGCCATGGCCGAGTTACAGGAACTTCTCACCATCAGCGAGCGCTGGGAGGAGAAAGCTCGCATTTGTCTACAAGCGAGGTGTGTGCAGCTTTTGTCTTGTTAATCCTGTGCAATTCTTATTTTTTACTTTTTGTAGGCAGGCATATGGAATCTATAATAATATTTACATTATGTTTGTTATTTGAAATAAAATCTTACAAATTTCATATATTTTACAGATCTGTTAACTCTTTAAAATATAAGCTGTAATTATAAAACTTATATAATTATTTCTTTATTTCTTTCTAGACCAAGACATGTAATGACTACCCTGGATGCTATTATCAGTGAGGCATGTAAGATCCCTGCCTACCTGCCTAATGTGTGCTCTCTCAAAGAAGCCATGCGGAAAGCAGAAGAGTGGACAGCAAGAGTGACTGCTATACAGGTTATAACATTTGTAAATAGAAGTAGTAGTCCAAGGTTCATAAAACTTAGAAGCCAAGAAAGAGTTCAAACAAAATCTTCTTAGACATTACAGACAGCTAGTGTGTTGGCCCAGCAGTTATTTTCAATCTAGCAAACATCAAAGATTTAAAAAATAAATAATTACAGATTAATGTTGACAAAGGAAAACGTTATTCCACTGAAGCAGATACATATATTATATAAATTTATGTAAACTTTCCTTTTTGAAATGGTTTGATATTGTAAATTACAATAAAGTGTGATATTTTTAAAAACTGTTTTACTGAGAATCTTCTGTTGTTTCCAGTCGGCTGACTCCTATCCCTACATTGATGTGCTTGAGGCCATTGTTAACAAAGGTCGCCCAATCCCGGTTCGTTTGGATCAACTTCCGCAGATAGAATCTCAGGTAGCTGCAGCTAAGTCCTGGAAAGAAAGAACAGCCCGCACTTTTCTTAAGAAGAACTCTACTTACAGTTTGTTTGAGGTTTGTCACACACTTTATTTATAATGATGGGTTGTTTTTGCAAGGATCTTGAGGGAGGGTTGTGTTGTTGTTTTTGGGATTTTTTTGGGGATTTTTTTTTTGTTGTTTTGGGGGTTTTGGTGGTGTTTTTTTTTTATAATTTAAATATGTGTTAATAAATTAAAAAATAAGGATGCATTACATTTAATGCTAAAATTTTGTTTTGTAAATTGTCTTATTATTCAGGTACTGTCCCCAAGACAAGACATTGGTGTTTACAACAGTGGCAAGAACAAGAAGAAGAAACTGAAAGAGGGAGAAAAGGACAAAAATGACAACAACTGCATTGACATAAAAGACGAAGAAACCAGAGACCCAGCAGCGATTGTGAGTAAAGATTTCTTACAAACAGTTTGTTAGCAAATAAACAAGTTACATCAGTAAACATAGAAAATAGAAATATTTGAGATTTTGGAGTTTTGAGCTATCATCTGCATGTAGACATCTTTCCCATGAAAGTCTACATAGTCCCAGGATAGCAACAGTATTGTCTCAAGTCAGTTTTATTGTTTGACTAGTTACAATCTAGACAAATACTGACCTGACGACAGTGGTGCAATCATTATCTGTTACTTTAGTACAGTTGGTAATGGATTACTCTTTGGTATATTATAGAAATGTAATGTCGAATATTTCATTGTCAAATAATTGTTACCTGTGTTTGAAAACAAAAACCTTATTTACAATTTAACTTTTGTCAGGAAGTTTTAAAATTCAGATTAAAATTAATCTATTTTTTTTTTCTTTCTCACAAAACAGGTTGCATCATTCAAAATATCCGAGCAGCGTGAAGTGGAGTGTATGAGAGAGCTGAGGAAGCGGAACTTGGAGAAGATGCACAGCCCGGAGGGCGAGGCTCGGTTCTGTGTGTGCAGGAAAGGAGCCTCAGGCTTCATGCTGCAGTGTGAACTCTGCAAAGACTGGTTCCATGGCAAGTCACACTGATACTATTACAGGCTTTGAAAGTTAAAGCTGTTATGATAAGAAATTGATAACCAGAATTAACAGAATAAGCAGTAAATTAATGAAATCTTTCCTATATTTGTTCAATACTTTCTAAGTAAAATATATAAAAATATGGTAAAGTTACCTTTAATATTTAATTTTTTTAATTTTTAATTATTATTATTATTTAAAATAGGCACTTGTGTACCATTACCAAAATCTGCGACCATGAAAAACAAGACTTCACAGACAGCTGTGATGCAGGCAACTAAAGACATGAAGTTCTTGTGTCCTCTGTGCTTGCGATCCCGCAGACCTCGCCTGGAAACCATTCTCTCCCTTCTGGTCTCTCTTCAGAAGCTTCCAGTTCGACTGCCAGAAGGAGAGGCTCTGCAGTGTCTGACAGAGAGAGCCATGGCGTGGCAGGACCGGTCACGACAGGCTCTGACAGCTTCAGAAGTAGCATCAGCCCTCGCCAAGCTGAGTGTCCTCAGTCAGAGAATGGTGGAGCAGGCAGCACGAGAGAAAACAGAAAAAATCATCAATGCCGAGCTGCTGAAGGCTGCCAACAACCCAGACCTGCAGAGCCACCTCGCTAGTGTCACCCAGAGTGCATTCAGTGGAATGCCAAACAGCAACGCTGTGAAGGAAAACCTCTACAACAGTGACCTGGAGAACTCACAGTCGTCGCTGCCTCCCTTGTCACCACAGTCATCACAGAACTCGGACGACAACATGGACGTTGACTCTGTGCCGTTAAGACACGGGATGATGTCGTCAGAACACGCTTACTCCTCAGTTTCAAGAACTTCTCTCAGTAAGTAACCAGCATTATCTACTAAAGTTCTCAAATGTAAAAACTAAAAGTTAATCTGACTGAAATTCTAAAACATACGGTGACCTTATTTTTATTATTGGAAGACCACATAAAACTGTACAAGTTAAATTTGAGTGGCTTTACCTTCAGAAGAACATTGTTGTGTAATTTTTTATCTTGTATGTGCTAGTTTCATGTGTATTGAAGTCTTGTGTTGATTGTCCTGTTAATTACAGCTGGCTCGCCCAAGAAGAACAGCAGGAAGTCTCCACTGTTACCACGCCAGACAGAAGCTCCAGTTCTGGAACTCTCTGATGCTGCAAAAGCCCAGCTGGAAGAGCTGATGATGGAAGGAGATTTGCTGGAAGTCTCCTTGGATGAGACTCAACATCTGTGGAGAATCTTGCAGGCCTGTCAGGCAAGACATGATGACAGGTTCCTCGAGTTTGAGGTAATTTCACAGTCAACAGACAATGTGGAAAATTTCCTCAGTGGCAAATTATCCAAAATAAAGGTTTTTAGATGTTTTTAAATATTGCTGCTAATAAAGAATGTTTTGATTGCCCTCATCTGCATGTAGCTGTCTTCCACCATGAAGGTCTGCATAGTCCCAGAATAGCAGCAGTAATGTCTCAAGTCAGTTTTATTGTTTGATTAGTTATTTCTGGTGAAATACTTACAAAAGGAGACATTTTAAAAAACTAATTTTTAAATTATATAGTGCTCATAACAAATGATTTAAAAAGATGTAAAGTGAATAACAATATTTTAAACATTCTGGGATACAAAGGTTTTTAACTGCAGTTGGGTTTTTTCTTAGTAATTAACTGATATTTGTTATTTATAAATCATTGTAGACACCAAAAAAAAACCCCAAAGACTGGATCATTTTAAAAGCATTTTTTTTTTTTTTTTTTTTTCATTTTTTTCATTTTTAGGAAACTGAAAACATTGGACTAAACCAAGACCAGATGATAAAGATGAAGAAACTGAAAATTAAGAAGGAAAATGAAGAAGACAAACCGAAGAAGATAAAAGCCAAGAGAAAGAAGCTGGATGACGATGGATCACTTGTTATTAAACTGAAGATGACAAAGGGAGAGAATGGACTGGAAAAGATGAAGAAGAAAAAACTCAAGAAATTCAAACTGAAGGATGCTAATGGAAAAGAGAAAGATAAAGGTAAACTGTTTTTTTCAATTAAACTTTACTGTATAATATTACCATTTACTGGTTCTAACTTTAATTTCAGTAATAAACAGTTCAAGCTGTTATTATTTTAGTAATATATATATCAAACACATCTTTACATCTCTAAGGAAATAATCCAATGCATAATCACTTTTTATTAAAAAAAATTAATTCTGATAGTAAACAAAAGATTTCTGATTAGTTACTTAATAATAGATTTGATTGTAGATAAGAAGAAAGGAGACAAGACAAAAAAGAAACGACGACCTAAAATAAAAGTGGAAGATGGAACTGAAAAGCCTGAGAAGAAGAAGAGAGTGGTGAAAAGAATGAAGAAAGCAAATGTAAATGGGGTGATGGTTGATGATGAGGACAATAATGATGAAGATTGTTCTGCAACAAAATGTTTGAAACCAGTTGGTGAGTACATGTGGAAATAGTCTCTTTTTAAAAAATAATGTTATTACTCAGTCTGTTTAATATATTTGATCGAGCTAACACTAGGTAATTGTGAATAATAATGAAAATATGTGTAACAGAATTGTCTTCTAATAGTTGAATCACTATTAAAACAGTCTTGATAAAAAATATTAAATTTATTTTTTAATAAACAGAAATAAAATTGTTTAATAACAATACTTTCATCAAAAGTATCGTTTAGTTTGAAATATTTCCTTTAATAAACAAAAATAAACCTGTTTAATAACAATACTTTCATCAAAGTGTCATGTAGTTTGAAATGTTTGCTTGATGTGTTCTAGGTGAGGAGGTGAACTGGGTGCAGTGTGACAAGTGTGAGAAGTGGTTACATCTGTTGTGTATTGGTCTCAGCAAAGAAGAGGTGTCAGAAGATGCTGACTATGTCTGCTTTGAGTGCAGACATGGCAAGACCATAACCTCTGACCTCCTTGATACTCCAGAGATTAAACTGGAACCTCAGGAAGAACAGCAAAACAGAAAAAATCCACCAGCAACCAGTGAATCGTCGTTCCTCGATCCAGAGTCTGGAGTCATTATCTCTTGTCCAAATGAAGAGGTTGTCACTGTTGAAGAACATTCCAGAGAGTCTGGGACGCCAGTGGATGTAATCACAGATTCTGTAGATGTCGTCAGTGACTCAGTACCTGCAGCTGCGACTGTTGAACTGAAGACTGCGTCAGAAGGTTCTGCTGCAGAGGCTGGAGAGGAAAAGAAAGAATCTAATGAAGAACAGACATCTCTGCGAGAAGATTCTGATGAAGGTGAATCAGATGAAGATGATGATGATGATGACGACGATGAAGATGATGATGAGGATGATGAGGATGAAGATGAAAATGAAAATGAAAATGTTGCTGAAGGTGAGATGGAAGTAGAGGAAACTGAAAACGACAACTCAAACCTGCAAGACGATACATCGGTAACAAATGACAACTCAGATGTAATGGAGACTAAAGATATGAACAAGGATGAAGAATCTTCTCCAGTCTGTGATCAGACAACTGAAGAGAAAGCACCTGCAGAAGAAGACATTGTGGCCACAACAGTTGATGAAGAGAAGGAAGCAAAAACAGAAACTGAAACCAGTACCACTTCCAAAGTTACTGAAGACCAAGAATCCTCAGCAGACCAGCAGATGGACACCACTGAAGCGGAACCTGTGAAACCTGCAGTGAAAGAGATGGACATTGTGAAAGCAAGTGATTACATTAATGACACCAAGATGGTCTTGGATGCGATCAGTGAAAAAGTGTGTGCAGCTGCACTGGAAGCTCCGAAAATAGCAGTTATACCACTGACCACCTGCAAAGAAACAGCAGCCGAGAAATGCAGCAGCTTCATCGAACCAGCCATGACTTGTCCAGAACTTGAACTTTCTTAATTTGGCTGAATCTTCATCTTTTCAAACCAAGCTTTCTAGTCAGTGGCCTGTTGAAAATTCATCACTTGAAAACTTTTGACTTAGTTTTTTTTCTTGGTTTAGAATAAAAGAATACAGTATGGACAACTTTTTTGAAAAAAAAAAAAAAAAAACAAAAACAAACATTATTATTATTTTATTTATTTATTTTTTTAATGTGCAGACAGTTTTAATTTTGTGTGTTAATTATCCTTTAAAGCAGCAAATTAAAGATCATATGTTGATATTTAATGCAAATAGAAAAGTTTATTTATACAGAATCATTTAACTATTTTGCCATCTATTTTCATTTAATTTCAATAGCATTATTTACAACCATTAACCATCATAATCAGGTTTATTTTCAAACATCTGTCAAAGAATAAGATGAATATTTTTGTTATCTTTTACTGATGAGTTTAAAAAATATTTAGTTTTTTGCCACAAGTTTGGACAAATGGATGGATGATCATAACTGAACCAGCCTTTCACAGCTGCAGAAATGTAAATAGCCTGTACCAAAAACTAGATGTCACTATGTTTTCTATAACCCTCTGACCTTTCTGCCACTGAACAATATTAATAGTTGTGTTTAAGTGTTGAGCTAGTTTTCTTTGTCCACAGGCATCATTGTTTGTGCTCTGACAATATACATGTAATTTAATTATTTGCTTGTATGTAACAGATGTACTTTTAGTTTATTTTTAAATCATTAATGTATTGGACTTCTTTATACTAATTCTGTATTACAGGAGTGCTGCACTGCAACATAACAGCTGAATTGTTATACATCATATTTAAAATGAAATTCACTCATTTCATATTCATGTTACATTTAAGAAGAGTATTGTACTGCAGAAAGAATGTTTAAAGATCACACTATTTTTAAAGCAGAGTAATAGTTCTGCTTCATGCTGTTTTTGATGCTACGTTTGTACAACTCATACTTTTTCTTAAATGTAGTGGACATTTGTCATAGTTGTTCAGATATATCATCTATATATCTTTATTTTTGTAGTTACTCAACTAATAATCCTCTTAATTTAATACAATTTTTTTTTCTTTTTTCTTCATATTTGCTTAATACAAATATTTGTATAAAACGAATTCAGTACTGCATTACGACAGGATTAAATATTTGTTCTGAGGTAAAAGATTCATTACTTGTGTGCATTAAAATGGATGGTGCACTCTGGTATGAAAATTACATATTTCATTGATAGCATTTGTGAAAAAAATTGACAGCTTTTTTCTCCATGTTTTTATGGATGTAGTGAATTCTGTCATACCAGTGTCCATGTTGGTGAGAGTGATTTTAGGATCTACCTCAAACATGGTTTCTTTGCTTACCAAGCAGTTTGACAAGTTTTCAAATTAATGCAGTGACTTCTCTTTTCATTACTAAATGATTTATTATGTTTTTAAATCAAATAATTTTCTTTCTTTCATCTTTTCCTTTCTTTATACCACCCTGTTGGAATACACTAAACACTTTTCATATTTAATTTTATGTTTCTTTTGCTTTTTGTACATATCTTTATTCATACAAGGATACCATATTAAACCTAATATTGTTTAAATGTTGTCATTTTCGTTGTTGTGTTTAAGTCTTTGTGTATTGTTTTACCATCCTTAGAGTAGAAAGGAAGAATGATTTAGTTGTTTGGATACTAAGTTGCAAAAATACTGCTGTAGCTATAATACTTGTAACACTTAATTTAATAATAAGTTCATACATTTGAAAAAAGATTTTAAAAATAAAAATAGGCTAAAACGTGTTTTTCTGATCTGTTATTTTTATTTTTATTACTGTTTTACATAAAGCATATGTTCTGGACTTTTGACAACATGAATGTCAGAAATTAGTTAATATTTTACTTGATTGACAGTAGCCAAAACTTAGTTAAGACACTTTAAAAGTTTATTAAAAACTAGAATTTTGAATGGTCTAAATCCTTTTTCTTCATATATACTGATTTTGTAAAGATCTGTTACGATGATGGATATTGGGAATAGGTACAACATTCGTAGCTACGGTTGGAGGGTTGTAATGTAGATTAGCATTCATATCTTACAAATATATAATATATATGTGTATACATGTGTGTGAAATCTTTTTTATTCAGCTAATTTGATATTGAATAGTTTTGTTAACTTTCTGCAAAGCTTTTTGATGGAGGTTATTTGTAAAATTTGCTTCTTTGCTTTTAAAGCTTTTTGTTGTTTTTCTGTTTTTTTCTTTTCTTGGTTTTGTTTTTGTACTTGAGGTACAAAAGTTAATTCAATTAAGTATATATACTTGTACTTACTTACATTTTAGAATTTATGTTACCTAAAAAAAGAATTAATAGCTTTGTTCCTTTTGTTTTCTTTGGTTGAGCCAAGCAATGTTTGTATTTTAAGTGCTGTTTGATACAACCACAGTATGTCTGCCATACATCTGGTTATTACATATTGTGTACAAAAATAAAACAAAACTTTCACAGTTGTTGTTTTTTCTGATTATTTTTAATTGGGAGATTGAGATTATTTGCTTCTTTGATATTTTGTTAAGTGATTAATTGAATTTTTAAAAAAAAAATACGTTTGGGGATAATTACAGCAAATAAAGAAGTTAATAGTTAAATTTAACAAGAATCAGTTCTGAAAGAAAGAAAAAACTGTTTGTAATGAGTTAGATCCAATTAAAATTCCAATTTAATTCAACAATGAAGCCACAATGAGCTTATTCATCTTGTTTTAAAGGATAAAATCATTGTGAATGTAAAACTGTACTATTGATACAAATTCTGTGGAAGATAAATACACAATGCCTCCAAAATGAAATTGTTCGTGAATCAGATTTGGGTTTGCAAAAGTTCATTCATTTTTAATTTGGTGCAAAGGAAAAGATGGCAGATAATTGTGGGGTTTAACAAGGCCTTTTCATTATTATCAGGAAACAAAATATGATTTTGATTAAAGCATGTTTTTCCATTTTCCTTTTCATAATTAATATTTTATTCTTTATTTTTTTTAAAAGTTAAAATATTTATGAATTTAGGAAATGTGTGATGGGTATATTATATCTGTGGTAAAAGTAGTTGCCTAATGTAATACAGGATCAGCCCTCCATATTGAATCCAAATTCAAGGACAGATAAATAATGACAGAAAAGCAGTGCATGTGTTGTGTGTGGACTGTGCATTCCAGTGCAGGTTCATGTGCATACATGATTTAACTCTGACAGCTGTTACTGTGCTCTGATACAGCTGAAACGTTTTCTTTTAAATTAACAATAATAATGATTAATGTAGACAATAATTCATAGTTGTTTTTTTTTTTTTTTTTTTTTTTTTTAAAGGTTCCATAATAAGAAAATCAAATGGAGACTGTTTTTGTTGCAGCCGAAGGGAGATAACCCTTCCTGTATTATACTTTTTATATTGCTTGAAATAGGCAATTTTAATTTTTAATTTTTTTTTAGTTGTCTGATTTACCATGTTTTAAGAATGAAATTACTACTACCTCCATTTAAAAGTGTTCTTTTATTGTTATATTTAAACACAAATGTTTTAGAATCAGAACAGTTCTAAAATTCTGCAGAATTGTATGTTATTCAGTTATGACTGAAACTGCATAAAACAGCAACTTATATCTACAGATCCTAAAGTTTTATTTTCCATTCACAATATACTGAAATTTCCTGGTCATCATTACTAGATCTCTAGAGTAATGGCAAAGATACCATTTGCTACAGGTTTTAAGGGCCTACTTAATATCATAAACTAATAATAGACTTTTCCTTACAAATGTTTTTATTGTAACTCTAAAATAGATTTTTTTAAAGTGTTTAATTAGTAAATAATTTTACTCTAATGAACATTATTATATTTAATGCAAATGTTTAGTGACATATATTTGTAGCAAAAATCAGCCCATGAAGTTCACAAAGTTACAATTTAATACCAATTTATAATGAGTGCAAAATAACTGCAAAGCAAGTTAAATTGTTTTTAAAACAATATTTTTTTCTCTCTAATAAGATTTTGACTTACCTGAATTAGATATGGCCAGAATTATTATTAGAGTAACTGATTAAAAGATATAATAAATAATTTTTTTTTTTTTTTTTTTTTTTTTACTATTCTAGTAATCTGGAACTTATTGTGTATTCTCTCCAATCCAACACTGCAGTGGTTAGAATGTGAGACATGATCATTCTTCCTGGGTGTATTTGCTTTTTCAGCCAGACTCTGTAACTGTTTATCATGTCTGTGGAAATGTGCACATAAAAATGTCTTCAGCTAATCCAAAAAGTAGCCATTGTGTAGCAGTATAATTCTCCTCTCATTATCTGGTGCTTTTCCGACATCCACATTTTATTTTTAAATCATCAAAAAAAGGGGAAAAAAAAAGAAAAAAAAAGCACTTCTTCTTTACCTAATTCAAAAACAAATACCACAGTAACTTTATGCAGATGTAAATTTATTCAATTCATTTGTTATATTGAAGATTTTAAATTTTTTATAACCAGTAAAGCATATCAATATACAATGGTATGTAGAAAAAAAAACAAAAAAAAAACATATATAAACAAATATTCATAGAAATTGCTATTCGGTATCAAGACATATATGCATATCAGTTGTGTCTGTGATACAATTTATATATTTATAATTCTTTTATTTTATACTCCCTGATAACAAATCAAGTATTATCACCATTTGTTACTGAGCAAACTGCTCTGTTTTTGTCACCACGATGTTGTGACATAATGAGTTGATCTACCACCTGTGGTAGATGATAAATTAGAACAAACAGATTGCATCAACAATTTTATGTCTCCTTGATAACAGTAGTTCATGAGACAATTAATGATAAAGAGACATGACATCGGAGAGATACTGGAAGCATTCATTTCATTTTTAGTTTCATTGTAATAATAGTAAATGAAATAATAAGAATAAAAAAATCTAAAAATAACTATGTTAATAGCTCAAAAAATAATATATAAAATAATGAATATAATAATCAGGATATTAATAAAATAATATAAAATAACATTAACGAAAGTTTTTTTTTTTTTTTTTTTTTTGAAAGTATAAATTTTTAGAGCATATAAAATTTAAATATGGCTTTAATGAAACAGAATTTTGATTCAGTAATAATGTCATTTTCATCTTATATTTATGGGTTTTTTTTATTATTAAACTAGAGACTGATTTTACAAAGGTTTCATGTATAAAATAAAATTATTCAAAGCTATATTCAATTTAATTTCATGCTTAATAAAAAAGCATTTAAATTCATGATAGTTAAAACTATTCATTTTCTATTTTATTATTTAATGATTCTTTTTTTCACAAAACAAATTTTAATTTAAATAAATTAACAATTACAATATAGTTACTAATTGTTATCATAATTAAACTAAGTAAAGAAAACAAATTTTTTTTTATTTTTTTTCTATCCAATCTCTTCTTTAACATCATGTCTCGTTGAAAAGGCCTCCAAATAACGGCACATTGTCGTGGCAACATTTCACTCTTGTATGGTGCTTTTTTCTGTCAGTGTTGCCTTGTTAACAGCTAGCACTGCCATGGAAGTTATGAAGATAAATACATACATATATAAAGATAATACCATTATGACATCACAGTTAACACAGCCTTGCCTACAAGTACATGTCAGAAATAGGACCATATACTCTACACCAATAAGAAAAATATGTCTGAAAACAAATACACTTCCAGACAAATAGCACTCAGATTTCCTCTCACTCATGGGTAGGCACTAACCTTGCAAACAACAGGATATAATATTATGACATGTGAAAACACTCTCCCATTGAAATGATTTCTGAAAATTCCATCTTATGTACAAAATATGTGGAAAGAAGTAAGTTTGTTCTCCGAACAGCACTGCACACAGATGTTTTTGTGGTGCTGTTTATCAAATAAATAAATACAGCCTAGTTGTCAGCAGTACTCTATGAATTAGGAACTGGAATGTTTTATTTTTACTTTCCTTCTTTTTCAATTTTTAATTTATTTATTTAAATTTTTTTTATTATTATTATTTTTTATTGTTGGTTTTTTTAATAATTAAAAAAAAAAATCAATGGACATGGATATCTGAGTTTTTATTTATAAAAAAATCAAACAATCTTTCATTTAAGTACTGAGATTCAAAGATGACTGTAGTACCCTTTAGACACGTTAATGGTGTGTCCTTTGTGAAATGAATTCTCCAATATGGCTTTTGATTTTGTAATGCATAGAACATAGTAATCTCCTAATATCAACAGTTATAAATAATATAAATATGAAAAATTAAAAAAAAAAAAAAAATATTGTCCTTTGGGCTGTAATAAATTAAAACATTGTTAATGAAAACATCACAATTAATAACAATTAAATCAAAACAAAAGTTCAAACAGTAAAAGTTTCATTTTGGTTTTGTCAGTCTACACCCCACTAACAAACAAGATTTTTTACATAGCAGAAAATAAATAAAAAACAGAATCTTTTAAATTATTTTAAAATTAAATAACACAAAAATATTTTGACAAAACTAATTTTTGAAAATAAATATTATAAGTTCACTGTCTCAACAAAGATAATGGTAGTTTACTGTATGCATGTTCTGTATACAAACATTTAAGTACTTAATCCATCAATTATACAAATGTGATATAAGAAAAACAACAAATTAACTGAAACCTGCAGGGATATGAGAAAACATTATTATTTAAAAATTAAATATGACTAGAAGATGTAAAAATTACAACCTAAATATGATAAAAATTTATGATCAGTCAAATAAGTAGAAGTAAATAAAATATTTTCCAGTTTATCTATAACATAACCTCCAGCATGCATTTAGTTTTGAATTTCTGATGACAATATATTTTGTCATTTTATGGACAGTTAACATTAAATATTTAAAATGATTTTTAAAAAAAGTATTAAAAATCACATTTGATTAAATAGTGCTGGAAATATAAAACAAAAATGATTTCTAAAGATGCTTCAAAATTTCCTGGATGTAATTTATCAAAATTAAATTATTATGGGAGTTCACTAAATTCAAAACAGAAAATTATTATGAATATTTTGTTTATCTTAAATAGGTAAATCTTTATTTACTTATTGCTTATTTCCTACTCTACAGAAAATATATTTCTTTATAATTGTAATTTTTCAAAATGAACAAATCCATGTAAATATAAATAGTTATATAACCATTCATCACAATGTAATCTGAGGATATAAAATTATTTGTTAGTGGGGTACATGTGTATTCACTGATACTTCGAATCAACAAAACATACATGACAGCTGTTTTGTTTTTCTTTCAACAAAAACTTCACAGTTCTACATTACTTGACAGGTATTATGCTTTCAGTTTTCCAGTGAGACTAAAATATTAACAATTCATGTCATTTATGTACTCAGAATAAAAATATATATATATTTCAACCAGCAATAATAATAAATAGTAATATAATCTATTTGTTTAACATTTCCATGGTGAAAATTACAGCATCTACCAGTCAGAATTTATAAATAACTTTATACACATTGGTCATAAACAAACAAAACCGGTTTTCCTATCTGAAATGTTTTATAGTACAGTTTTAGGATGTGTTATTAAACAGCGCTGTTTTACAGCAGTGAGTATACTGATGTGTACGTGTGTGTGTGTTATTGACTGATTGTCTCAAAACTTCCCAGAACTGTTTAAAACATTTTTTTTTTTTTAAATTTTAAAACACAGTGTAGTGTCTCAAATTTTCCCAGAATTATTATTTTTTTTAAAGCACAGTGTCATGATACTGTTAACTGTCAAGTTGAGCTTCATATTTGCCGGTTAAATAAATTTATCTAACAGAGCTAACTGCACACTACAAGAATCCTATCACATGAGCACAGACAAAAAAAAAAAAGGAAGAAAAAAAAAAAATAATAATAATACACATGTATAAAAATATAAATTCATACATTAAAAAAAAATAAATAAAAAAAAAAGGAAAAAAAGGAAATATGAAAAGAAAAACACCAATAACATTATCACAAGCAGTTCTGAGAAACAAACCACTAGAGAGAAACAAAAAGAGAAATTATTACAAGCAGTCCACTGGCCAGTTGCAAGTCAGCAATGTGCTAGGAGATCACGTTAGAAGGAGAATTTGATATCTGAGGTTGTAGATGCAGCTCCTGTTTGGAAGCGCCATCACTGGCACTTGTCACAAACAGGGTGTGCTGTTGACCCTGCTGCGTTCCTAAAGCACTGAAACTTGCTGGATTCACTATGGGAATCGTCACTGAAACTGGCTGCATCGACAGTTTGCCACTGGCGTTTTTAGACACGTTTATCTGAGCTGGTTTCATCTGCAGCTGACTGAGCTGGGGGGCTGACAGCGCTGCCCCGGGGCAGGGCTGAGCTGTGGACACGCCCTGACTTGAACACAGCTGTGATGTCACTTGACCAGAAGACTGCTGCAACAGTCCGGGTGCGATGTTCATTGTCAATCCACCTTTTGTAATTTTGGTTATATTTAAACTGGTTCGTTGACTAGATGCTGCTTTATGATCTGATGGAAGAAAAAGAAAATGTTATTCACATTTACAGTTACAAAAGGTAAGAACTGAGTTCATGATGTTCTGACAGAAATTATATCTGAAACACAAGACTAAGAATAATTACTGAAAAAAAACAACCACAAATGAATATCATAAACAATCCCATAAAAATAATACAATTAAAAACAGCAATGTTTCAACTGAGCAGCTGCAGGGAAATACTGGATTATAGATTATAAAAATACGTGTGTGTGAGTGTGTGCGTCTCTCTCTTGCTATATAAAATTCTTTGGTACAATTATCTATTACAAACATCAGTTTGTTTAATTTTGGTAATTATTAAAAGCTGTGATATATTTTCCATAATGCCACATTTCAACCAACACCAAGAAATATTTACTTTAAGAAATGAAAAAAATGTGAAACATTTTCCCACTTTTCACAATTCATAACTGTTAACATTTCTGAAAATTCATTTTTTAATTATACAATAAATTTTCTTAATAATTAATCTTTAAATAGTCATTTCCTGTATGTTGATCCATAATGTAACCATGGTTACATGATGTAATTTCTGCTAGAGATAGTGGATGGTAATGAATGTAACACTGCTCACCAGAGGATGAGGACACAACTCCGTTAGGAAGAGATGAGGACACTTGAGGACATGAAGAATCCTGAAGTTGAAACAAAAGTACAGATAATGTAAAAAAGTTTACATACACCTATCAGACTGATTTATCTATATAATATAATATAGAAATTTAAAAAAGTTGATTAAAAAATCATTGTTAATTGTAACATGCATTTTACTGATTTAGTTGTTCACACATTAACATACTGCTAGTCAGGGTCTAACTGCTTAAGAAGAAATGCAAACTGAATACAACTATTCAGATTTCAAAATACAGTTTTAACTATAAAATAGGAAAATATTTTTTTTTAATTCTTTTGATTCACATACAACCAAATTTTCAAGATTTTTCTGAAATCATTTTCTAAAATAAAGTAAAAACAAAACAACAATCCTACAAAAATAACAAGAGCAAGAGCAAAAGCATAATAAGACAACTGAATAATTGTCAAACAACAGATTCGTATAGAAACTACAAATATTTCTAAAGAACACATCTTACAACTCATCTTTTTGAATGAGAGTAACTGACAAAGCAGTGCAGATTAGTAACATGTATGCAGTACTCACTGTTCTGAAGAGAGATGCAGATGAAGGGCTGGGCTGTGGGGGAGGGGCGGGGCTGACAGTGACGTTGCCTAACGACACGATCGTACCACTGCCACTTGTTGTCAGGGAAACAGGATTTGACAAAATGTGTCCTTGCATTGATGTGTCCACTAGGACTGCATTCTGTGGCACTATCACACTATTGCTTTGCAATGTCTTGAACGTCTCCATGTTACTCGTTGAAAGTTTTGCTGTAGGACTATGCTTGCTGTTTGCACCAACAATTCGACTTCGCTTGGCAGCCTTGTCGTCTGCTGAACTCACCCTGCTCACAAGCTGAGCCTGCGTGGCAATTTCCGCAAGCTGAGCCGTGGTGATGTTCATCACCTGCCCATTGATCATGGATGGGTCAATACCTGTTAGGACGAGGTTAAAGTCTTTGATTATATTATTCTTGGGCACTTGAATTTGTTTATTAGAAGTAAGAGTTGCACTGAAATGGCCAACAGCTGTCCCTCCAAAATTCGGAATGGCAATGGCAGTAATGGGACTGTTTGAATTCGCAATGGTGGCAATGTTGCCAAAAATACTGGAGAGCTGAGAATTGTGAGTCGTTGTGTTGGCCACCCCTTGCCCACTTCCACTGCGTTTCCGCTTTACAGGATTGATCCCGCTACACACAGAAATATTTGAAGTCCCTGGACTCTTGGAGCCCAGTGTTGATTTGGGTGACTTATTGCCCTGACATGCTGTTGCAGAAGTCTTTGATTTTGGTTTCATAGCAACAATTCTGTGTGAGGAGTTGATGACACCACTGTTGAGGTTGGAGTATTTCAGACCGCTGGTTTCCATCAGGTTGAAATCGTAGGGGTCTTTAGAGTTCGTGGCAACATGAGGCTCCTTAGGAAGTTTAGATTCCACACATAATTTTCTGAAATGAAAAAAACAAAAACAAATCTAGTTAATAGGACTGAACTATAATGACAGAAAAACAACAACACCATACACATACAAAGCTTGAAATACCACATATTAAATAAAAATTTAAACTGATAGTGTTATTTCTAATAAGTAATCAAAACAGAAACAAATTGAACCACAAATATAACACCAATATGTATACATATCTATGCATGCATACAGGGTGCAGCAAAACTGACACTCTTCTTTCTTTGTTTTTATTGTTATATAGAGCATAAATTTACACACGCACATATATATATATATATATATATATTTCCTTCAATAAAAGCAAATAAAACCAACCCTGTAGGTGTAACATTAACTGAACCCATCCAGTACTATACAATAAATGAAGAAGAAGAATGACAGAAATGAGACATGTTCATTTTCCTTTAGTAGTCTCAGTTCTGGTATCACAGCCTTTGAAATTTTTATCAGCATCACCAAGTTGTGAATTTTAGTTTAACTGCATGTTATGATGCACCATCAGGCTCTTATACCCGATTCAGGTTATATTTAGCACCTCTTGTCATCTCTTTCATAAATGCTGTTAACTGATGTCAGAAAACAATTCATGTGTTTCTCATCAAATGATCTTTCTCTCTGTTTCTAATTATGCTATTAATAAAGGTTTTAAAACTACTTTCAGTATTAGCAACATGCATAAAAATTATGAATGGATGTCATTATACATATGCTACATTCACATAGTTGTGAAATTAATGCTTACAATTACTGTATGTAAACCTCCATCAGCCTCACCAGTTTAGGAAATCATTTACTTGTGTCCTTTATTAAGTGTTCCAAATTTCTTAGTATCACTGTTAATGGATGCCAGCAAGCATTTTACATGTCTTGTGTAATAATCTAGTTATAACAGGAGCTGTTTCTACAGTTAAACTCAGTATCAAAGCACTTAGGTCAGTTTTAATATTGTCTACAAATTCTGTTAATTATTATCAACAAACATCTACTGAGCCATCATGTTATGAATGTATGAGGTAATCTGTGTATATATCTGTATGCTATCTGCATGCTATATTTGTATAATACATATATGTATGTATAAAATGTAATACATACTATGTGTGTATGTCTGGATACAGCATATGCATATAAACTAAAAGAAGTGTATGTTCTTGTCACTTGAAGGTTAACTGTATGAGTATTATATATTCCTATCAAGGAACAAGAACATATTTCTTGTAATTTAATGATAAAGTTTGTTCAAGATTCTGCATGTAGAACTTACTTGTGAGCAGGAGGATGCAAATGGCGTTCTAATGCACTGCGAAACGCAGCACGGACATAATCAACTTTTCTTGAAAATGCAAAACAACCACTTCCATTGTTGCGTGCATTAAATCGACAAACCTGAAAGGACACAGATAATGTACATAATAAAATAAATAAAATTTTAAAAATAACATCTGTATGCCACTATTTTACTCCTCTACTATGGAGTCATGATGTGATCTGTACATGGTGAACCTATTGCAATATTTTTCAAACATCTTCAACAGAAACTTCAGAGCAGTTTAGTGCTGCCTGTCTGCAAAGATGTCACAACATTAGAAAAATGGCAGAACACAAATGTTTCTCTTTTGTTGTTATAATTAATTATTAATTAACAGTGGATGGGAAAAAATATATTATATATATATATATATATAAATTAAAAATTATAAAAACTAATAAAACATAAGAGGTATGCAACATATATATAAACTATTTCTTTGAAGCACAAATGGCATTTTAAACCTTGTTTGAAAGTAGATGAAAATATTTTAATACTACATTTTTTGCCCTTTAAAAAAAGAAAAAAGTTAAAAAGCATAAATGTTTCAATCCTAGTTTTTACCATCACTGAAACGGTTTTAAATTCCTAAGTAAGAGGCGTTAAAGAGATGGAACATTCAGTCTGAAATAACAGATCAGTTTATTGTAAAAATTAAAATTACACACGCATAAAATGAGGAGAAAATAAATATCAAAGAATCTGAATGAGAACGACAGATGTGTGTGTTACTTACTGCTGCAGGCTGTGGGTGATATGGAAAGTATGTGACATCAGCAGTCTCTTCAGCATCAGCTTCAGAATCTGCTGAAACATGTGCAGATGCATCATGGACAGGACCATCCTCTTCCTTGACAACAGGTTGAGGATAAATGCCACTTGAGGTAAGTCTAGAGAAAAGACTTGTATTGTTTTATATATATATATGTATCTTTGAACATATGACAGAAGAATTATGAAAACAATGTCAGACATAAAAACATTTTTAAATGCATGCTGACGTCTTTTAAACTGTGTAATATTCTAATATAAGAACACAAGATGAGATTAATAGTGATGCTGATACTAAATTTGAAATGCTGATTTATCAACCATTTTTGAAACTGCTATAGTACTACTGTGTAGTATGTCTTATTTCTAAAATATTTCCTCAAAGATTTGGTGCAATAGCATCGAAAATATTACTCTCACAAATTAGAAATAAGTAAATAAATAAACCAAAAAGTAAATCAAATTATATCTCCATAGATTTTCTTTAATTATATAAATATTTTTTTTATTATTATTTATTTTTTATCTATACTCATTTTCTCATCACTACATTTTATTACACACACACACACACACACACACACACACACACACACACACACACACACACACACACACACACACACACACACACACACACACACACAGAGTATAATCGTTTAAGAATATAAAATATATAAATAAATTTTCAAACACAAATACAAGTCAGTTAATGGATTTCCATAAAGAAAAATCTTCATATCACTCAGCTCTTTATAAAGTTAAAGAGAAATCAATGCTTTAATTTTAGGAACATGTATAATATCTTTTAAAAGATCATCTTGTAAAAAATAAACCTAATAAATAAAGACATTTATCAAATACTTATTACTTTTTCACTTATTTCATATTTAGATCAATTCCTTTTCATATTCTTAATATTACTGACAGTAGTAAATTACAAAATAATTGTGAAGACAAGTTCAGTTAAAATTCTCAAACCTTTGGAATACTGTGTTCTGTGGCTTGACTTTGGGCTTGATATTTTTCTGTGGAGATGTGGAAGGAAATGAAGAGGTGGATGTTGCTGAGCCATCCTTCAAGTGAGTATTGGAATCGTTGTGACTTGATTTGTTTGAGGAGCCATGGCCCCCTCCCCCAGGACCAGAGCCTGATGAGGACTTGGCCTGCTTCTCAGCCTTGGCTTTCAAAAGAGCTTCTTTCGCTGCCCTGTGCTCTTTCAGCAGTTCATCAAACGTCTTGCTTCGAAACTTCACTGCTCTTCTTAATGACAGGGCATGTGTCTGTAAAAAAATTAAATGTATTCAATTAAATAATGAAGAAGGAAATGGTTTATTTAACAACAATATACTGAGGACATTTTTGTAATAGATGTTTAAAAAGTATCGTATGTATGCAGAGATAGCCCAAAATGAATCTAAGGAAGAAAGATCATGTCTTCGTTGTATTATCTTTAAATTTCAGATACTTATATTAACCATACAAATGCTACCTAGGAATTTCAATTTCAGTATGGAAACTCAATTAATACCTGCAAAGAACTATATAAACAAACACTGAACTAAAATATGACAATGTAATGCATGCTCAGCCTGTTCAGTTTGTAGTTACTGGTTAAGAATGTTTTATACTGTCAAAGACACCTCGTGAACTCCAAAATATTCCTTATTCAAGCAGTCTTCACTAGAACTATCAGAATGAGAAGTTTGTGGGGATAATGAAGTATAAAATGATCTTATAAGCACATTAACTCCATTACAGGTACTTAGATAATCTCCAAATGTACCATCAGATGACATATCACACCTAAGATATTGTGAAATGATTACCAGTCAAAGTTATTTAACAGGCATTTCTGAAAAACTGATTTAACAGATAATTTTATACATGTACCAGTCAAAGTGAAGTCAGTGTTCCAGCTCTTATTTACTGTTAATTTAAGAATATTTTACTGTTTCCTATATAATGGATCACAGTGTGTGATGTAATTCCTTCTTTATAAAGTGTGTTTATAAAGAACTGGATTTTATTAATTTGAAACGGAAAATATTCAAACAAACTCACAGATTTTCAAAATCTGCTCAAATTTTATTCGTTATTGACATTATCAAAATAAAACTGGCTGATCTCTCCAACATGGCTTATAATGATACTTGCATGAGCTAAACATTGGTTACAGAATTAATTTATGCAACAAATGTTACTTCAGAATTAATAATGCTTGTTTTTCACTGCAATTCTTCAGTCTCCTTAGTATATTTAGAAATGTGATTTTTACTGTTTCTGTATTTTTTCAAAAGCCAAGGACTGCTATATGTTTTATTAACCTCATTTATGACAATGGATATATGAAGAACATAAACAAACAACAAATAATGTTTAAAATTCAGTCAAATACATGTTATGACAATTAGTTTGAACAAGGCATCAGATGTGTACAGAGTCAATGTTATAAAACCTACCTTGCAAGTAAGTGATCTTGTGCATTGTTTTTTAATATCAGCTATCCAGCAGCCACAATGTTTATCAGGATCAAATTCTCGATCTACAATTGAAAGAAGCAAATATACTTTCCAAATTAATTTCAGAATAATATGTGCCTGATATTTTTTTTTTTTTTTTTTTTTGTTTTTTGGGGTTTCTTTGATTTTTTATGAAATTGGTAATTAACCAAATTTTGGAGAAATTATGAAAAAAATAAAATAATGTAAAAAATAAAATAACATGTTCTCAAAAAATTGTAGCAGGATAAGATAAAAACAGAATTTTGAAGTTATTGTTTTGTTTCACAGTTAAATCAACTCATGAAGACTGAATGAAGATGATGGTTATCCTTTTACCATCACATTATGTAAAGAAATGTAAATATTTAAAGTACTGACAGACTAATTTTTATAAGTATAACAATTTGTAGATATAGGTGGGTTTTTTTGTTTTGTTTTATCATCATAAAAGCTGATGTCCAGTCAAAACAATTAAATTTATTTACATTTTCCCCACGTACACTAAGTAATGTGTGTGTGTATGCACACAGGCATAAATAAATGCATGCAAAAATACAATCAACACTCACAAACATACAAACACCCACATAAGGGCTAGGTAAATGTTCTTTTTTGTCAGTCTATGATTCATGTCAGTTTATTCTTCAAAAAAAGTGTTTATTAATTACACTTTTAAAAAAACAGTTTTGGATCAAACTATGTGTCTGTTTCTGTAATTTACATTTTATTTTTATAATTTTACCAGTCTTTTAGCAAGTTAAAAAATTTCAACAATTCACATATTTGTCAATATAGGACTGTCAACTAGTTTCTTCTTTGTTCAGCACCAATGAAATATGAATGGTATATTAATTATTAATTAACCTTCAGATTTCAGAATGGCTATGGTGTTAGTGCAAAGGGAGGAAATTATTTGGCGTGATTGTGATTACAAACTTTGTGAAAGGAAACCCTTTAATGAGATCAACATCACTGATGACATCAGTTTCACTGATCATTAAACAGTTCTATGTAGTAATCAGGTAACAGTTTAATTAAACAAAAAGGTCTAGACTGTAGTACTGGTCACAGTAAGTAAGGGTTTAAATAAAGATATTTCGTAATACTCAGCTAAGAACACAAAATCATCCATGATGTTATTAACAGTTTTGTCTACTCATACAGTTTCTGTCAAATAGTGCTTACAAAACTATGAAAAGCCTGGTGTTTATTATTTTTATTTATTTGCAATGTTAAATGAATTAGCAATATGTTTTACATTATGAAAATTGTCTGTCTGTCTGTCTGTCTGTCTGTCTGTCTGTCTCTCTCTCTCTCTCTCTCTCTCTCTCTCTCTCTCTCTCTCTCTCTCTCTCTCTCTCTCTCTCTCTCTCTCTCTCTCTCTCTCTCCTGAACACAAAACTCACTAACACAATATTAACCTCACCTTTACAAGGAAGGAATTTCCTTTCCTTAGGGGATTTCTTGTTGCTACTACTGCTGCCAGCATTAACACTAGTTGATGAGGAAGAAACCACTGATGTTGTTGATGCTGCTGATGATGTTAAACCTGATGGGGCTGAACTGCTAAGTGTTTTAGTCATGGTAGTAGTTATTGTGGTGGTAGTAAATGTCAGAGTCACTGTTGGTTTGGGTGCAGAGGACACTGACAATGCTGTTACTGGAGCTGCCATGTTTAAGTGAATTGCACCATTTTCCGCTTTCACATTCCCATTTGTCAGAGAGGACTTCTTGCTGCTTTCGTGATTCATTGAAACAGACTTTTTAACATTCACTGAAGAGTCTGATATCCTCTCAACTTTCACAACTGGCAATGTGTTGGTTTTCTTGAAATGATTTGGCTTTCCCACCTCTGAATGTGACAATTTGTTTATGTGTGTCTGGACTGATGGAGGCGGCAGTTTCAAACTGGCTTTTGTAGGTGGCATGGGGTGAGTGGCATTATGACAGCTGCTGTCTTTACCTGCTGATTCTGACGTGGGTGACTTGGAAGGTAGCTGAGAGGAAGATGAGGCATGGCACTTTGAACCTTTCAGGTTTTTATATCCATGATGAAATTCTGTAAGAACACATTATCAGTATGTAATACATTATTTTTGAAATAACTATATAATCAGATGTTTAAAAAAGAACAAATTCTGTTGTTGTTTTTTTAAATACTAATATTAACTGGACTGACAAGAGATTCTTAGGGACATTACAGACCAATAATGATTACAGAGCATTTGAATTACATCAGCACTGAATATATAACAATTAATAGATGAATTACCAGGATCCACAAAATTGTGGGAAATGTTTGACTGATGTTTGTCTATTCAACTTTGATTTAAATAAAATTAAATGAGTAGATTTATGATTTTATATTTTTTTTATAACTTATGACAAATTTAGTAAAAATTAATTTTTTATGTGTTTTTTTTTTTTTTTTTTTTTACTTCCTGCTGGGCACAAAAAATGTACCAGTTTTCAATTTACTGGCTTCTTAGTTTTTTTTCACTGAAAACTGTCAAACTCTTTCAACCTATTTACTTATTAATCTGAAAAAATAAAGGCGCAAACAGGAATATTTTAACTACATGCAACCTCTTACCATTATTTACTGTTCATTTAAATAAAAATTTACTGATATTGTAGAAAACAAAAAAGAACGAAATCTAAATTTAATCATGGTAAACTGATTATGCTGGACCTTTAATTTCACAAAATAAACTTTAATTTTAAAGATATATCATAATTATAATTAACAAAAACTTTAATAAATAAATAAATAATTGCACTAGAAAAATCTGAACACCTTGGAGTTTTTAAACACAGGATAATCAATAATAAACCAGATATGGATAAGCAAACTAAATGTAGAGGAGAACACAATGACCAACAGAAAGTCAGGTGTATATTTTACCACTTTTATACAAATACTGTAACCACATTATGTTATAAAAACAGTAACTACTAATAGTTTTTCCACAACCATTTTCATATCTTTAGAAAATTACTCTTTTTATTTTTTTATCAGTTTATTTATTTACCTTACAAATTTGTGTCCTTTAATAAAATTTATCTTAATAAATACATACTCTTTTATATGGGCATTAATAAAATAATTATGTTAATTTGATACTTAAATATAAAAGTTTGTTTTGTCACGGTATAGAATCTTCTCCAAACTATACACTACTGTATTCAATACTGATATAATTTTCAAAAACTAAATTCATCATCAATACAAATTTTAAAATATAATCTAAACAAAACTCAGTAAACTTTCTAAAAATAGTAACTTTATGAAATAGGCAAGAAAAGTAGATACAAAGGAGATGTTTCTAATTTTATTCTTGTAAACATTTCTAAATCTTCTCATTACCAATGTATAAGCAAAAATAATGGTATTAAAAATATATGATAAGTAGTGTCTTATTTCTCTAATTTATTAAATAATCTATATTTACCCATATGTCTTCTGAAAGCCTGAGGCTTGATAACTTGATTGCACTTTTCACAAACAACCAAATAAAACTCATCTTGAGCTGGACATATACCAAATAATGGCATATCTGAAAGAAAAGATAATCATATGAATAAATCCTCTTAACACAACCCACTTAATAAAAAATCAATCATAATTTAAAAATTCTAAAAATAAAAACAAGTCATGAAAATAATGTTGTTTGCTACTGATATTAATAATACTCTCGCATTTTTGCTCCTCATATTAGTAAGATTTTCGAAATAATACTTTAGATGATTTACTTCCTTAACAATTTATTAATGAAATAACTACTTACTTAGTAAAATGAAAAGTGTCTTGTAAATACCTGAACAGTGTACTAAGATAACATCTTTAACACAAAAATCAGCTTTAAAATTTTAAAAATTTTAAAAATTAATAATAAAATGTTCTCTAGAAATTGTTTTTAATGTGATAATGGTCAGTCATAATGATCATAAAAATATTTAATAACAATAACAATAACTGGACTAATAAATACTGAATACGTTTTATTATACTTGTTAAATTTCGTTTCTGCTTCATGTTTCTTAATGTTGTAGTGAATCAGATGATTCATAAATGTCAAATAAAATTAATATTATCTAATTGTAAACTTTAATTTTGGGGGTATTTTGACAAACAAAGTAATTACAGTTCTTTAAATACATTTAATACCATTTTAATTAAACTTAGCAAGACTAATAAACGATGTTGTAAATGTAATGGTTATCAAGTTCAAATTAAATTATGGTTATCAGACTTGTTAATTATGATACTTTATATTTTAAATCATGATGTAAACAATAAAATTATGGGTATACCAAGCGATGTCATTTTAAATCATTTAACACATGTAGTCTTTGACATGTCAAAACGTGGTTGTAAGAACAACAATTATGAAAATATAAATGGCCATCGATTATAAATCTTACCATCTCTGTGAAGTCTCATGCTGTCGTTGTCACCAGATGTGGTTTCTGGTTGTGTGTTGCTTTTTGAGTCTGAAAATAAAATAAAACATCAAAACATGACACTTGTCATTAATAGCCAACCTGATCTTAATTGTCCAAACATCGCGATTTTATGTACGGTTTGTAAAGACCTGCGTCAGTGAATACTATCCATATTAAAACACATAATATACAAGGATGTTTCCTTACCGTGTGCATCCTCGGGGGGGACATGTTCCTCCCATGCTGTCCATGGTTGGCCAGCAAAAAGCGACGGACTTCTGTCCTGGGTCGCCATTTTGTAGTTTCTTGTTGCTTTCTGCCGATCCGTAAATGCCCGAACCTGACATCACAATCGGATTTAATCGTATCAATATACTTCCGCTAACTACATACACAAAAATAGAAATATTTCTGGACACAATCCAGAGATATATCATTAAGGCTTAATGTATGTTCTCATATTATGTTTTCTTTCTCCTGATATTTCTATTAATCCAAATTTGATGAAAATAGTGTTTTTGTTTATTTTGTTGCATGATAGAAGAGATCCACTAAGTAACTCAAAATGGCGGTATCGGATGGTTAGTACATGTGCTGAAGTGAAAAGATAAATAGTTATTACGATACCTCTGGGTGTGAGAGTGTGTCTGTGCGTACTTGTACGTGTGTGTGTTTAATATTGTATTAAGAACTACAAGATGTTGATTTTGTAGTAACAATATTTTGAATGTAATGAATATAATTTTTTTTTATAAGCATGAAAATCCTGTGCAACACCAGCATCAAGTTTACATTTTACAAGGCTAATTTTACTAATTACGAAATTAGTAATTACCATTATATGTATAAATTATAATGATTATTAGATATTATAGATCAGCAGCATGGACTTTTTAGAATTATGGTTTATGTAATTAGCATGTTATTTGGGCTAGCTCCAACTCCAAGTCTCAGTCTGGTTTATTAATTGCCATAATATGTCACCATGTTTTGTGTTTTGTTTTAGAAGATGCATTTAAAATATTCTAATTCTTGTTGATTATCTCAAAAGAATAACCTTGGCTGTAGAACCCATCGTTGTGTTTCCTTTCAATTTCATTGTGTATCATTCTATGAAAAGTATGATACTTGACAACATGAACAAAGCTCCATCAAATTATTAGAAGTGGATTAAAATTGTTAGAGTTCACTGTAATTCTTTTCAATTCTTTATTTTTCTCTTTATTTATTTATTTTATTTTTTACAATTTAATTAAAAAAAAAAAAAAACAACTTCTTTGATTTACTTGATAAAATTCCAGTACAAAATATGTACATAAAGTAGGTTACATATATGTAGATTATCATACAAAAAAATGTATGTATCATGGGACAGTACAAATAATAATATCAATGCCAAGTATAATAAAAAATAAACTGAACACAAATTCCTCTTTGACTGCTTGAAACATGGTCAGTTCAGCATCAGATCACCAAAGAGTCATGGTGGACCAGATTTCGTGCTTAATGACTTATGTTTGAGGATGGATTATGTTGACTTATTCTTTTTAAATTACTTGGTTCTTACATAAAAATGATGGGGAAAAGATGTTCCTAATGTTTATTTGGAATTTTTCATCCATAATTGTCTTGAGTCTCGGATGTCTTGGGATTCTAAAACAAAAATGGCTGCCTCTTTACAAATCAAACAAGCACATGCTATTGTATTGTGTTGATTTGTTGTTTCAGGTCATTCAACTGAAAAATGTTTAAATGTAACAGTTCCAGGTCACAAACCTCTATTATCTTAAACTGTGTTTAACTGGATGAAAATAAGCGCCTATTACTGGATTTGAAACTATTTTTACTTCCTTAATATTCAACATATTCACATGATCTTGTTGTCATTTAAAGGAGTTTCCAAGCTCTTTCCAACTATGTTATTTGTTTTCAGAATTTTTGTCCACGTGTATGGGTGTGTGCAGATACACATATACATACATGTATACATACATACATACATACACACACATACATATATATACATGCATCACAATATCTATATAACTTGTTACTACTAATTATTTAAAATACTTAAAACGAAAAAAATCAAGGCATGTACTGTGCTATTCGAAATTGTTAGACAAATCTCTTTTTTTTCTTCTTTTTCGGTACCCTGGGATGTTTTAACAACCTTAAAATGCAATAACATAACTCTAAGTACTTTAAAAATGCATCTATAGTTCAAACATAAATTATGTTAAATTAAAATGTAAAAAAAAAAAAAAAAAAAAAAAAAAAAATGTAGATCTGCCACTTATTAAACTGAAAAAAAAAAAACAGTGGAAAACATTGATAAATGCTAGCTCATTATTGCTGAAACTGTAGATATTTTTCTCAAATTTGTATGACACGAGTTGTCTAAAAATGCATGGACCTCAGGACTATACATAAGGACAGTCTTCAAGAGCATATTTCTCAGTTAATGATTTGATTTTGGCCACACAAAAAAAGGCCATAGTCCAGTCAGTTTTCCAGTTATCAACAATTTTATTTTATTTTTTTCAAGGTTTAATACTCTATCTGATTATGTGTATGTTTGATACGCCATCTGAAAAGAATTTCCGTATATATCTGTTACTCAGGCAGTCGTCATTGGTGACGTTAAACATCTCTGTTTGATATATTTTCAGATGATATCATAAAGAGGAGACTACTTATAGACGGAGAAGGAGGAAATGATGACAAAAGATTAAATAATTTACTCAGAACGTTTGTTAGATGGTGCAACTCTCCAGATGATGAGGATAAGTAATGATTAACACATTTTATTTTCTGCTAAAACAATTGGTGATATAAACATTTTAGTTAGGAAATTATAGGTTAAAAAAAAACAGTTATTAGTAAATAAATAAAAGTATCAGTGTTGAATGACTGATATCTAATAACAGTTGATATGAACTGACATTTTAAACAACCAAATTTTAATTTATGTTTTTTTTTAGATATGTATCTAAGCTGATATATCTCACTTTTGATAGAGCTGAAAAATGACCTCTTAGATTGCTAATGAAGAATTTCAATTTCAGTGACATGGCTTACCACAGAATGATGGCCACTCTTGCACAGTGTGAATTTGTCATGGAGAAGTCTCTGCTGGTTTCAGAAATGAATCTTCAAGAACAAGAAAATTATGAAAAGCTCAGCAAAGAAATAGGTTAGTAATACCTATCCTTGCCTGTGGTTTATTCCATCTTACCTTTTTACTTTAAAAATTAGTAAATCTGAGTCTCATATTTAATTTTTAATCAAAACAAATGTTTGTTTTTGGGTGTGTTTTTTTAGATTTTTAACATTTCTATCATCTTTGGTTATGAAATAGCAAAAAGAACTTTGCTGAATATAAAGTGATACATAATGATCACAAAATACTAAGAAAGTGAAATGACAAGTTCTTCAGATTAGAAAAAAAAAGAATCATATGATTGTTATACTTTGTTAATTCACAAAGACTATTCTTGAAAACCCGAACGTTACAAGGTTTTTTAATGTTTGTAATAAAAGAAAATTGACACTTAATTTTTTTAGTTGACAATTTTTTAGATTGTTTTTTTTCTGTATTTGTTTATTTTTATATTAAAGTAATACAAATTATTTTAAGATTTTGGTGTTTGACATGTGATAAATTTCAAATACAAAATTTTCTTTATTTAATCTACTTTCAGCTGACAGAATACAACAAGCTACAACTAACATTGCTGAATGTAAACAAGAATTGCAGCAGGCCAAACGAATACGTAAAAATAGACAGCGTAAGTATTTTTAAATATTTCATTGTAAAAACAGACAATTATTACTGTTTTTTATTGTTATTATTATTATTAGAGGTAAACTTTAAAATATTTACAGTTTTAAGTAATGAGCCCTGTTAAACCATTGCTTTTGTCATAGAAAATATATAATAAATTTACCAACAAGTTATTGTGACATTATTTTGTATACAAGGGCCAGACAACAGGTTAGTTATGTGAACATTATTACATAATTATTGTTAATGTAAGATTCTTTACATTGAGTTTGCATTTAATCATACATTTTTGGTTTTTCATATACAGTTCGTTGTGAAATATGCTTGTAAAATTTAAGATAATATAATTAATTTAATGAATGAGATGTTACTAAAATAAGATCATTTTCTATTATGGTTGTTGTGGGTCTTTTTGGGGAGGGGGAGTTCTTTTGTTTTGTTTTCCAGTTAATAATGTTTTTAAAGGTAATTTGAATTACTTGTTTTCAGAATATGATGCTCTAGCTAAAATCATTCAACAGCATCCAGACAGACAAGAAACTACAAAGTTTGTAAACTGTATATTTTACATTTCTATTTCCATAAGTGTTATTAGCTTTATTATCATCGTCATCTCACTGACACAAGTGTGCAATAAATATGGATAACTGAAGCCCCACTTCTAGGCATGGCACAAGTCAGATACTGCATAAATGTACTCAAGCTATGACTGCTTCTTTGTAGTTTCAGTGTTTTGAATCAGGCTATCACAGGACTGATGACTGCTAATCAAAACATCAAAAGTGTTCAAATAACTGTAACTTTAACACAGTTTCACATGAAAGTGACATCATTCTTTTTTTTTACATAAGGGTACAAAATAAAGTATTGATGAATATTAATATAAAAATCAGTTATGATATCCTTAGACCTGTCTTCCTTTATTCTGCCTTTTTAAAGTTATTAAAAAAAAGAACTTAAATATGTATTATTTTTCTTTTTCAGACAGTTACAAGCTCTGGATAAGGAATTGACATCATTAGCTGAAACTAAAGAGTCTTTAGAAGGAAAAGTAAGTGGTCTACGATACTGGAAGTTTTACTTGGTTTCAAAAATATTAATATCATTTTTTTATTTATATTTTTTTAAATTTTGTTAGCTGTCTGAACAGAAATGTAAAGACAATTATCCCTCACTGTCAGATAGATTCAAACAATGATTGTGAAAATGATCATAATACCCCTGAATTATTTATATTACAATATCTAAATGTTTAACAATAATGCCATGTGGAATTATTAACATTACATTATTATTAAAACAACACTTAAATTATTGAAATTATTACAATAAAGTTTAGTATTCTTTCCTCATTTTCCTGCTATTTTCATTTATGTCATTTTTTAATTTATTTTTTATAGCTTGACTTAAGACGAAAACAGTTCCTAGTTTTAATTACTGCTATCCATGAACTGCAGAGAATATTGGAAGGTAAAATTTTAGTTGTTATTAAAATGTTTTTTGTTTCTGAAATTTTGTTTTATAAATAAATAAATAAACAAGTTCCTGATATATATTGCTAGAAATAGATATTGAAATTGTGTACTGAAGAAAATAAAATACTCTTACATATTATATGAAATAGTTAAACAGCAGAATCCAAATAATGATGATTATGTTAAATGCAACTGATAATGAACTCATGAATATTAAACTCAATAGGTGTAAAACACTATATTGTTTTTGTCAAATTTACCATATCTTGTAAATATTATTTACATGTCATTACAATGGAAAGTATTACAATTGGAAAGGTATGTCTTGAGTGCATTTAAAATATATTTTGATAGAATAATATTAATTATTTTACAGAGGATGAAAAAGAAGCTATGGAAACATGAGATAAACCGATCTGGTGAAAGATGCAAATAAAGTCTGAGAATGATTGTGTAACAGTCCACCAAAGAGAAATGTGTGTCACACCGAGAAAAATCAAATACCCACAACTCATACATTGAGAAATCCATGTTTAATGTTGATTTGAATATCAACATATTTGTTTTAATTTGAATGAAGATGTTTCAGGGTGTACAGTACCACGCTATAATTATTTCATTTATGTATTGGTTTAAAATAACAAAAAAAAAACACAATAAAAACAATAAAACATCATCTTCTGTTAATCTCAGTAAGTATTTATAATTTGTAGTTGAATTTTCACTTCTTTAGGAGTAAGAGGCACCAGTGTCAACAATGAACTAATAGATGTCCAAACTGTATTTGTTTTGAAACTAAAAATACAGTGATATGTGTCACATCAGAGTGGTCAAACAATTTTTTTATTTCAAATCATAAAAACATATTTTAAAACAGCTTCATGAAGTGGATTTTATAAACAGCATTCCAGCCTTCATAGAGCAATTAAATTTTTAAAAATTATAGACTTGTTTTTGTTTTGCTTTCACTTACAACATTGACACAGTGCTTATTTTTAGTTTCATTGAGTGAATAATGTACCAGCTGTAAGCATGGGACCTTTTATTTGCACTTTCTTTTCAAGGCATCACAACCCGATCCTATGTCCAGTCACCTGACTACAGTTTATTCGAATGGTCTGCCACTTTTATTGTAATTGTTTTGGCAATGATAGAATTTCTTAAATAAGAGCATAATTTAGACACAAGTTTTAACGTTCAAGTTGTGGCTGAAAATATATGTCAACTTTTAACAGTTAGAAGTACATAATTCATAGTTGCATTAAAAATAAATAATAATAAACCAACATATTCATTCAACAATAATTTATTTTATTTTTCATTATCTTTTTCTACAATGTTAAAACAGTGGATGTGACTGTCAAATGAATGCATTAACATGATGTGCTATATGTACAGTGACTGATGTAAAGTATGTGACTAATTCAATTCTATGAGGATCATCTGAACACGGCGTAACCATACTCTCCCATACAAACATCAGTAAAAGTCAGTGCTGTAATAGTTTTCTATTTTTATAACTCAGGTATTTCCTATTTCACCCAGCTTTTCATATTAACACCAGTGTTTCATGGTGTTTGGAAAAAATCCTTGAAACCCACAGGCAACAGAATTTATTTTTAAAAATTATCATCAACTTACCCAAAGGTATTTTAAAAAATATTTTAGTTATTAGATATTCTTAAAATTCAAAACACTGGTTCACAATTATCTGTATAAATAACGTTATATATTATGGTTGACTGATGTTGCACATTTTGTGCAATGACTGCTAAATTAAGTTTTAGAAAGAAGGCAGACTGTAGAAGAAACAGTTAAGTTATCTATAAATATATAAAGATAGCTACATAAACATTTTGTATCTGTTTCTGCCAGAAATTTTGTGAAGGATTTCTAACTAGGTTAACATAATCATTACATCTGACTGCTGGTTTTCCTTGAGTATTACAAATTAAAATTTTCTTTTGATTAAGAAGAATAACATCCTGGATATGAGTCTAAAGATGTCATCACCCACAACTCAGTTCATTACAATTACCAGACAGGCTTCACTGGAAAAACAACAAGTACAGTTCATGTTTATCAACTAATCCAGTCTATCTTCTCACTAATCCAATGTGTTAAGAGTAATCCAACATTCTGTCTTCTCATAAAACAATTTGTCATCACCAAGATGGAGTAGTATTTGCCAAGCGTCTCATTCGTCTGGAATATAGTTTAAGAAAGAAATAATTAGAAAATAACAAAAAAGTTATAAAAATAAAAAATTTAATTTACAAATGAAATGAAATATTTTCTAAAACACTCTCAATCAAAGTAGTGTTTAGAAGGTTACTGTATTGAAAACATTGTAACTTCTGCTTATATAGACATATTAAGATCTTAAAAATCCAATTAATCAAAGACATGAAAAGTAATATCTCAGTTCACCTTGTATTTCTGTCCTGATCTCTTATCTTTTTCTCCATTTCTGCATCTGTTAATGTCTCAAGGAAGGGACACCACTGATCTGCTTCATTCTGGTTTCTTATAGCTATCTCTACTATAGGTAAAGGTGCTTCACTGAAAGAACCAGAAACAACTAATCTGAAAAGTCAAATGTTTTCAGTGTTGCATATTTTTTAAATTAAGTATTTTAAAACAACATTGGTAACTTCACACATGACTGACAAGTAATGGAAAAAGCTTAAGGAGCCAATAATTAATGAAATATAATTCACCAAGCTGTAGAAAAAGAAATTTAAATAAACTCTTTGGAGCTGTGTCTCATAACTATTCCAATACTAAATGTAAACTGCTGTGAATTCAAAGAATACAATAATTCAAATCTAACATAACCTAGTCAACACTCAACTTAATTCCATTCACTCACAGACTAGTTTTCAGACAATATCAAAAGTTTTCATATCATTATGCATAAAAACGAAAAGAATATTAGGATGATGTGACTGCAAGGAATAAACATTTTTTTAAATGATTTAAAAATATGCTCAATTATATACGAAAATTTTTAATGGATTCTACTTACATATAAAAACAGCAACACTTGTCAAAAGAAATGCTTCTTAAAGCAAATGCTGTATTAGTAACATTTATTTTATATATCTAAAACTGAACAAAATGCATATTAAATATGTATGACTTATAAGGCATCTGTACATATGAACCATTTGAGAAATAACTGAGATATTTGAACAAACAAGTTTTTCTGCATCTTTTCTTTAATGCAATGTCCTAAATTATTTTGAAATAATTGTTTTTCCTTTATCACATATGAGTTATTTTTCAAGTCTTACCTAAAAGCGTATGTACGTTGATGCCAGCTGAGTTGACCTCTGATACTGTAAGCTATTGCTGTAACAAACTCGCCTCCTAGTCCTGAAAACATACACCAGATAGATCACTGACAGAGTATCCTTACAGACACACACACACACTGTTTTTATTACTAATAAACATATACAGATTTCCCTGGACATTCTCGTTCAACTTCTTACCATGTCATTCAACAAACCTTCTAACTAATCCCAATACAAAAACAAACCTGTAGCAGCATTAAAGCCATTCGTGTATGTGGATTGTTTTTTTTTTGTTTTTAAAATCTTTAAGTTTATTTTGTGCAACATTTACTAATAGTCTGACTACATTTTATAAAATTTAAATAACTGCTTTATTTGTGTCTGATGGAGTATAACAAACAGATTATAATTTGGTAAGCAGAATGTAAAAAACAATGATCAAAGACAATAATTTACTAAGTCTCTAATTAATTTTTAATTAATAATATATGGATGAATAAAGGTATTTATGCAACTATTTTACTGTCACTGGCATGTTTTTTTAGTAGTAAGGAAAGCAATAAACCAATAATTATGAATCATTCAAAATGTTTTAGACACTAATTGTATACAGTTATCTACCAGAAGTGAATTTTAAGTAAGAATATATACCAATATAGAAAACAAGAGCATCACTGAATGAAACTTACCTAACTCAGCACATAGTTTAGTAGAAAACTGTTCTGGACTATTTTCTGAGTCTGACATATCCCATTCAAACTGATCTACTAATGAAATGTTTCCAACATGAATATTTAACTGAAATTTAAAATACAAAATTTTAGTAACAATGTAATAAAGCAAAAAACAGTTAACATGAATACATTTTTTTTTAGATTAATAAAGGAAATTCCAGACACAAACATTGGATGAAGGCAACAAACAAACTGGAAAAAGAGGAAATACCTTTAATATAATTCTTTGATCTGGTGTCTCCAGTGTAGCATCTGATGGATAAGCTTCAATCTGCTGTCGTATTGCCTGTGATATTGCTGATACAAAATTAAGTGGATTCAGATCCAAATCATCACACAAAATTTCAGCAAACTGCTCTGGAGTGATCAGAGTTTCTGTAGATTAAAAAAATATATATGTTTGAATATAATTTTGTACAAGTTTTAAATAACTTAAATACGACAAAGAGTTATTATTCTATTAAAGTAATCTGCAGATCCACAAAGGCAATAGTTTCAACAGGGTTCAGTGTAAAATGTATAATTATTTACAATAAGGCTCACTATATATATATTGATATATTATTCTGTAGACAGTTTATATGATGGGAAACATAATGTAAGTACTGTACATTAAAAATACTGCAAATAATTGTATAAAAAATATTTTAAACAATTGTATCTTTTTTTTAAAATACAAGTTTTCAAACGTACCATTTTTGTTCCATGTAAAACAATCACGCAGCTTCTGCCCATCAAACTCCATGTCAAGTCTGATGGGTACCAGGCATTCATTCTGAGCAGCATTTTCGTGAATCTGAGCTGGGTTTGTGTCATCAAAACTAGAAATAAACTGTCACCGTTAACAAAGCTAAAGAAATGAAACAGCAAAGATATTCATTAAAGAAAAAGAAATTACCAACACAACAAACACATCAATTAACCTTTGAAAAATGTGGGTTTTGACATAAAGAAGGATTTTTTCTTTCTATTATGTGCTATATTTCTAAAATTGCTGAAAAAAAACAAAAAAAAGAAGAAAAGTATAATCCATATTTCAAAGACAGGAAATAATAATATTTGAGAAACTGTTAGCTGTCTTACCAAAGAGGGAATGTTCTGACTTTGTTTTTGCTTGGTCTGTTTCTGTTTATTGGAGTGGAACATGGAACAGCATCTAAATGATGGGAACTGCTGGGCACAGTAGGAACCCAAGTGCTTCTCTTCTGCTTTGTTTCTCTGTCAAATAAAAGTCAGTTCCAGATTCATCTTTCATTTTAAAAATTATGTGTTAAATTAATATCTTTGCTAGTAAGAAATATTTATTTCAAACTGTATTTTAGAAATTACCAATCAAACCATTAAAGCATTAACTAATTTCACAACAACTGTATTTGGTATAGCATAAGATAACAAATCCTCAGTTAATTAAATATATAGATCTTAATAATCAATCTTAAATCATTGTTAATGAAGATTTAGTCTGTGGGCCAGGAGAATGAATGAGGTAAAATGGGCCTTAGTATTAATCCTAACAGAATCAATTATTTCCTCTTAGAAAACAAAATTAATTTATTTTTGCTAATCAGTATGAACCCATGTTATAACAACATTTGTTTTTTCTCTTTAATATTATTATTGTATATATTTGATAATTAATAATTACTGATATTAAAATGTTTTTAATTTGGATACGCCAGTAATTAAATATTACTACATAAAGAAAATATTTTAAATTTATTTTCTGAATTTTACTTTTATTTTAATCCAAATGAAAATTTTAAAGTATTAATTAAAATTATGCATTTTGCAAACTGAAAAGATAAAAATTCATTTGATTTATTACTTTAATACCAAGTAAATGTTAACTATTACATAAAAATGTTGAATTAACTTTAAAAGATAATGCCCATATGAATTAATTTGTTAATATTATATCCATTTTAATAAAGAAAATCATTTTAAACTCTTAATTTAGAATGAAAATTCTAAACTTAATTTATTCCTCTTGCAGACACCATGTTAAGAAAGAAATGATTAAAAACCACATAAAATGATAAACAACTAAAACATATCATGATTTCATTCATGGAATATTTCATAAATAAAAGTAAATTAATTTTAAAAGATACCAACCTAGGAAAAGAGATGTCATTGCCTATTGAAACTGCTTTGTATTTGTCATCATTACCGTCGAAAATGTCATCAACTTCAGAAGCTTTGAGCAGTGTGATGTTTGTTGCCAGAGAGTGCTGACCAAAACCTGCAAAAACTATTTTCTTCTGATTTGAACAATACAATTCACACAAAAAGCACGGGACACCACTGAAGCCATGAATGATTGGTTGCAAAAACCAGAAACAGCAAGTGACGATGTACATTATTAAGAGAATCAAATCTGATGTTATTATGTAATAAACACATAAAGCAAGCACCATGCATGACAGAAAACAACATGCAGCACAAAATGATTCAATAATAATAATATACACACACACACAAATTCTCTAGCTGTCAATATTTTATCAGGAAATCCAATCCAGGATATGTTAGAAACAATCATCTAAGATTATATTATAAAAGAGTTTCTTAACATGAATGAAGTTGATGTTAAACCAAAGATATTTACAAGATGTAAATTGAGCTAGAAATGTATATTAATTTATATTATGCTAATAAAATCAAAGAGTTTAAATATTTTATATGACTATAACCTATAAGTTCTAATTTATCATTTGTCTATTACTCAAATATTAACTTCTGCTAATAATAAAGAATGACAATAAAATAACAACTGAGGTGAGGCAAAGAAGATGTCGGTCTTGCTAGCTTTCTGATATTTCATACTTAGAAATGCAACAAAAAGTGATAATTAATCCACCGATTTATACAAGAGGAACACATAACTTAGAATCAAATGAATAGCAAGTCACCCTCAGTATTTACTATTTATAAATAACTGTTTTTAAGAATAAAAATTTTTTCATTTACATTTTATTAAATTACTTGAGTTAAAATATTTTTATTATTTTTGTTGTTGTTGTTGTTGTTGTTGTATTAATATTATTGTCATGCAGTAATGACTAAAATGAGCTATTTATTGGTTTTTTTATTTTTATTTATTATTTTTTTTAAACAAAATCTGAATATATTAAAACTCTTTTCAGATATTAAAAATAATTGTATTATCACTATATCTAAACTTTTAAACAAAATCTAACACAACTAATCATGCAATTCAAACAAATTTACAAATAATAAAATATTTAATAAGACTGAAAAACCAGTGAAAGTCTACTAATTTATTTGTACCTATATTAGCTATTTTCTTTCTTTCTTCCACTGTCACCAGTCTTCTCCACATAGAAGGGTACTTTTTATAGAGTGAACCACGAAACAACCGCAAGTAATTACCAACCTGAGGAGAAAATCATAAATTATAGAAATATGCAGATATTAAAATTGATTTTTGGTTCAACTTTTAGCAATTAATTTGTTAAATTCAATCCAAAGTTCACAATGGTATTTCCTATTATTATTTTTTATTAATTTTTTTAAATACTCAAAAAAAAAAAAAAAAAAAAACACATTGTAGGTTGTTAATCAAGAACATGCAACTGAAAGAAGGATGGATAATTATAGGACAAACTATCAAAGATTCAACATATGTAAATTTTATAATGATCAAATTATTTAATATTGCCACTTTTTTTACCATTAGTTAACTGGTAACTAATTTCATAAATACACTATTTTGGTGCTGGTAGTTAACATTCTGAAAATATCTTATGGTGAAATATACCAGTGTTACTAATCTAATGTTCAATGGTGTCATTTGAGCAAGATAACATAATACTGGCAAAAAACACAACATATGACAAAAATAAATACATGTATTTGAAATATTTGATTATCTATGATAATTCATTGTCATCTTTCTTATAAATACAGTTTGTCAGTGGAACCAATCTGATATTTGCTAGCACTGGTAAACTGATCTGTAACTCAGAGGGAATGGTAGACAATACCCCAAAACAATGTCACTCTGAACAACCTCCTGTTGTGTCCAAACCAACTTAATGCAAAATATACAACCACTGTGACAATGGAAATTTTTGAAGACCTTTGTATAAAAAAGAAAGAAAAGCAGTGCAATATGTACACTGAATCACAACAAAGTCATGATATCCTCTAGGTCTGCTATAAGAGTGTCACTGTTTTATAATGCAAGTGTTAATTTCAGAGTGGACTCTGCAACAGTTACAGCTAGTATTTTCTGCATGTAAAATGTAATAAAGAGTACATTACAGTTTAAATTATTCACACTCACAATTAATGAATTAATGAACTAATACTGACTCCTCAGACTCAAGAAATCTTTGATATGGTGACCAGAATTTGGCCGCACCCCAGTTAAAGTAAAAACAGACTTGAAATCAGTGATAGTTATACACACACACAGGGCAAATGTGTTTTGAAAACAACAAAATGTATGCAATTCAAAAACTGTTAATTAGATTATATACACACAAGCTGGCTAATACTTATGAATGATGACATTCATTTATGAAGGGAGAATACTCTGCAACTGTATTACATATCTACAAAAATGTCCTCAAGCCAAGTCTTGGTCCTCATATCAGCACCACTGTCTTCAATCAGGTCTCTCCTCACAGATCACTCAACATGCTGTATGAAGTACTGTCCCCATCAGTGCCTGACATGAACAATGATTGTGACACCATGATTTTGTGAATGTGACCAACAATGATTTTGTGACCAACCATGACGAAGGCAGGAACGCACATACTGCACTGATACTAACATTGGTAGCAACAGTAACATACACTAGGCTGTGACTAGCGTGACTACAGACTAGGCTGCAAAGGTGGGATATTGTACTGTCACCGTAATTTACTGTACAGCGTTACTCACTACATAATCGTTTGAGAATATCGCGTACAATGTACATCTAACTAAATTAAGCATCCAGTCAAAACAGAGAAAAGATGATTAAAGGAAATCGTTACTCGGTCAGTCGGTGATGATGACCGAGATTCATTTTCTTTGTTTGAGAACATATTAAATTCTTCTTTTTTACCAAAACGTAATTGTTGTTAGCTGAAAAAATATTTTCGAGGAATTACCTCTGATCCGATGTAATATGCCTCTCCGCTTTCGTCGATAGTAAATGATCTTGGTTTATCTCCAAATGTTTTTGGTGGATGATAAACCGATCCATCTCTAGAGGCCGCCATTGTACCCTATTCTTTTCCGTTTCCATAAATGTATATTCCTCCTTCTCTTTTTTGGATTCCACCAAATAGTGAAAATTACTGAAGTACGTAAATTTCATCTAATTTAAAATAATAATAATAATAATAATAATAATAATAATAATAATAATAATAATAAATTACAATAGATCATCAGCAAATTATTTATATTTTAAATATTCCATTTTGTCTGTACACAGGAACTGTAAAAATCAATTAGGATTGTTAGTCTATCTTTTTTTTTTTTCTTTTTTCTTTTTAAATTAAGTAACTTATTTTATTTTATTTTATTTATTGTTATTACTAATAATAATAATATTAATACTAATACCAGTTTTTATTATTTATTATGTTGTTGGTGGTGGGGATTATTCTTTTGGTGAGTGGATCCTCTGGGATCTTTGCACTTATTTATTCTCTGATCACAATTTAAAGAAACACGACTGCAATTTTGTAGCCTAAAATCGGTAGACTAAGTATAGATATGAAACAGACTGCTATACAATAATAAGTCCAATTCAGTTCACGAGTTTTATTTTTTATTTCTTACAGTGTTTGAATAAGTTCTGATTTTTTTTTTTTTTTTTTTTATTATTATTATTATTATTTTTTTTTTTTTTTTTTTTTTTTTTTTTGATAAATGAGTTCTGACAGGTAATTCAAAATTGCATATTATCTGTTACTTCTTTTAAAATATATATAAATATATTAACACTTCTGGAAAATATTAGATATAACATTACCTTTAACATATGTTCAGTAAAAGTATTGGTTTTATTTAATTTTCTAGTAGACTTTATGTTATTAGTAATAACAACAACAACTGTATGTTTAAAACTTTTTTCTAAGCATTTATCAAAACAGAAAAGGCTAACTGCTAATAAAAATTTAGTAATAAGCCAAGCATAAAAGCAAAATACCTTGACTTCGATATATATATATGTACGTGTTTCATAGTATATATGTACATTATGAAACTATTTTCTACAGAACACGTAAAAGAGTCTATGACTGTCGAGAAAAAAACAACAACAATAAATTCTGTATGTCTGCTTACTTATTTCCTTGACGTAGGCTCAAACACAACAATAACTGCAACTCTAAAATCCTAGATGGTTGTAGCGTCATGGAAACGACGTCGCTTACGGTGTGACGTCAGCTGTTGTCAGCGGACAATGGGAGTTATATGCTCTCGCCAAGACACAGTTGTCGGTAAGTTCAGGAATTTTCTGTCATTATTATTTTATTTTATTTTATTTAATTCTCCAGAATATTTAGAATAAGCATATGGAGTGCCTAATTAAGATTAAAAGTAAAAACGGATATAAACTGAAAAAGCGCATAAAATCAGTCATGCAAATATACAATAATTAAACGCCCTCTGACGCATTTGAAAAAAAAAAAAATAATAATAAAAATGCAAATAAAATTAGACGTTTAATTTTTTTTCTAAGATTCCCAGTATATTTATTAATTCATGCGTTAATTAAATAATATTTTATTTTAATTTATTTTAATTATTTTATTTTATTTTATAGGCTATATAATGTAAAGCAAATTCAGTTTAATAAGTTTGTTGCAACCAGGATTTACAGTGTTGCAATATATCACAATACGGTTTTCAGTGTTTCGTTCCATTCTTTAAAATATATATATTTCCCAAAACATGAAAAATAAGTTTGAAAGTTTAATATCAGATGAAGATTTCAAATTATCGTTCATTTGCTATTATTATTATTATTATTATTATTATTATTATTATTATTATTATTATTATTATTATTACTATTTATGAGTGTGTTCAATTTTCGAACCTTAAAATACTCAACGGCTCTTGTGTAAATGAGTAATAAACAAAACATCCAAATCTATTTTTTAATTAAGGACATTCATCTTTTCTCGTTTGACATTTTTATATTTAGTAACAGAGAGCGCCGAACCGGCTTGTCAACTTCTTTAAATGTTATTAATATTTTATTTCAGACGTTTAATAAAAGCGAGTCTTTTTGAGATTATCTGTTTTTTATTTTACAAATTATTGGGGTTTTTGTTGTTTTGTTTGTTTGTTTTGTTTGTTTTATTTTTATTATTTTTATTTTTTGTTTGTGTGGGGGGAGTGGATTGTTGTTTGCTTTGTTTTAATCTGTTTGTTGTTTTGGATGTTTATTATTATTACTATTATTATATATATATACTTATTGCTCTACTTATTATCTAGAATACACGGCAAAATTAGTATTAAGATTTTATTTTTCATTTAATTATTTTCTTATACCTCCATCGGGCGGAGATAAATGTATCTAAACGTAAATATTATCATACAGTGTGGAACAGTTACCAGTCTGATGAACAACAAAACGAAGAATGGTTGTACTTGTGAAATAAACATTTGATGTTTCGTCTACAACTCAAAGGATCTATCAGTATTTGATTTCAGTTTCGTGAGAAAAAATATTAGCCCGTATCGTACTTTACGGTCTATTCCAGGAATTATACATAATCATTTATGTGTTTACTAAATGTAAAGTAGTTATAAAGTTTTAATTCCAAAGATGAAAGGAACATTACGAGACACTAAACACCCCCCCCCAGAGCACGCAATCAGTCACCCATCGATCTAATGCAGATCGTAAATTTAACCATTCATTCTGTGTCGTTAATTCCTGTCCCACACAGATAGTGTCCACGACAAGCCATTTAAATTTTTGTTGTTGGTAAATCTTTCCGTTCATCTGAAAGAAAAACAAATAAAACAAAAAAAAAGAAAAGAAAGAAAATAGTAGCAGCTCATTATCATTTGTTGATTTACAAAGCATACTTTGTTTCGATTTACAGTTAGAGGTATCATCTGAATTTTATGTATAAAAAAACTCACATAAAATGCTCTGAATTTAATTGATCATTTAACATTTGTAAACAGATTTAACATGTTAAATCACAAATGTTTCTGATTTGATTTCCTCTCTCTCTCTCTCTCTCTCTCTCTCTCTCTCTCTCTCTCTCTCTCTCTCTCTCTCTTTAAATAACGTTAGATTTTCTATAACAAAATCTATGGATTTCATATTTACAGGCAAAATTATAGAATATGTTTTCATGATCTTTTTCATTTATGCATACAGTTACCATGACCATTTCGTTTACGATCATTAAATTATTTTTGAAAATATTACGGATTAAGCTTTAATATATTTATAGCAAACTCCGGACGACTTACAGTAGGGTCATGATTTAATTGGTGCGAACCGTTAAGGGCAAAATAAATTATAATAAAATTATAATATTGCAAACGTCATATCCTTTTCTTTACTCAACCTCCTTCTGAATTCCGTGGCATTTGACGTTGTTTCATTGGAACTGTTCTTTTATTTTGTGCATCGTTACAGTGTAAGTCATCTGTGTTTTGATTTGTTTTATGATTGTTTATGGTACAGTGCAAAGTTGGTTTATGCAGTTTTGTTAAATCGTTAATAAAAAGCAAGAATTAGCTTTTTTATTTATATGGATAGTTGTGTCCTTGGGCCTGAACTTGTTTGTCCGACTTTCGTTGTAACGACCTTGACTTTCAGTTTTACAAGTCCCATAGAGAAAAAAAAAAAAAATAAAAAAAAGTGATTTGAAACATTCATGATTAATTGCCAAATAGTTGTAAGCAATATTTCATAGTAAAGATATCATAATTATGTAAAAAAAACAACAAATTTCTATAATTTAAAAACAAAATCATAATTTTGTATTTTATTTTTAAAAATTTAATATTTTTTTGTTGTAATTTAAATTCATTATTAATTTGTTTATTAAAACAAGGCGGTATCCACCATATATATCTAATAGAAAATGGTCCTGCAATTTAATGATTAATATAATTTATTAATTTATTATTTTTGGTCATTTCAGAATAGTATGTACACTAAAGACATTATTTTACTGTTTACATATTACTTAGATTTGATATCTGAATTCAGTATTGTTGTTTTGACATTATATATATCCATCAGTGCTCTATAAATGACAATAGGCACTTCATATATTTAGAAATCATACTCTGTCTCTGGGAGTAGAGTAACTTAAAATTCATTATACCTGTAGAATTGAATAGAAAATAATAAAAAGTTTTAAAAAGAAAATGTTGATTAAATATAATGGTAGTTTTTAAAATGGACTGATTTTCCAGGAGTCATCAAAACTAAATATCTGGATTTTCATTTAATAATTCAGCAACAAAATCTGATTTAATTAGTATGAATTTTAAGACTATGATTGACCATTTTGTTAATTTAATACTGATAATAGAAACTGTATCTTGTTTTGATAAATCAGTTGTTTCAGAGCTTCACACCTGCAGTCTTCAACTTGTAAATAAGAATAATTTACATAATTTTGTTGAAGGTCATTGTGAAGGTCATTGGTTAGAAGTTGAAAATACCTAGATCTTTACCAATATAGACGTTTCTGGCTGTTACTAAGAATATAAATTGTGTAGTATTAAATGGTGCAAATGATATAAAAAAATAAATTTTGTGTTCTAAATAATTTTCTTGTTGTAAATCGGTTTTACAATAATACAAATCCATATGTAGTCTTTCAGTTTTGTCAAGGTCAATACAAATACTTGGAAGAATATAAAACTTAACAATTATTTTGTTTGCACAGCCACAGATCTACTGTTTGTAAATTGCAGTGAAGTTACACACCATCTCCACCACTACCCAAAATAATAATAAATAATGTCATCAAAAAAAAAATGATTTAAAATAATTTGTTATGGATGGCCTTTTGTTAGTAACAAAGCAAATAAACAATAACAAATAGCCAGGATCAACCCCTATTGTTTTGCTTCACTTGTTTATCTAGCACATGTTTATCTACAAGTCATGTTCACATGTTCTGTCTCAAATTACATTACAAAAATTAGTGCTATTTTATTATTACCTGTTATTATTATTTTTTTTTTTTTTTTTTTTTTTTTTTTTTTTTTTTTGTTTGTGTGTGATTGTTAGGGGAGGAATTACTAATTTCTTAAAGCCAGTTTTTTGTTAACGTTAGTTTTATATTTCTATTTTTCAGTTAGACGAGTAAAAATGCCACCCTTTCAAAATTACCTCCCAAAAGATAAGGAAGATGAACTCCGTAAAATTGCCAATGCTATCGTGGCTCCAGGAAAAGGAATCCTAGCTGCTGATGAATCCACAGGTTAGTATTATGATTTTTTTTATTGTATTTGAATTTAAAAAGTGCTCAGCAGGTAGACAGTTCGATTATTTAAAACTGATTTAGCATTGAAATTACAGTATTGTGCTGAACTTGTTTAGATGTGCAAACAGTATTGCATATATAACAAGTAGGCCTAAATGCTGCATTTGTAAATTAAAATGTTTGAAAACAAATTTCAGTTCTCATTGTTGATGTGCAGTATTCAATTTCACCTTAATGGTGATCGTTTTGTTCTGTTGAATAAATAATAAAGTATAAACATTAAATATGAATTTTTATTAATTCAAGGAACAGGGATAAATAGTTAAATATTTCTTTTTTTGTTTTTAAAGATTTAGTATATTTAACGTTCTTGTTACATTCAATTTTTTTTTTTTTTTTTGATAAAGGATAAATCACTGTTAAAACTGTCACCTTTATTTTTAATGTAGGAACCATTGGTAAGAGATTTGCCAACATAGGACTGGAAAACACAGAAGAAAATCGCAGAAAATACAGGGAACTTCTGTTCACCTGTGACAATGAAATTGCCAATCACATTGGTGGTGTGATCTTGTTTCATGAAACGTTCTTCCAGAAGGACAGCAAAGGTGTTCCATTTCCAAAGCTTCTCCAGAGCAAAGGCATTATTCCAGGAATCAAAGTTGACAAGGGTGTTGTCCCATTGGCTGGATCTTTCAACGAAAGCACCACTCAGGGTATTTAAAAAAAAAGTTAATTTGTTAGATTATGCTGAAATGTTGTGATATCTTTGTAAAATATAAAGTTGATGATTATCATAGATGATCATTGCTTTTGGCACACTGATCCAAATATTTATTTAAAAGTATGTTGATACAAAGTGTAAAGAAATATTCTGGAGCATTAAGAAATGTTTTTTTTTCTTACAGGTCTTGATGGACTGTCAGAAAGATGTGCCGAGTACAAAAAGAATGGAGCACAGTTTGCCAAGTGGCGCTGTGTGCTGAAGATTGGCCCACACACACCATCATACCAGGCTATGTTGGAGAATGCCAATGTGCTTGCACGATATGCATCAATTTGCCAGCAGGTAAAATATTCACTGTTTTTACTATATTAATGTCAGCACTTCCTCATCATCAATCAAAAAGATTTTCTTTTTTGCCTTTTGACTAATCATTTTAATAGTTAAGAAATAAGAAATTGTTTCTTGGTAGAAAGACTGAATCTCTGTAACATATTTTATTGTATGTAATGTAATTGTAATGATAATCAAAAACTGTATCAACTGCAGCTACTCTATCACAGCAGACAGGCAACAAATAATATTACTGATATTGCTATTAAGTAATCTTTGGTGTTTGTTAAAGTAATGTTTCATTTGTTGACACTGAAACACTTGATGTTTTTCAGAATGGGCTTGTGCCAATTGTTGAGCCTGAAGTTTTGCCTGATGGTGATCATGACCTGGAAGAAGCTCAGAGAGTCACAGAAAAGGTAATTATTAAAAGCAGATTGAAATAGATTGAACGATATTGATGGCATTGTCAGATAATGAACACAGTACCAATAATGCATGTTATAATTAAATGTTTAAGAACATAATTAGCTACAGTTTTGTTAGTTTTCTTTTGTATGTGTTTGTGTTTAACATTACTGCCAAAAATATTGTCAGAAATAAAGCTACTTTCCACTAAGTACCAGATATTTTGACAGTTTTAAATGTATATTCAGGTTCTGGCCTTCACCTACAAGGCTCTGTCAGATCATCATGTGTTCCTGGAAGGAACTCTTCTCAAACCCAACATGGTCACAGCAGGACAGAGCTGCAGCAAGAAGTTCAAACATGAAGAAAATGGACGAGCCACAGTGGAAGCACTGTCGAGAACTGTACCACCAGCAGTTACAGGTATAACTGTAAACTTGTGTACCTTTGAAATTGTTCAGCCCAATCTTGAACAGTGTTAAGCTCTATAGTTAATGTAGGCCTTGCTACAAATTTCCATGATCAATAATCTTCTGTATGCACACAGAATTTTAACCTGTGTCAGAATTTCACATATAATAATTTATGCCTTTAAATGGGCAAGTAGCCTCTCATTTTTCCAAAACTCTACATCTTATATCTTAAAACCATTAACAATAAAAACATAAGGGTGTTGTTAAAACAGTCACTAAGTGAGGTTCTTCCCTTGATTAATGTACCCATTTAGTATTGGCACGTGTGGCTTCTAGCTTAAACACAGGTACGTGCACACTTTTGAATCTGTGTGTCTGAAAAATTTACAACTTTGGCTTGAATTAACTAATATAATGATGTTTTGTTTCAGGAGTCACCTTTCTGTCTGGAGGCATGTCGGAGGAAGATGCCACGTTGAATCTGAACGCTGTCAACCAGTTTCAGGGACGTAAGCCATGGGCTCTGACCTTCTCGTTTGGCCGAGCTCTGCAGGCCAGTGTGCTGCAGGCGTGGAAGGGACAGGATGACAACATCCAAGCTGCACAGAGTGAACTCATGAAACGTGCAAAGGTTAGCTTTTAGGAAAACTCTGAATCACAGGCTGATTCTGAAATTTTTATACACACACACACACACAATCAAGATCCTGTTGTTACTGCTCAAATGTTTTACAACTGTTAAAATGTGTTCATAATGATAACCAGTCATATTTTATTTTATTCTTAATTTCTTGCTTATTTCTCTGAAAAAGGTGGGTTTCTATTATTTTTTTTTTTTTTTTTTTTTTTTTTGAAACTATAGGTTATAACTGCTTACACAAGCTTATACTACTATATTTAATTTTATTTATTTATTTTTTTTCATTACTATTTATTATCAAAACTGGATGACAAGAATGACTTTTGATGTTTTTCAGGCTAATTCTCTGGCTGCCCTTGGTAAATACAAAGGTGATGTCTCAGGAGCTGCTGCAGGCCAGTCTCTCTTTGTTGCTGATCATGCATACTAGACATTACAGTGACGAGATGGACTAGTGTTCAAATCAGTTCAGCGAAACTTTTGATCCCTTTTTCTAGCAGATTCTGGTTACTGCTTTAAATACATACACATACTTTTTCTTTATTTTTATTATTTTTTTTTTTAATTAAGGTTTGTCAAATTTAATTGCTTCATAATGATTGTGAAATTTAGTAATGGTATCATATCAGCAGAAATTTCCATTATATTTTTTTTAAAATGTAGTTGTGATTTTATAAAAAAATACAGTATTTCTAATGTATAAAACACTAATGCTGATTGATATTCTATGCCTTGTATATTGCATCTGTATGTACATGTATATGTGAACTGTGGCTTTACTTTATTAGTTTTGTTTTCTTTTTAACTTGTTACAAAGTACAGAGCATTTTTTAATTATCTTTAACAGTAGTTCTGAAATATATTTCAAATTTTAAGTTTATAAAAAGAATTTCATGAACTGGACTAAGAATTTATAAAGTAATTCTTTAAACTGATCTGAATATGGAGGAAAAAGCATACCACTGGTGGTGTGTATTTTTGGTATTAATTTATATTGCTGCTCTCTACATTTTCAATTTTATATAACATGTATGTGTTAAATTTCTAGTGCTTTGTTTAATATATATATCTGATTATGTAAAGATATACTACTAGTGCCATATAAAAAAAAAAAAAAAAAATATATAGAATCTTTAATTCTTAAAATGTCGATTATTGGAAGGTCAGATCAGTGGAAGAAAGTAATATCTGTATATTTCTAGAAGTAAAAAATAACTGGGAATTGCCTGTGACAACATACTTAGTTTGTACCAAATATTTAATCATAATGCTTTTCAAACAGAGTTTAAATTTATACAATCTTCCTTTTCTGAATTTAATCAGTAAAATGATTCTTTTCTGATTTAAAACGATGTAAAGTTTCTTGTTAATTGTCTGTACAGATTTTAGAAAATGCTCAGTTTTTGTTTGTCAGTAAAAAGTAATTCGGGTATATTTGTTCAGTTTGGAATTCTGTGATGCAGGGTGTTACCAAAGGTTTGTGTATCATGTTATTTGTTTGAACTGTTAGCAATATGTTCTATGAGTCTACATGGTTTTTGCACATTTACCTTAAATGTTATATTACCTATTGGATAGTTACAATTAAAAAAGTTACCCAGAATGCAAAAATGTTGTTTGTTTTTTTGTTTTCATTATTAACTTGTTTAAAATGATAAAAGTTGGCCAAAACAACACAAAAATGTGTAAATGTTTTAACTGACCTGTCATGATACATAAAGATGATGTAAATTCATTCTGTACATTATTAAGCTGTTACTTTATGACAGTTCAAAAATGATGACCTTCACTTTTGTAATAGGTTATCTTACAAATTGTGTGAAGTCACAAAAAGGCATTATTACATGGAAGTTTAAATATTTGATTCTCAGATGTTTTACTGTATCAAAAGAAAAATGGTTTTCTAGTTTTAAGGACTTTACTATATCACCATTCAGGCAAGTAAATTCCACATGAATGTAAATATACATATTCATAAGTTAACATTTCATTACTAGATTGGGGAAAAGGTGTGTGGGTTTATTTTTTTTTTATTTTTTTTTTTATTTTAGCTTTGTGCTTATCCATTATTATTTTGTTGATTGTATAGATTCTGGTTTTCCGGTAATAAAACTTTGAAGGATTTTATTACTTGTTTTTTTTAAAATTTTATTCCCTTCGTATTTTAATTTATGTAAATTTTACATAAAAGATAGTATCTCGCATACATAAAGTGGGAAATATAGCTGGTCTTCAGAAACAAAACAGTTAAAATGATACAAAATCCATTTGGACATTTATCAGAAGTTAATTAAAAAATACATAATAGAAAGTCTTGTATGAGAAAAGAGGTACAGTAATAGTGTTTGTTGGCAAGCTATATAACTAGGCTTTAAGCAAAGATTTTTATTTGGCATTTCACCGAAATTTAAATTTTAAATTCTCTTTTAAAAAACATCTTGGACGTTTGAACAAACATTTGAAACAGTTTGTACATTTTCCCAGTGTATTTTATGTGTTTGTGTATATGATCAGTCTGCTACTGAAATAAAGCAATAAAATAAATTATAGGAATGCGTGGATCCAAACATTTGCCTTCATATTTGAAATATATTTTTGTACATTTTCCCAATTGAAACTGCACAAGAGAAAAAAATGTTCCTGTAACATTATGTTATTAGTGAAAAATGTAAACACAAACATTTGCAGCCAAGTAATGAAAATAAATTTAATAATGCTTTATGTGACAATTTTCATACTTACACAGATGAATAAATAAATAAATTTATATAAATATAATTATGAAATGCCACAAATACGTTTAGTTTCCCAGTAGTTATGGGTACGTGAATTAGTTTGGTTTCATAAAAACGTACATTTTTATAATCATTTACACACAAAAGCCAAAGTTAATTTCAAATATGAATATTTTTATGATCAAAAGCGAATTATAATAATGTAAAATGATTTAGAGCTTAACAAATGTAATATATTGCATAAAGTCTACAATATTAAATTAATCAGTTTTGAATTATTAATTTATCCTTAAAAGATATTCATTTATGTTAACACGATTTATAGGGACTATAGGACCATTATTTATGGAAAACATTTTTATTTATTATTACTGTTATTACTATTTGTTTTTGTTTTATAAAAATACATCATGTCTACTCTATTAATTCCACTTTTTATGGAGGTCCCATGTTCATTCTAATCATTTGATGTTTTTGTGAAATTTTCAGTATAACTTCTCTTTTCCAGGTTAATATTTCTCTCTATCGCGGCCGGTTAATTTCAGTTTATTTCGTTTTCTAACCAATGGTATAGTGCTCTAAACAATAAATATTATTCCTCTAAAACTTCTGCATGTTCCATGTCTTCTCACATTTTTAAGAGTAAAGTATTTGGTGAGATATAGTTCAAACTGATCTTAGTCACTGAATAGAACAAGCTGTGGACCTCAACTTATTTGCGCGGTTTGTGAGTGTAACCGCTGTGGTCAGGGTTTGGAAACTCGGCTGTTTGCGTACTGACGACTTCATTTTATCACGCAGTTTCTGTGACAAGCGAACGAGGTCTGGAGTAACTGTGGTGACGTTGTTTATGTCCATCTTCATCAGAGACATCTGTTTAACAACGTTCTTTCTACTGGGAAGTTTGTCTATGTATTCTTTGCACGGATCGCTGAATTCGAGAATTAAACTAAGGATCATAACTCTTCCATCAGAACATCCAACAATGATTGTTCTGTCATCTTTTGCCACTTTGAGACATGTTCCCCGGCCATGGACGAACAAACGACCTTTCTGCTGGCCATCTGTGGTCCTGATGACCAGAACCGAACTCGCGTCCTTTGAAAGTCCAATTAAATATTTCCCATCCAGTGCCAGTTTAGCTGAATCTGGGACAAACTCTGTATTTATTGTAGTTAACTGTCTATTCTTCACCTGATCAAACACCCTCATTTTGCTGTCGAGAATTATAGATCCATATCTGGAGAAATAAGTGTAGGCGAGATCAGAATCTGGTTTTATGACATTGAAGAAGTGACGAATGATGCATCCTGTGACGGGGTCGTAGATGATGGCGCCCTTGTAAACATCTGGCGGCGGAATTAGCCCGCGAACGTCGTCAAATGCTGCTTGCTCCACATTTTTGCCATAAATCAAAAACAGTTGATTACTGGGAGTGGTTCTGACGTCAAGGAACATGTCCTTTGGGTCTGCATGTTTCAGCAAGTCTTGGACAACGACAAGTTTCTCTTCTGCGTTTTCTTCCACTCTCTGAATAAAGAGCTTCTGCTCAAATGATCTGGAAACTTCAACTTTCGTGACTGGGTGATATTCTTTTACACACGTCTGAATGACCGAAATAAAAGCATCGTAGCGGGATTCTTCATATAGGCTGGAATACAACATTGGTTTACTCAGAAATTCCGACATGTTGGGTAGTTGGTACTGAAATTCAGTCAGCGTTTCGTCCACTTCGGGTCGCAGAATAGTTATATTATATTCATTGTAAACCCAGTCGTAAGGATTATAGCGGAGAATCTCGATTACACTAATTAAAGAGCTGGATTTGTTGAAGAGAACGTATCTGCTGTTTTTCATCTGATATATCACTTTCAATGTCTGCATATTCCATATGATGTCATCTGTCGAGAATCTGCAATCAGGAATAGCATCTTCGCCTTTTTCGTTAATAATTGCTCTGGTTACAGCATAACGTCCTTTAGGAGACAGCTGAACGTCAGTGAGGTAGTCACCCAGTTCTATGCTATGCTGCAGTGTTTCAATGACCTTTCCGTCCATCAAATTTAAAATTTTAGCTTCAGGAATCTTGCTACCACAACAGATGATCCTTTTCGTTGCGAATGACACGTCAAGTGATGATACAGATCCTTTGATGACCTCGTTAGCATGCTGAACATCTGCATCGAGATTATCCAGATTCCACACTTGTAACACGTTGTCTTGAAGAAAGCTGACTGCCTTGTTTAGAATGTTTGACGTAAACAGTTTCAGGATTGGTGAAACTGAAGCTTGAAGAAGTCTAATTGGCTCACCTGTATTCGTATTCCAAACGGCAATGTACGTATACCGAGAAGCGATCACCATATCATCCTTTGGTGAAAAACCGGCCCCGGTGAAAGAAGACATTGTTTCTGTGAAGGTTCCTGGTGGCATTTGTTGAAACCGATGTTTTATTTCTTGCTGTTTTGATGTTATAATATAAATGCATCGCATCGAGCGTACTAGAATGTATTTCTCAGTGTGCGACAGAATGAATTCTTTGATTTCCATGTCGTGAATAACGCCAAGTGTTTTCGAGGTTCTGTTGGTCACGTCGAATTGTACTGACTCTAAGAATTTAGTCTGTGTCAGAATAAAACATTTCGCTGCTTTGTTAGTGAACATAATTTTGACAGGAATATCATTTGTCTGGCCAACACACTTTCTTTCCATTAATGGTAACGAATATAATAAAATGGATCTCCCTGAGTTGAAAGCCAGAAATGATTCATTTGGACTAATTGCTACAGTTAGAGCATAGAAAGAAAATTTGTGCAAAACTTTACCCATTTCCAGGTCAATAACAACAGGTCCTACACCTCTGTCTGTAGTAAAAGCTATATATTTGTTTGAGATATCTGCATGAAGAACAACACCATAGCCGTAATCAATGTCTGCATACACTTCAGAACAGTCAGTTTTGTACACAGTTACAAACTTGTTCTTTGTGAATATGCACAGATAACGTCCGTCCTTGGTGTGGAGCACTTCTCCGATGGGCATGCGCATGTCTTGACGAATTTCTCCACGTGTTAATTCCCATATTTTCAAAGAAGTACTGTAATAAGGTTTTGCTGTCATCAGAATTCCATCAGGACTTTGGAAGACATTAACATCCACCGGAGACTTAACATTATCATCTATTTCACATTCGTACTGTAATGGACCACCGGGGGCGCAGTAGATTTGACAGTTCGGCACCAAAGGGCAACGCAGCTGTGCAGTGAGGTCGCACTGACGTACTAGATTTCTTATGATGGGGTAGTTTGCCACGAGAGGTAGCAGACGACCGCTAATTTCTGGCCCTAGGCAATTCGGATCTATCTTTAAGGCAGATCCAGACATTCGGAGAGCATCTGCTACTAGTTCAGTCTCTCTGTCCTCGAACAAAGAAAAATCTGCTATAACTTGTTGTAAAGACGTTGCTTTGAGTTTCGTGAATATCCATTCGAATTTACAGAAACACTGTGACTTGACTAGCCCGAACTGACCACTGTTGATCAAGCTGTAAGGCAATTGGCTCAGTTTCCTACTGTTGTATCGTTCCTCTACATTTGTTTTGGACAAAATGAGTGGCTGTTCTGGAACATAACGACAAGCAGCAGACTCAGGGCTGGTTCGTTTTAGTCTTTTCATCAGCTGACTTCGATATTTGAAAGGTTTCTTTTTATTTCCACTCCAGATTCCCAGGTAGTATTCTGAAATATTCCAGTGTATTTTGTGGAATTCGTCGTCTTTTTCCAAATATCTTTCTACTGCTGCTATAACAAACTGCATGTGGTACCAGGAGAGGACAATAATTCCGTCGGCTTCACGCTCTACGAGAAAGGATGATATTTCTAAATAAAGACTAGGCCACAGACTAGGTGGGATTCTTCTGATTGGAGGTTCCCAGAAAGTGAAAAGGCTGTTCAGAACATCGTCATCAAGAGACAGAATGTCCTCCAGTTCTGACTCACTGAGGCCATTCTTTGCCGCAGTGATGTAACCCAGGGCTCGCGACACGAACATCTTCCCGTGTTTCCTTTCCAGTCTGTCAAACAGTTTGTGAATGCATGCTTCAACTGTGTGCATTAGAGTTCCAGGTGGGACATTGTCATAAGATCTCCACTGTATAACCTCCTGGTATGTCAGTGTTATGAACAGAGGAAGCGTGCAATACTGAAATGCCTCCTTGACGAGTTTCCACTGTTGATAAGAAATATCTCTGTCAGAGAGATCTAACAGAACTTTCATGACGTTCAGACAGTCCGACATTGGCAAACTTGTCACCTGGATGTAATTGACTGAAATCTTACTTCGCAGTCTTTCCAATATTGAAGCCTTTTCCGGCAAAGTAGAAACAATGATTTTCACATTTGAGGCTAATCTTGACGGCAGCCAGTCAACTGTGTGAGCTCCGTTATTTGACGAGAGCTGGTCGAGAGCGTCCAAGAATATCACAATAATTCCATTGAAATTTCCTTTCTGTACAATGTCAACGAAATACGCCTTCAGACTGGCATAGTCTTCGGGTACCTTGTGTCGAAAGCTGCCAGTTAAGTATGCAATCTGATGACATACTGAATGTAATAACTGCTGTATGGAAGAACTTTTTGGAGTCGTTCCAACAAATCGCAGGACGACAGCAAGATTTACGTCTCCCCTCGGACTCTGTGAGATGAATTCATTCACCAGAGACGACGACTTTGCGATGAATGACGTTTTACCACTGCCAGATTCACCGTAAACGACAAGAGCCTGGTTTGACTCTCCTATGATATAGTCTCTGACTGTCTTCAAAATATCTTTTCTTCCGACAAACGTGTTGCATCGTCCTCTGGCTATTGTCCAGTGTTGAGATACTTCATGAAAAAGAGAATCATCTGTGAGTTTGTTTCGATTTGTCATATTCCTGTCTACTAAAGTTTGCACAGTTCTATAAAAATGGTTACATGTTTTCAGCAAATACCCGGCGTGTATACTTTTATCGATGCCTTTTGAAGACCACTTGACCGTGGATTTACGTATGTTAAACACGGGTAACTTTTCCATGGTTTTCTCCTTCAGGTTTGCTACAGCTGCTGCCGCTACTGCGTCCACTTCTGCCGAGTCTGGATAAAGATCAACGTATCTTTTAGCGAGTGGATCTTCGGTGTTGTCTTTGAGGTCTTCAATCTCTCGTATGTAAACTATAGCGTTGTTTTCCCGATCTTTCTGTCTCTGAACAGTGAACAAACCTCTATATATCTCATGTTCGGTAACTACAAGATAAAACACAGAAACTATTTCATAACAAAACAAAACAACGGCTATACTAATACTAATACTTCTCTTATTACTAAGACTATTGCTATTTCTGCAAGAACAACAGCAAATTCATTACTACCTTTGGGAATTCTATTGCTGCTGCTATTTCTGCAAATAATGCAATGACCATAGCCTTTCTGTTTCAAAACATATGAACAGTAATTGTAATCAGAAGTTTTATTTATTTATTTATTTTATATTTTGTTTTTAATTTTTGTAACAATTTATAAGGAGTCTTATTATCACCATTGAATATTAAAATATGTTACTTCACAGATTAAAAGAAAGAGTAATATTAAAATAATAAATAAATAAATAAATAAATAAATAAATAAATAAATAAATAAGTAAGTAATGAAGATGAGGATGATGAGAGGTGACTTCTTACCCGATGCATTGAGGACACGTTCAGACTCCCGCAACATTTCTGCTTTCTTCACAGCACCGCGAGCCCCAGTTTTCAAAATGTGCCTCAGTTCTCCTTCTATTTGATTCCAGGGTTTATCGACGATTCCTGCAAACATTAAATAAATACTTTTTTACTTCTGCAATAAATGAATGCATGAAGACAACAGCATCTTTTTACAGCATTAAAGATGTATTAACGTGATAAGAAATGAAGTCCGTTTCTTTACTGTTATATTCTTTTTTTTTAATTATTATTATTCCACAGCCTTTGAAACGCTGATCTGAACGGCAAATGTTCAACGTAACACAAGTACGATTCGTTACAATTCAGGCGAAGACTTTACATACGTTATACGGACTGCTCTTTTGTTATCTTAATAAAACAAAAACTAGTATTATCTCATTTACTGACGTAACTAATACAACAATTAAGTTACTGTTATTACTGCTATTTCAGTTACTTATATTTACAACAGTTATCAATCAGACAAAAACAGTCATATAACAAATTTTAATATTTCACGTTAAGGATATAAGATAGAAAATGCTGGATGAATATATTTCCAATTTGCAGGCTTTTTTCTTGTAAGTAAAAGTAAAATTGATTTAAAGTATGTGCACTTCTACGACTACTGCTCCTGCTGCTACCACTATTACAACAACAACTGCTACTGTGTCCACTTCTCATTCTGCTATAGCTACTACCACTACTATATTACTACTATTACTACTACTACTATTGTTATTACTATTATTAAGAAACAATAATGGTACCTGTAACTACACTGCCTGGTTGTAAACGATACACACTAGGAATAGTGTTTTGGTCTCGTAGATAACAGGTTGTCAGTAGTTTCGAAAAATTACTCCCTTCTTCAAAATTCGAAAGTATGGCTTCGAAATCTGTTCTAGCTACTTCTGCAGGAATAGGACACTGTCCATATTTCTGACCAATAAGTGCCTGAGATTAAACACATTATAACACGATTATTATTTATTATTTAGCAAATAATAATAATAATAATAATAATAATAATAATAATAATAATAATAATGATAATGATAATGATGATAATAATGTTATTTAATTAATTAACCAGAATAGAAATATATAGATGATTATAATGTGCTATGTATGTGCATAAGAATGTCAGTTGATTAAATAAAATACGTAAAACTCACCACAAAGTTTGGTCCGCTGGACAGTTGCTGACAATGTCGTAGTTCTGCCAGACACATGTCAGAAGCGCTGTGGTCGTCAGAAGCCTCGGGGGGGATACCCCACCTCATATCAACAGCCTGACAACGACAGAGAGCGACATACGTTAACATTTAACTTTCTGTAAGACGTTTGTACATAACGTAAGCGATACAGCTGTTCATACATTAATTTCTAACGCACATAGCAAACATACAGACGACCTGACTTGCTCTGCGTATTGTTTTTATAAATATATAAAGACCCCCGGTATATATTTTTTCCAGTCAATGATAACGATGATTTTATTGTTGAGTCGTCCCGGAATTAACTGTTATGTATAATAGGCGTGGATTTGCGGCATTTCAAAAAAAAAAAAATAATAATAATAATAAAAAATAAAGGGTACTACAACCACGAAGAATTAGCTTGGCCATAAAAATAAAATTAAAAATTTAAATAAAACAAAAAGGTTAAAACGGCACCATAATCCAACTGTAGTTATGGCATCAATAGAACTTACTTCGGCTCCAGATATACCAAATTATACGATCTTGATTTGTTTCATGATTTTTATTTAATTCGAAATATCCGTTACATGTATCAATGTATAACACTGCTATAAACGCGTCCCTTCAGTAATGTTTGACAAATAAATAAATAAATAAATAAATAAATAAATAAATTATATATTACCTGAAAGTCGATACCGTATTCGTCTCGACAATATTGACGCAGTCTTGGATAGACGTTTTCTACCAATGCATTTCGTTCCTCTATCATATCTGTGATAATATATCATTAATACGTATTAAATTAAATTAAATTTTAAATATAAAACAGTACTGATATCTGCATTTATCAGTCCGAGTCCGTGCACTGGTATGTTTGTTTCTATACAAACAACTACATTAACATACACATACGCATGCACATACATACACACAAACACGAACTCAAAGACAAGCCATAGAGAATAGTTTCGTGGACTTTTTTTACTTGTGCATACACGTCTTTATATTAACCACTAGTTATCCAAAAATTCACTTTACAATTACCATGTATATGAGAGAAACAAAAAAATAAATAAAAATAAAGGAATAAAAAAAAAAAAAAAAAAAAAAAGAAGAAAAGAAAAGAAAAGAAAATATATAATTTAGAAAAGATCAAAAAAGAAAGAAAATAAATTTGTTCTAAAATCATCTCCATATCTATAAACCTTATTAAAAATATGAAGCATAATTTTGAAAAAGAGAAATAAACTTAACATAAAAATTAACTAATTAAAAATATATATATAAAATATCTAACCAGTGAATGTGGAGCTTATGAAAAGTTTAACGACTTTTGACTTTCCCTTTGGAAGTTCATCAAGCTCCAGTTTGCCTCGAAACAGTCTATCCACCATGTCCATCTCTTCAGAAGAAAGATGGTTGTAGCGGAACTCTGCTTCAAGGTCACGTGATGCCTGGTCGTGAGTAGCTTGCACAGCATCATCCTGGTGTTTGAATTTGACATTTTGTCCGTAACCTACAAAGTAGCACAATGATGTGTTCTGACAGAAACAGACTATTTAAAAATATCAATACATTTTCATTCTTATATTTTAATTGATTATCCTATTATTTCATACAGGATCTTAGCATTTTTACTTATTCTAATGTTAACCGTCATTGTATTCAAACATATGTGTTTACGGATCATTTAAAAAATTCGGAACCCGCTTGCGTTTAAAACTAGCTTTTTATAATTTTGTTCATTTCCTATTGCTTTTTTTTTTTTTTTTTTTTTTTTTTTTTAATGTGGACAATATGGATAAATTTTATATACAGTGGTTTAACAATCTCTTTGGAAGCAAGAAGAGAAGGACTTAAAAAAAAAAAAAAATCCGAAAGAACAAAGAAATAAATATGAATAATAGCATTTACAGCAATAATTATCTGACAATTAAAGCGAATCCAGTAAAAACATTTCTATGTCTCCCCAATATATTAATAATTAGCCAGTTAACAGATATCAGTAGAATAGCTACAAACTTTTGTTATATTATTGTTCTCCATGAACATTTTTCAGAAACAAATAAAACAATAATTTCGAATTACACTAATATATATTAAAATATACTAAAATTCTAAGTGTATATATGTATTCCTGTTCATTACAGTTCAATTTGTTACCAACATTTTGTCGACAAAGGGGATTGTTGTAATATTATTGGTAAAATAATAGTTTTAAACTTAGGTCAACATATTTTCGTGAGCAGGTACATTTAGTGCACGCAGTTATCGATAACCTAGAGTTAGTTACCAGATCATGTTGTCATCATTTATAATCAAATACGTGAGCGTTATTAACTGTGAAAATAATATGTGCGTGTTTGTTCATGATGGCTCATACATTTCACAACCATAGTTTGTGTCTCTTTAGTTTATGTTGTAGACAGATACAGACAGACTTACGTACGAACGTACGCACATACATAGGACGAGGTACCTTCATTTTCCAGTTATACATTTTTAGAAAGGAGTCTTCTTCTTTTGCCAAATGAAGCATTTAAAATTTATTATTTTCTAATATTTTGTATTCATATAATGTTTCTAATAATACATCATATGTATACCTCTCGTTGTTATCACTAATCACTAGGCATTGCTCTCTCTCGCTCTCTCTCTCTCTCTCTCTCTCTCTCTCTCTCTCTCTCTCTCTCTCTCTCTCTCTCTCTCTCTCTCTCTCTCTCTCTCTCTCTCTCTCTCTCTCTCTCTCTCTCTCTCGTTAGAACATAATCTGAAGGTGGACTTTGAAATATGCTTATTCGTCATTCAACATTAACTCAGTTATATTCTCTATTTTTTTGCATATTACATCCTGATTTTAGAAAGCGTCATTCTATCTAGAATTTAACAAAACTGGCCTACTATGTGTGTGTGTGTGTGTGTGTGTTTGGTTTGGATTTTTTGTCTAATACATACATACATCTGGACGGACACACACGTACTCTTATTCATAAAAGAAAAAAATTATAAGAAATTTATTTAAGAATAAATGAGCGAAATGCATTTAGACAAATAAGCAAGAATCGTTTTATCTCGAGTTCAGTCGATACCTGAGATGCTTCTAGTGACATAACAGTCAATTTACACTTCAAACAAACGAAACTACACGTTGATGTCTAACAACAAGCCGTTCATAATTAGTAAAACAAAAACATGCATAAACTTACTGCTTGGCGTCGATTTCTTCATATCTCACTTGTCAAAGTTTGGGTATACATGGTATTTATTTTTGGCATCGACTGAATTCGAGAAACAAAAAAGTTTAAATGGCGTTGTTGCTAAGAACGCAGACAGCTTATTTGAGATTAATGCCAGCACCGATGTTGGAGATTTGGCTTTGCGTGTAAGTCATGTTCGTCACAACGCCAGAACAACGGACACGACGAAGCATGTAATCAGATTGAACACCTATACCTCACGGGTTCAGCCCACTGACCTTACAGGCAGATGCCTTTGTTCACATCGCAGAATGTCTGTTAACAACAATTAGGTGCTTTAATAGCTCGGATACAAGTAAATGATCAAACAATGGCTATTTTCTAGTTAGTCGATTGAATAGAATGATTAGGGGAAAAGACAAACTTAACTGTGAAAAAGAAATGTGAATGGAAATAAAAAGAATAAATTTTCTTTATTACTGTTGGGGAAATCTCTCTCTCTCTCTCTCTGTCTCTCTGTCTCTCTCTCTCTCTCTCTCTCTCTCTCTCTCTGCATTACATTTTGAAATGGCAGTGAAAAACACTAGTAAAAATAGATATTTATCACACTGAGTTATTTTAGAAACACACACAGTAACAATAACATACTAGTATTTTAAGATAATCATTACTTATTTATTTATTTATTTATTTATGTATATTATTACAATTTTTATTCCTATTTATTATTATTATTATTTTTTTTGCTGTTGTTGCTGCTGTTTTTGTCATAAGCAATGTGTAGTAACAGATGTGCAAAATGAATTTCTGTTCTGTGGAAACAAATACCTAGCTTAACTCTGATCTGGGTATTAAGAACATGGTAAATGTCATTGTGATTTTACAATGATAAATGAGTTTCAGAAATAATTTTAGATATTCCAACTTTTGATATCTTAATTTTATATTCAAATTAAAATATATTGAAAATTTTAATTTACAGTATAGAAGTCATGTTCCACAATAAACGATTTGACACTTGAATGCTTATTAATATTCGTGATTTATTAGCTGTCAGATATTTGTAATGATAAACCTTAGAAAACCAGCAACAGCCATTTAATAAATTACTCTGGTCTGTTTGCAATGAATTATCTTTTATACACTTTACAGTGGAGTGTAGTCTTTCATAGGCATGGAGCTCTGGTAGGAACAGGAAATATAACCTGATCGTTTTGTTTTTTATTATTATTATCACATTATTAGAAGTATGTTTCTAATAATAATAATGAAGTGAAAATCTTTTTCTGCTAAAACAAACAACAAACACATTTTAAATATTTTATTAATCAAAATATTTTTTTTGTTTACAATTAGAAATTCATTGAATGAAACAGAATGTAGTATTACATAAATACAGACGTGTCATAAATTACAGTGGTAAATACAATGCTAATTTCATGATAAATTTAAAATGTCTATTTCATTACACAATAATTATGTGAATTAATTGCATAAAATTTAATGATCTATAAAAAAAAAAAAAATCAAAAAAGATATTGGGTTACTGACTACTCAGTCTGTTTTGACTTTTCTACTAACAGAGGTACAAACAAAGATTGCACTAAACCTCACACAACTTCACTGGGTCCTAAACATAACTTCAAGTGTTCAAGATGACATCAAATCTGTTATAATATCTTAGATAACAATTCTTAAAAATAATAAGTAAAACTACAGCAGTGATGAAGCTAAGAAACATGTGATACATTTTATATTCTCTCAAGTGTTTGTGTTATTAACATATTAATTATTAATTCAGTCTTTTCTGAATGTAAAGAAACATAATTACATGTTTGATGGGAAGAGTTCTTTTTGTTTTAACTCTCTTTTATAGTTTGTAATATCATGTCTTGTACAAAAATGTAAACTGACTAAATTATCAATAAAACTGGTTGTACAAAGATTTACTTACTGATGGAACATTCAAAAGGAAAATGGTATTCGCCTTGATTCAAATATATGTGTTACATCCTTACATTTTATTATGAGCAAACTTTCTTTTTTGTTAAAAAAAAAAAAAAAAAAAAAAAAAAAAATTTTGGAACTTATCTAATGCATTAATTCTATTTGTTCAGAAATGAAAAAGATTAAAATTATAGTATGTTGGATTATCCTTTCTTCTTCTATTTAAATAACTATTATAAAATAAATATCTTTGAAAACTGGGTACACTGAAGCAAATTTGTAATTGTAAAATCTATCAGTTTGTATTTCAGATGTTGATTCACAAACAATTTTTTTTCTTATTATTATTATTTTGTGAAGGTTCTGTCATTATAGTTAGGTTTTTACTTAACAAATTTATGATTTAAATTATTGTAATAACAGTGTAGCATTTATTAACTTAAATCTTTTTAAACACACACACACACACTCACTCAATAACATTAAAAAATAAATAAAATAAAATAAAAGACTAGAGAGCTTAATCAGATGAGGTATTTTTAACTGTTGTGTTTTTTCCTGCAGTTTTTGTTCTGTCCATGTGTAAGTACCATATAACTGATATCTTTGATGATGAATACTGTTAAAGCTGATCACTGTCTGTACCAGTTGTGACATCACTCTGAAAATTTCAAAGCAGTAACATCAGAAAACAGTGATGTCAAATGTACTGAAATTCAAATGCATGTAGATCGAGAGTATTCTTGTTAAAAATAAACAAACTAAAAGAGACAATTTCAAATATATATTTTTTAAAATAACATTTAAAATTGTTTCAGTTATTTTGTGACAATAATTAGGAATAAAAAAGTTAAAGAAATGTTTTAAAAAGAAGGGAACAAAGAATATATATATATATAGCCCTACACACACACACACACACACACACACACAGACACTCACATACATATATGTGTGTGTGTGTGTTGCTATATAGATACAGATATAAAAAAAGATAAATAATAATAATATATAAAATGAATAAATAAATACATTTTTTAAAATTTAAAATTGTAAGACCAAATTACTGGAAATATTAAAAGTAATAAGTATTTTTACCTGACCCACAGACACATTGAGGTTCTGGTAACACCCATTCTTGTGTCTGATGATATCACCCCATAGGATAGTGTGCTTGCATTTTGGACACTGTCCATCTATTGGAATGACCTGGTCTTTTTCTTTTATGAATTTCTGAGACAAACACAAAATGTGACTTTTCATGGAACAGTTTGGAAGAAAACAGGAAACTTTGTTGTCTTCAGGCTGTAAAGAGATTTTGCACACCTCATGTAATTTATTGATACAGTTTTAAATCAAAATATTTTACCAGTTTATTTTTAAAACAGAGTTAAGAATAGATCCAGTTAGAAATTAAGTACATGTAATTCTTATGTCATTATGGTTTAAATGTTTTCTTTCATCTTATAATTAAATCTTTAAGCTGCAAATTGTTCTTGCATAACATATGTTGATATAGTTAACATTTTTAATAACATTACTGCTCTACATTGAACTAAATATATCCAAAAGAAAAATCCATACTCAGTACATCATGCAAAAAAGATGCATAAATTATGTTTATGGTAATATAAAATTAGTTAATTAATTAATGTATTCATAATGATTGTACATTCCACTGTGTAAACTACAAAATACAGCTCCCATTCACTGTCATGACAAATTATAATAAGA